>CAJVGC010000591.1:2846922-3254709 GCA_910822075.1 Senecio squalidus | reverse complement strand
GAAAAGGAGAGAAAATGCCTATCTATTTTGTTAGCAAGGTGCTACAAGGTCCTGAAAACAACTACACCAAATAGAGAAGATAGCGTTAGCTTGGTTATACATCCCGTAAGGTTTGAAGGATACTTTCAAGCCCATAGCATTCGCAGTGATTACGATCAACCCTTAAAGCAAATCTTAAGGAATGTGGAAAACAGCTGGAAGACTTACAAAGTGGGCCATTGAATTGGGAAGCTATGATATAGAATACATCCCCAGGACGTCTCTATCAAAGGACAAGTGCTGATTCTTAACTGAAATTCCGATCAGGTAAGTACCCAAAGATACCACTCCGATAGAAACAAATGATGAGCAACCCATAAACAACAAGAAGAGGAAAAGACCGGAGGAATCCGATGTGAAAAGAAAGAGTCCGAAGAAGGACCAAGTTGAAGCTTGGAGTTTGTTCACTGATGGTTTCCTCTAGTTCAGAAGGTTCGGGTAGCAGGGATTCTTCTTACTAGCCAGAGGGGAGAAAGTTCTCATTTTCCATTCGTTTTGGTTTTGATAACACAAATAATGAATCTGAGTACGAAGCTCTGCTGGCCGGACTACAAAAGCGAAAGAAAAAGGAGTGGAACACCTGAAGGTTAAGGTAGACTCAAAGTTGGTGGCCAATCAAATCAACGAAACTTATGAAGCAAAGGAGGACCGAATGAACAAGTATAAGGAGAAGGCAAAAACTTGATGGCCACCTTCCGATCATGCACAATTGAACAGGTCCCTCCGAACAAAGAACAAGGTTACACTTTGAGTAAGTTGGCGTCTATAGCTTTCGGACACACCACGATGGAAATAATGGTGGAAAAGCAAGACCTACGGGCCATAGCGGGTCCAAAGGAAACTCTAATGATTGTGGAAGACGAAGGAGTCACCTGGATGACACCAATAATGAGGTTCTTACAAGAAGGAATCTTACCACACGACTCGAAAGAAGCCCGAAAAATCCGAATGAAGGCACCGAACTACATAATGAAAGGTACCACTCTTTACCGCAAAAACCCATTTTCACCATTACTTCGTTGTTTAGGACCATTGCAGGCCAATTATGTGGTCCGGGAAATGCATGAGGGAGCATGTGGCATGCATGCCGGACCACGAAGCATGGTCTCTAAAATCATGGGATTGGGATACTTCTGGCCAACTATGCACTTTGATGCCATCGAACTGATCCGAAGGTGCGATGCTTGCCAAATTCATGCACCCATTCCAAGACTCCCCAAACACAACTTAGTCTCCATACTATCGGCATGGCCCTTCCAAAAGTGGGGTATCGATATTGTGGGAAAATTTCCAACGGGAACAGGGGGAATGAAATTTCTTATCGTGGCAGTAGACTACTTCACAAAGTGGGTCGAGGCAAAACCAGTCGTCCGGATCACGGGGAAGCAAGTACAGAAATTTGTATGGGAAAACATCGTCTGCAGGTTCGGATTGCCGAATGAGTTAATTTCAGACAATGGTAAACAATTTTCGGACAACCCGCTACGGCGATGGTGCAGTGAACTGAGGATCAAACAAACTTTCACTTCAGTAGCGCACCCACAGAGCAATGGCCAAGTCGAAAGAATCAACAGAAGCATCGGGGAGGGAATAAAGGCAAGACTAGGCAGGGAAGGAACGGACTGGGTGGACCAAATACCCCATGTACTATGGGCGCATCGAACCACCCAGAAAACGAGCACCGGCGAAACCCCTTTCAGCCTAACGTATGGGTCCGAAGCTGTTATCCCAGCCGAAATAGGGATGCCAAGTCACCGAGTAACGTCCGGAAATGATCAGACCAACCAAGAGGAAATCCGGCTCAATCTGGTGCTGCTGGAAGAGCGAAGAAATGCAGCGGCAGTTAGAGAGGCCGAATACAAGGAAAAACTCGAAGAAACCTACAACAGGAAAGTGAGAAAGCTGGTGCTGAAAGAAGGAGACTTGGTTCTCCGAAAGAACGAAGCGAGTCGGCAGGAAAGCGAAGGTAAACTGGGGCCAAAATGGGAAGGTCCGTACAAGGTGGTCAAAGATATGGGCAACGGCGCCTACAAGCTGGAAGACATGACCGGCGCACCCATACCCAGAACATGGAATGCCATGAACCTTCGAAAGTATTATAGTTAGCCAACTATGAGTAATGTAATCTTTTTTCATTTTTTATCAATATGAATGAAAGGCCCTCGTAGCCAATTATTCCCTTCATTTTACTATTAGCACTATTCGAATGAATGTTCGTAACGCTTGACGAAGTGTTTGAACATACAATTAATTCAGATAGTCTAAGAAAAAATAAGGATGAGACTTCACAATTATTGAGCCTAACCTCAATAAGTATCGGACCTAACTCCGAACAAAAATTGAGCCTAACCTCAATAAGCATCGGACCTAACTCCGAAACAAAAATTGAGCCTAACCTCAATAAGCATCGGACCTAACTCCGAACAATTATTGAGCCTAACCTCAATAAGTATCGGACCTAACTCCGAAGGAAAATTGAGCCTAACCTCAATAAACATCGGACCTAACTCCGAACAAAAATTGAGCCTAACCTCAATAAGCATCGGACCTAACTCCGAAACAAAAATTGAGCCTAACCTCAATAAGCATCGGACCTAACTCCGAACAATTATTGAGCCTAACCTCAATAAGTATCGGACCTAACTCCGAAGGAAAATTGAGCCTAACCTCAATAAACATCGGACCTAACTCCGAACAAAAATTGAGCCTAACCTCAATAAGCATCGGACCTAACTCCGAAACAAAAATTGAGCCTAACCTCAATAAGTATCGGACTCAATTCCGAATAAAAATTTCAAAGAGATTCACGTAAAGCATTTTAACAACACATAAATTATAACAAGTAAAAGATGCAAACGAATCCGGAAATAAAGCAAATAAAGGAAAAATGTATTAATGATAACTTGTTTGTGGTAATATATCTTCACAGGTCAAAGATACATTTCATTACTACATAACAAAAGAAAGATGGATCATAGAAGCTTCACTCCTCATCCGAAGGAGGACCTACAGCAGGCTCAACAGCCTGAAAGTCTTCTATCGGAGAACCATCAGTGGCTGACAAGGCTTCAAGGTATGGATAATTAAGTTTGGAAGCATCAGCTATGGCTTTCTCCAGCTCCGAAGCAGCATCGGCATTAAAGAATGGAGAAGTGGAGGCCTTCTGTCTCAGACGTCCAAGGTTGACACCGGCAACCAAACCATCATGGCACCCAAGTCTGTAATTAAGCATCTGAATGTTTGCCTGGGGACGGGAGTACTCCTGGCTCGAGTATAGCTTCTGTACGACGTGTTTCGGACCCATTGTTACCAACCAACTTCTGTCCGAACGAAGTGCAGCTAACTCCAAATCCTGTTCCCTCAACCGTTCCTCCATGGACCGGAGCACATCACCCTTCATATCACATTGGGCCCGAACCTCGGCCAGGGCAGTTTCATGCTCCGCCTTCAAGCTGGTTATGGCGGTCTGATGTTGGGCATCCATTATGTCCTTCAGCTTGTTCATCTCCATCTGATGCTCACTCCCCAACTTGCGCCTAAGCTCTAAGACAGCGTCCTTAGTAAGACCGGAGGAAGAAGTTTTCAACTTGGTCACCTCTTTTGACAAGCGGTGACTTCTCTCCCGGTATTGCTTTTTCCGCTCAAGAGCTTCGGCCAGCTCTTTGTTCGCCAAGGTAAGCTTATCTTCAAGTTCTAGAGCTCGGAATCTATGCTCTGCCGTTTCCCGAGCCGATGATTCCATTCGGCGTCGGAGGTCAGGACCTATTACATTTAAAGAGGCCAGAGCAAAGTCAAACTCACGTCCCGCCTGGACGTTCCCAAGTTTCCCCAAACGAAGAGTTTCAGCCGGGGTAGCAAGATTATCAACCAAATCCCGATTGATCTCATAGGAGTCCGCTTGAAAGAGGTCCCCACACTTGATTTTACTAATCGCCGGAACAAAGGATGTTCCGGCCAAAGCAGTATCCAAACCTTCAGACTCTGTCTCTGAATTTTCCTCTTCCGAAGGCACATGGACATCCTCCATACGTTCATCCGCCATTTGATCACCTGAAAGACAATAACTGAGGATCAGTAAGCCATTGAAAGGGAGTTCATAAAAGAAACACATGCAAGAATCAAGTTCATACCTTTCACCCAGATTCGAGTCCGGGCACAAGACCCCGTCAACTCCGAAACAGGAGAAGGTTGAACGATTCCAGAAAAAAGAAAAATACCTTCCGGCTGATCCGCCAAAACTTGTGAAGTCTCAATCGCTAAGTCATCATTCGGTTCCGGTTGAGAAAGAGTGGGAGATATTGGCCGATAGGTCACATTCTCCGGCGACAGACGCCGATACCCTAGATCATCCTGCGCCTGATCCAGCAAAACCCCGACATAAGGCTCCTGTAGAGGTTCGTCAACCAGCTTAGGAGCCACAAACTCCTCATCCATTGGAATAGCCGAAGAAGCCTCTCCTAAGGACTTCTCACCCGTATTCTTAGCACCAACACTCGGTTCCTCAACAATCGGTTCCGGATTAGAAGTGACAGCTTCAGGTTCAGTATGAGGACCTGTCGGGAAATCATCATCAACTATCAGTTCGAGAACTCTCCTTGTTTCGGAAGAAGTCTCGTAAGAAGGGGGATCAAGATAGCACTCCGTACCATCTAACTAGACACCTCCCTCCTCCGAACTTTCAAGAACAACAAACTTACCCCGGAAGACAGAAGTAGCAACTCCTTTATTTTTCTCCCCAGCTTTTGAAGTATCGGTCTCTTTAGCCGATGGAACCTCAGATTGTTGGCTTTTTCCTTTCTCCTTGATAGTCAAGCCGGTAGCAGAAACAGAAACTTTCTTTTTTTTGCTTGGCACCTCAACTGTCGGTGCAGTCTCTTCCTCCGATTCCCCACCCTCAACATCATCAACTTTTTGACCCTCGGATGATTCCGGAGGAGCAAACCAGTCCGTAGCTTTTCTTTTCCTAGCAACTGCATTTCCCACAGAGGGTGATGTTTTCGCAAACAAAGCACGGAAAAGCAAGGGGATAGTATTATTACCACTCTTTGCCGGATGAACACCACTACCCATGATAGTCCCTGAAGCTGGCTGGATAAAATCCTCATCCGAAGGATGTCTTGTAGCATAGCCTGCTGGAAAGACTGCATCAGCATCAGTGTAGGGGAGAGGAAGTTTGTCAGTAGACATGTGTATCACTCTTGAGTTCATCCGAACCAACCAGGTTTCCTCGCCTTCAGCAATATTGCGGGAAATATACTTAACCGAAGCCCAATCGCTCAGTTGTAGAAAATCTATCAGAGGCAAATCTACAAAAAGAAAGACAAGTTAGATTGGTAATCATCACATAAACACCGGAGGAACAAACTTAAGTACTTAGCGTACCTCGGTCATTCAACTGAAGACAGGGTTTGGAAATGTTTGACGTCCAATATCGGCTTATACCGGCCATCACCAATACATGCTCCGGCAGCGTCCGACACTCAACTTTGTGAGTCGTAAGAGCCGTGACGGCATCATCCGAAACTTCTCCCTGCTTCACCTGCTCGTCCGCAACAGACTCATCCTTATGCTTCCATCTAATCCGGATGGGAGCCACACCGGCATTCACAAAGAAGAATTTGGTTTTCCAGTTTTTCCGGCCGGAAGGAGCCCCGGAGGAACAAACAGGATTAGGTTTCCTCCTCTTATCAAAGGTAAACCAGTCACCCGCCTTTCCAAGTTTATAAAACACCCGGAAAAGAGTTACCGAAGGAGTATACCCAAGAGCCCAACTCTGAACCTCAAAACATGTAAGTCTCAAAGCTCCGAGAGGATTCATCTGGGAAGGGTGAAATTTGAAGTACTCACAAACCTCCAAGAAAAGTCTGGAGAAGGGAAGCCGGAGGTTTGAAAATTCAAACCACTCAGCGTAAACCCCTATCTTACCGGGGGGCGCATCCAGAATAGTGTCGTTGGGACCAGGAAGAGTAGCGCCATAGCCAACACCGATGGCATATTTGTCACAGAGGACATCAAGGTCCTCCTGGGTCAAACTATTGAATGACCTCCGAAGGTTCTCTTTATCCTTTTTCGACATCGCAACAGAACGAGAAGACAAAAAAGCAACGAAAGAAAAATTGAGGAAGGAAAAACACACACAGTTAAAGGTGTAATCGAGAAAACGGTGAGAAAAAAGTTACAAAGGGGGTAAAAAAAGCTATTTATAGGCAAGTGTATGTCAGACGATGGGACGCGCGTCTAATCCCACCGCCTCTCTTGACCAACGGAATAGCGACAAGTGGCATAGGCATTAAATGCAGCAGTTTGAAAACCTTCCCGCCGAAGCTAAAACCCAATTATCCCGCCTAAATAGTCAGACGGTTACAAATTTCCGAAGAAACTCAAGAGACACACCCCAGTCAACCGAAAGAACAAGTTGAAAGAGTCGAAACACTTTCTTTTTTCTTCTAGTCAAGCATTACATAGTCTTAACTACGTAATACTGGACTAGGGGGGCTGATGACGTACCATCGGTAGCCGATAGAAGTCTATCGGCCAAACCGATGGTACGCCGAAAGATCTATTTACTGGGCACAATCTCTAAGAAAAGGAATCTAAACAACATCTATTATCCGAAGAGCATCCTAAGGACCATAAGGCCGAAGGATGACTTCTCGACAGAAAGTACAATACTTCGCAATACCTCTAGGATAAACAAGGTATTATACTTAGAGCATGTTATTATCCGAAACTCAAAATCTATAAATACCAAGCTCACTCTTCACTTCAAGGGTAACGTTCACAAATATTCTATACTTTTACTTTATATCTTTACTCTTACTCTTCGTAAACTTACTCTTACGCCCGAGGTAAACCAGGGGATCATCCCCGCTCCGTTTACTCGTGTGTTTACCTGCTTGTGCAGATAGTTCGAGATCGAAGATAAGAACTAGGTTGAAGGTCTTCTTCGGATCATCTCTTTCGGATCCGAACCTTCTACCCAGTTGTACTTGTGATATTCCGGTGTCGCAACAGTTAGGTTTAAACTTTGCAACGGTTTATAGACAAATGTTGACATCTTTTTGTTCATATTCATGTTAAAATATAATTTTGATTTCTAGGTAATCGATACCACGGTCTTGTTATCTTTCTAGTTCTCGAGTAGTTCTGGCTGATTTCCTTTGTACTAAGAAGCACTTATTAGGATAAAAGATTTTTTTTCCGACATACTTGTATGTTAAGAAAATCTCGAATGACACGAGGGTTACTTCAAATAATAAATGCAAATACCCGAACAAACAGTCTATTGTTAAAAAATATGAATTCCTAATTTGTTTATTGAAATTTAAATTATTATAACTATTAAAGTAAACGTTATTGACCTATAAGTTAAGGGATTAGGTTCAATTGGAGACAAAAGTGTGCATAATTAAATGTGTTATAATACTCTGTCTTTTTTTAAAGAAAAGAAAAAAGTAACAAGATTGGTTTTGTACACATAACTAACACAATAATGATCATAACATTGAAAAAAACAAGAAGTAGAAGTTAGAAATGTATAAAAAAAATGTAGGTCAATCCAAAGCGTCTCGGTTCACTACTTCTATGAATGACTGACGTCAAACCGAACCGGTTATCTACCCCTTCCGAGTTCCGACTCCTCCATCTTGCAACATCTAGTGAGTATATTATCACAAGTGCATAACTCGACACTTTAAATTTCAGAAGAGTAATAAAATAGATTTAGTATTGGGCCTGGGGGTTAATTGGGTCAAATGTAAGTCTTTAACGGGGCTAACATTCTAACACTTTGTGGGCCTATCTGTTTTTCATCTTATCTGGGCTTTGTACACACCGATGGTGAAAATGTGACAATTGGGCTCCAAGTTGGTTATTGTTCTCCGGCAATGGTCTTTCTATTTTTGTTATAGGTTTGTTGATGATGTAATCAAATGATTATAAACAACGCACTACTGTTCCATAATTATAACTAGAGCAATCACTGTGGCTAGCATCATCATAGCCTGTCTTAAGAATGAGTCGGGTTGACCTTTCAGTCAAGCGCCGTCTCATAGCACCACCATGACACCGATTCCCGGACAAAATTGATCACGCCACACAAGTACACAACACTGGTCCGACCATCTACTTTGGGTTGACTCATACTTCTGTTTCGTGTACACATATGATTGTATAAATAGTATATTAGAGTAAAGTCCTTATAGAGTTTGTTCATTGAACTAAGTTGTGATAGATATTTTCAAGCCATAAAAACTTCAAGACAAAATTGTTATATAAAACACATTCATGATAAATACTTCAAAGGAATTACAGCTTTTGAATTGAGCATGAATCAACTAATATTAAACTCTGCCTCATGAAGATTCGTCAAGCTTATCCTGTATGAAATGAGCTTGCTAAACTTTCTTGCATAACTAAACCTTTTTATCTTGTTAAGATATCTCTAGTCTAAATCACAATAAGTAAAAAAAATATATACATGAGGGTCTACTATAAATCTAATTGGCAATAGAAAAATAGCATACAAGACCCATACATTTAACTAGTAGATATTTTTTTTACCGACTTAAAGTAGCATCCAATAAACATCTCATGTCAACTAAAAATCTATGTTCGGCTCCCTTACGCCATTGGTAATAACCATATCATCTAAATTTATCTTTATACACATTAACGTCACATTACTACAAATCTAATTGACTTTCAAAGAAATAGACTCGAACCCAACTAGGTGGGATGCGAAACGTGATGTTCTTTAGATGAATTGAGCACATGAATATAACACATACTAAGAAGCTCTATAAGAAAACAGTGGTACGGTCTTACAACGAAACTCCACACAATCATAACATTAATCTTTTTACTAAGAATTTCATAAACACAACAAAAAATAGTTAATATTAAACATATTAAAAAGAAGTAATATTAAAACAGAATGTCAAATAGTGAATCACCAACAAAAAATAGTTGTATAATATTTCTCTTTCTTGTGACACTCCAAACTCATCGCACCCCTCCAAACACAAAATTCCCCAAAACTGGTCCAGAAAAGCGTAAACACAAACCAAACCCCGCACCAATCAATCAAATTAACCACACCTCTCTCTCTCACACACACATAACTTTCTCTCTCTAGAACTCCTCCTCCGGCAATGTCTCCGATGGCATCAGAGAACGGAACCGAAGGCGACGACGAGCGTGAAGAAGAAGACGAAGAAGCAGATACAGAAGAAGAAGAAGAAAACAACAACGAAGAAGAGGAAGAAGAAGATGAACCGAGGCTTAAGTATCAGAGAATGGGAGCCACGGTACCGTCGTTGTTATCAAACGACGCCGCTTCGTGTGTTGCCGTTGCTGAACGGATGATCGCTCTCGGTACTCATTCCGGTTCTGTTCATATTCTCGATTTCCTTGGGAATCAGGTAACGAATTCAATCACGCTATCGTTAGGTATTGTAGGTATGGAATTTGATTAGCTTGTAGGTTAATTTTAGGAATTTGTAGCTGGATATTGAGATCTGTAGCTCAATTTTTGTTATATGTTAGTTTTGCTGTGTAATTTCTGTGTTTAGGAATGCATTTTAAATTCAGTTACGCGATAAAACGGCATGTTTACTGGTTTAGGTATTTGATCAGGTTGTATGTTAATTGAGGAATTTGTTGCTTGATATTGAGATCTCTAGCTAAATTTATTGTTATATGTTAGTATTGCTGTGTAATATTTGTGTTTATCAATACACTATAAATTGATTTACGCTATAATATCGGTGTGTTTACTGGTTTAGATATTGTAGGTTTGGAATTTGATTAGGTTGTAGGTACATTATAGGGGTGTGTTTACTGTTTTAGGTATTGTAGGTTGATTGAGTAATTGAATAATTCGTAGCTTGATATTGAGATCAGAAGCTCAATTGCTGTTATACTTTTGTGATTAGCGTATTAGTATGGTTTTCATTTTTGATGCCTTAGAGCAGAATTTGCTTGAATGAGTTCATTTTGACATTAAGTAGAGAACTGACTTTTAGACATGATTGAAATTGAAATGTGTCATTTGGATGGAAAGTTTGATTGTCTAGTTGAATTATTTGTAGTGTGATATTGAGATTAGGTAAAACGGTCCGTTTTAAATTCAATCACGAGATCATAGCGGTATGTTTACTGTAGTAAGTTTTGTGGATTTGTATTTCGATCAGGCTGTCAGTTAATTAATGATTGTGATTGTGATCGAGTAAATGAATTGTATGTAGCTTGATACTGAGATCTGAAGCTCAATTTCTGTGATATATGTTAGTATTATGGTTAATGTGTTTAGCCTATTAGTACGGTTGTGGTTTTAGATGCCTTAAGCACAAATTGCTTCAATGAGTTAATTTTGTCATTATGCAGAGAACATTGTAAGAACTGAGGAGTCCTTATCGACTTTTATACCTAATTGAATCGTGTCATTTGGATGAAACTTTAAATGATATTGAATTATTTGTAGCTTGATATTGACATTTGAAACTCAATTGCTGTTATATTTTAATAGTGTTTTGACATTTCTGTTTTATAATTAATCTATGGATGACTACAGAAAAACTTTTTATTTAAAGTTATTAATCCGAGCTACCTTACATCAGCTGAGAAGAGAAGGAACCAAATAAATAGCACTGAACACAAACGTTATTTACTATATAGGGAACAAAGAACTGAAATTTTACTTATTTGAGTGACAATTTCATGATTCTCTGGATAATATAAAACCTTTCCCAGAATGCATATTCAGCCAGATCCAAATGTAGAGTAGTAGAACAAAGCTTGAACCCAAGTATTATCCAGATGTGAATCATTAACATCTTTTTTATTAAGCTATCTTTGTATATCAGGTAAAATGGCTCTCTTTTTGTTATGCGATCTAATTTTCTTAACCCACTAATAAATCAAGTCATCGAAAAGGCTCCTCCCAAATGCCCTGATTCAGTTAGGTATAAGAGTCAACTAGGACACCCTTGTAAATTTATTCTTCACGGTCTTAAGCTCATTATATAAATCCTACTGTAACCATGCTTCATAAGCATTGAACAATATGTTTGTCGCGTTAGGTCGCTATGACTATATGGAGCTAGTAATTGTTGCAGTTGACTGCTGTAGCTGTGTGTCTTCTGATGTCAAGACCTGCAGTATGTATTGTCCGTATCTCACAAGAATTGAACATATAGCTATATGTGGTTAACTTTTTTTATACTATCTTCCCATTTGACTTCTCTTTTCTTGTAAGCTAATAATGTTCACATTTATATTATTTCTCTATATCTGAATATCCATAAACAACATTATTTTCTCTATATCTGAATATCCATAAACGACATAAGTTTCTCTAATATTATAGGAGTATCAAAATTGAAGTTTGAAAGAGTAGCTATCTAATGTTCTTGGCAGGTTAAGGAATTTAAAGCTCATACTGCTGCTGTCAATGATCTTTGCTTTGACTTAGATGGTGAATTTATTGGAAGCTGTTCAGATGATGGGTCTGTTGTGATTATCAGTCTTTTCACGGACGAGAAACTGAAGTTTGAGTATCATCGCCCTATGAAGGCTATTGCTATAGATCCAGATTATTCAAGAAAATCATCTAGGAGATTTGTTGCTGGTGGTTTGGCGGGAAATTTATATTTTAATGTAAAAAAATGGTTAGGCTACCGTGATCAGGTATTTTGTGTGCACATTTTTAATTATTACCTCACCTTACATGGATCAAAAAAGTTTCATGGGGCGTATGACATTCTTATTTATACTCTGAAGAACAAGAAAATCCATTCGTTTGCATAGGTTTTGCATTCCGGAGAAGGTCCTATCCATGCAGTAAAATGGAGAGCAAGTCTAATTGCATGGGCTAATGATGCTGGAGTTAAAGTTTATGACGCTGCTAATGATCAACGTGTTACATTTATTGAGAGACCCAGAGGAAGCCCACGACCTGAGCTTCTACTCCCTCACTTAGTTTGGCAGGTAAGCAAAAGTTATCTGCTCTTTCCTGTGCAGTGACACTAAATTAGTTACTTGTAGAATATATACAACATTTAAACCAAGTTTTTTTCATTCAGGATGATTCTCTTCTTGTTATTGGCTGGGGAACAGCTATTAAAATTGCATCAATAAAAACTAATCAGGCCAGAGGTGTGAATGGCTCATATAGGCAAATTACATCCTCCAACATGAACCAAGTTGATATTGTAGCATCTTTCCAAACGAGCTATTTCATATCAGGAGTTGCTCCCTTTGGCGACTCTTTGGTTGTTTTAGCTTATATACCTGGGGAAGAAGACGGAGAGAAGGAATTTAGCAGCAGTGTTCCATCACGACAGGTATTTCACCTTTTTTTTTTGCTGCAATGGTTACAAGCTTGATTCCTTATGTTTATATTGTTGTTTTGCTATTTGCACCACTCTCACTTTCAATAGGGTCCATTGCCTCACTCGACTAAAGCTACAAATCTATACTAGGATTTTATGCCTATTTATTTCTTATTACCCACTTTCGGTAACTGCTGCTATAATACTTTGGTTCTTTCTCCTTTTGTTCTACTATGGACCTGGTAAAAGTTAATACATGAAGCATTTAAATTTTTTTCCCATAGTGTGTTGGGGAACCGGATACTGAGTTCTATCATGAGAATAAGGATTCTTTACTAGTGGCCTTTCCTTTAACATGTATCATGTATGTAGATTGAAGTAATATTTAATTATTACACAAGTGATAGTGCTACATGTTCTTCTTCTTCTCTCATAATATAGTTCAATATACTTATTCAATGGTTTTAAATAAAATGACTTATATTTGGTAAGATAAAAATAAGGTAAGATGTCTGAATCTACCTTAAGCAGGGGAATGCACAGAGACCAGAAGTGCATGTAGTGACATGGAACAATGATGAGCTGGCAACAGATGCATTACCTGTACTTGGCTTTGAGCATTACAAGGCAAAAGATTATTCTCTTGCTCATGTTCCTTTCTCAGGTACATGTTCATACTCATATCTGGTTAAGTAGTTATTCTCATATACTGTGAGTTACTTACAGATTTGGATGTAGGTAGCAGCTATGCAGGAGGTCAATGGGCGGCTGGTGATGAACCATTATACTATGTTGTATCCCCAAAAGATGTAGTTATTGCCAAGCCTAGGTAAGTACATTTTTTTTGATGTTGTGGAAATGAAGTTACATTTATTTAAAAAAATCTCAACTTAATTAATTAATCCGATCTTATCAATTTTGATTAGCAGTCAATTTATATGATGTATACTTATCAAGTGCTTCTATACGATAAGGTTTTAGCTTAATACAAAGGTCTTCATTGTCATGGTCGGGAATCCTTGGCCTGGATTTATTTGCCATTAATTTGTCAAAAAACATGAAGTACACATGCAATATTATTCAGTATGAACACCTTATTATGTGATTAATATCTATTTATTAAATGATTCTATAAGATAATACCTTAACAATTGATTAATATCTATTCATTACTTGCTTCTAGAAGATAATGATTTAGCTTAATATGAACACCTTCTACAACTCGTTGATAAATACTTGTGTCTGCCAGGGATGCAGAAGATCATATTAATTGGCTTCTTCAACACGGATGGCATGAGAAGGCTTTAGAAGCCGTTGAAGCTGGCCAGGGGCGTAGTGAGCTCCTTGATGAGGTATCTTGTTTAACACTCCTTATATCTAGTCTTATAATCTGGAGGCTAATATTAATTCTGGATTTTTATCGTGGTCATTTTTATGTGAAGCCTTTAACTATAAAAGTTATCGGAATGAGTAATGTAACTAGCCACTGCGTAACAATGACAAGTATTTAATGATTACAAATATTAAGTTTTTATAAACATGTCCTCTTTTAGTATATACAAGTATTATTTTAACATAACTACTTTATTAGGTGGGATCGAGGTATCTGGATCATTTGATTGTAGAAAGAAAATATGCCGAAGCAGCTTCTTTATGTCCCAAAGTGTTGCGAGGTTCTGCAGCAGCATGGGAAAGGTAGGAAATACCCTTTAAATTGGATTATAGGTTAATTCATATTTAAAATAAATTATCAGTAAGTGAAGTTATGCAAAAGGAAAACTAAAACTTAAACTTAAAATACTTGATTCTCACAGATGGGTTTTCCACTTTGCTCATCTCCGCCAGCTCCCAGTACTGGTTCCATACATCCCAACAGAGTCCCCAGTACTACGGGATACTGCTTACGAGGTTTGTGATATGCATGATTATAGGTGGCAAGATGGGTGGGCCAAGTAACGGGTCAAAACAGGCTTGGGTTATGACTTGTCAGTTTTTAGTCTGGGTCGAAACGGGTGCCGGACTATTTGGTTGATCCACAAAACATTTTTGTCCATTTATTTTCATTTGTTATACATATCTAATGCGTTAATTATGATTACAAAATTAATATATTGGGTGACTTTCAACCTGTTCACCCATTTGATCCGTGTTCTTTTAGTTATTTTTTGATAAAACACCACACAGACTTGTTCATATGTAAATTGGTCGAAATTGCCGCCTTTCACATGATCACCATAAACTTTATGAAAGTCATATCCCTTGATTACTTTGATGGTTTAATTCTGCTTAATTAATGCAGGTTGCTCTTGTAGCTCTAGCAACAATTCCATCGTCTCATAAAGATCTTCTGTCTGCTGTGAAATCTTGGCCACCTGTAATATACTCTGCATTACCTGTTATTGCAGCTATAGAGCCCCAACTTAATACGTCGACCATGAGTAATGAACTCAAAGAGGTGAGAGCAAGAGATTTTGTTGCCATGTATTTGCATTTGAGCTACATTAGCCGTATTAATTTCTCCGCTTGTTTGCTATGGCAGGCACTTGCAGTTTTATATGAAATTGATGGGCAATATGAGAAAGCCTTTTCACTTTATGCTGATGTAAGTGCTCAGTTATGCATCTATGGTTACTAGAGGTGGCAGGATTGGGGTGTCAGGTGGGTTGGCTAAAAGGTCAAAATGTGTTGGGGTTGAAATGAGTCATTTATAGTCCAGGAGAAACAATTCAGTTCAGGTTGACCCACATATTTTTTCCATTTATAAATATTAAGACGGTAGTTATGAGTACGACCCATATTTTTACAAAAATAGCAGGCTAAGTTTTTCAATATAACAAAACAAATATAGGAGTTTATGTGACTTTCCATTCATTTGACCCGTTCTTGATGCAATCTTTTGTTTCGACTCATTTGAGCTAAAATACAACGTAAATTACCACTTTATATGTAAATAGGTTGAAATTACCACCTCTAATGGTAACAGTTGCATCATATGTATTATGCTCTGTTTAGTTCTTTCTTAGATTTGACATTTTATAAATTTTTGTTTTTCAGCTTATGGAACCCGATATCTTTGAGTTTATTGAGAAGCATAACTTGCATGATGGCATTCGTGAGAAGGTGAGAATTTTCATGCGTAGTGGTAAAATTTACTTAATGCCCTCCTTTTGTTAATCTTATATGTAGTAGAAAGTGCCCGATATTGCAATTTTTTTATTTTATATTTTTTATATCAAACTGGCTCTTTTGTTTGGTCATCTGATTTTTTGAAGCTTCCGTATATTATTTGCAGGTTGTTCAGCTAATGCTGATTGATCATAAACGTTCAGTTCAACTGTTAATCCAATACAGGGACGTGATCACTCCTGCAGAAGTTGTTTCCCAACTTCTAGCTTCAAAAAAGCAATGCGATTCTAGATACCTTCTGTATGAGTATTTGCATTCGCTATTTGAAGCTAACCCTCATGCTGGCAGAGACTTTCATGACATGCAGGTACTTTTTTCTATCTTAATTTCTTCCAAATATAAACATTATGCTATACTAAAATTTTATGGTAAAAAAAAATAACCATAAAATTTGTACTCATTAATCCTATTGTGCTGTGTAAGTCTTAGTTATTGCAACACTTTATTAAATTCTCTAATCATATGCTTCTATTCTACTAAAACAGGTCGAGCTTTACGCAGAGTATGACAAAAAAATGCTGCTTCCTTTTCTTCGGAGTAGTCAGCATTATATGCTTGAAAAGGTTTGCAAAATCGATAAACTGTGAAGTGGTTATATTTTTTGATCTCTTTCTTGTTGCTGACATCAATATCTTCAAAATGAAACACTAGGCGTATGAAGTCTGTCTCGAGAAAGATCTACTAAGTGAGCAAGTTTTCATCCTTGGAAGAATGGGAAACACAAAGCAAGCCCTTGCTGTTATAATAGACAAACAGGGGGATATTAAAGAGGTAACTGGCATTTTTTTTTGTTTCAGGTAGAGGTGGTGGATTGTGTAACGGGTCAAAACAGGTTAGGGATGGAATGTGTGGATTCAATTATATGTCGAAACAAACACAGTTGACTAGACACTTGTTTCCCTCCGATTTTCAATATAAAATGATTTAGAAGGTTAAATGCAATTAAACAACCTTTGGGCAACTTCCGATCTGTTTTACCCCGTCCCCTTTTAGCTTTTGATTTGACCCGTTTGAGATAAAGACAACCCAAATTAACCTATTTGTAGTTAAACTGGTTGAAATTACCTGCATAATTTTGCATTTAAACCTTGTTGATTGCCTTTTTCAAGTGATATAACATAACTCTTTACAGGCTGTAGAATTCGTGAGTATGCAGCATGATGATGACCTATGGGAAGAACTTATTAGACAATGTATAAATAAACCCGAAATGGTAAATATTTACTTCTTTCACCCTCCAAGTAAACGTGAGTTTACCATAACCGATAAGTTTTTTTGTATAGTATTTGCATATAATCACCTTTCTTTGCTCGGCAGGTTGGTGTTTTGTTAGAGCATACTGTCGGCAATCTTGATCCTCTATATATTGTCAATATTGTACCCAATGGCTTGGAGATCCCTCGGTTAGTTTAACCATTGCTTATGTTGGTATTAATTTTGAAGGTTGCTAAATATGAATAGTTAACGTGCTGTGTTTTATCTCAAATGGTAGCGGGTCAAATAAGTTGAAAGTTGTTCAAAGTCTATTTTTATTGCTTACAACCTTTAAATCGTTTTTTTCAAATATTTAAATTATTCTTGTACTGATATTGTTTTTGTAATAATAATTGAAGTTTAGTTGTATACAATTTTTTTTATAAATGGACAAAAGAGTGTTAGCGGGTCAACCCGCCTCCACTTGACTATTTTGATCTTTATGAAAATGACATGTACTGTCAATCCAAACCGTTTTAAATCATTGCTGAACACGCCCATCTTGCCACTTATGGAAGTTACCATTGTTCCTCTTGATCCAATAGATTTTGAATTTTTTTTCCAATAATTTCAGGCTGAGGGACCGTTTAGTCAAGATTATTACAGATTACAGGACTGAAACTTCTCTAAGACATGGCTGTAATGATATTCTCAAGGTAATTATCAATTTTTAATAATGATAATTTATTCCATAAGATAATCTGTAGAGGTTGGTATTCGAACCCACTTTCATATGAATGGGTCAATGCGGGTCATATTTCACTTTCATATTGTCAAACTATATTTCTTCTAACCATTGTAAATTTGTAATAATCTTTTAATGGGATATTGACAGGCGGATATAGTTAACCTTCTAGTAAAATATTACAAAGAAGCAAGACGTGCAATATTCCTAAGCAATGAAGAAAATGGAACACGTTCTAACATGGACAACCAGGGCAGTAATCCAATGGATCGAGCCCCTGTGCTTAAATCCATGGACGCAAAGTCAAAAACTCGAGCAGGTGGAAGATGTTGCATCTGTTTCGATCCCTTATCTATTCAAAATGCATCTGTCATTGTATTCTTTTGCTGTCACGCGTACCACTTACATTGTCTTATGGATTCAACCAATTCCATCACAACCAAAAAGAGTGATTACACCGAGGATGAAGATGATGAAAATGACGAAGATACCCCTACGGGTTCCTCTAGGATGCGATGTGTTTTATGTACCACTGCCGCTGCTGGTTAATTTGTGCATGTGTTTATCTTTATTCTTTTTTCTTTCCGGTTGTTATTTATTGTAGTTTTTGTATATTATGTATGTGTTTAATTTAATGGTGGTCAGAGTGTAAGCGGTTGGTGAGAAAATGAGGGTTTTTTGTAGTTTATAAGAGGGATTAACTTGTGAGAAATTGTTGATGTGTTTATTGCTACGATGATACATTTGATTTCCCAACAGGAAAATTATACAAGTAAAGTTCATGTGTTAGTGAGTTTCTTGTGTATAATCTTATTGTTTGTTACGTAGCATATAAATATTTAATGGCTATCCATCTTTCGCATCTCTTTTTATTGAAGTCTTGAAAGATCTAAGAAATATATACACCTATATTCTCTTGCCAGTAATGTCAACATGAAACACACCTGTAATTCTATAATACTATATACACTACTCTCATTACACCCGATATTCGAATTAGAAAATGAGCCAAACATCACTTTAAATGTGATATTCAACATGTTAAATTAGAAAACGAGAGAAATTATACTCAACATTGTGGTCGCCCAAGCGGCAATGGAATTGAAGAGAGATCTACAATATCTAGCTTATTTTGAAAGAAGAAAAAAAACATGAAAACTAAACTTAAAACCAGATGTCTAAAACTCCCAACAAAAAGTGTTTCCAAGCAAAAACACATGTTCCTTGAACTTGAATAACCTAACTTAATGCAACAGGAATTCATGGAATCCGTTTCAGTAGAAAAATTCTATAGCAGAACGATTGATTCTTTTACTTTTTGCGGATTTTGACATCGAGAGTCCATTGAACCTTGCCCTCAGGTAAGGGAAGGGATTTGGGCAGTTGAAGTGGGACCGCAAACTCCCCTAAACTTGACAACGGAGATGTTAATTGAAGGTTTTCAGGCTCGATACGTATTCCAAGCTGTCTTGCCACCTAGCATTTAGTAAAACAAAAATCAGCATCAAGGCTTGATATGTATATCAAGGTTATTAAAAATTTGTATCATGTGTGAACTAGCATTTTCAAATTCAAATGCCGAAGAAGAGGTAAATTTGGGAAGAATGGCAACCAAGATGAATGGAGAGTATCAACTTGGATCATATTTTATCAATAACAGGTCAAATGGATAATATAAAGATTTAGCAACACAGATTGAATTAGTTATAAGGGTTGAAAGTCACTCAAAGTGGGTTTTTGATGAGTACAAGCTCCTAAACCGGTTTATAAAATAATTTAGATCATCCTAGTAAAAATATAGTTTTAATGATAGTATATTCATATTTAACATATTCTATTTGCAAAGACAAATTGGAAATAAATGTATCCATGGGTCAACCCAACCCAAACCAACCCAACACGACTCCTTTTGACTGGTACAAAACTAAACATTTTGACCATAACTGATTTCTGTTACCCAGCGCAACAATGCCTACCAAAACAGCATTCCAAGCTCAAATAAGTTAATGACCAACAGTACACTGCTCGTTTTTTTCATTCTCGTTACAACGAACCACAGTCATAACTCAAAAATACTGAATGATAGCGAGAGGAGGAAAACTAATTTGTTAGTAATCACCCAACGACACCATTGATTCCACACATTTTCTGACTTTAATTGAATCATATCTAGTTATCTACTAGTAACAACAATCTCGTATGGCATTTTGTTTCAGACATCACGTCAAATCAAAAGGAAAAAATAGATATATGAAGCACGGAGCTCAAATAGACTTTTAGAAAGATTCAACAACCGAAGACATCAATTAATTTCCACTTATGCACAAAGTCACTGAAAGAAATGGTAGAGAATTAATCGTACCTCAGATATTATTTCATCTTTTTCCACAGGTGAACGCAGTTCAGTATCTATCTTTATGTATCTTCTCAGAACCTACAAGAAGACTCAAACAGATCATACAACCATTCACGAAATCCTGGGACATCTATAATAACAGGTTACTTGTAGGCGAGAATAACTTCCCAAAACCTCATAAATTATGCCAGAAACATAATCCAAAGAGGAGCAACCATAGACGCACGTGTCAACTAGTAAAGAAGTCTGATTCATATCCCGAAGGAAATCACAAACTCTAAGGGGAAAAAAAAGATTGCCCCCAAAAATCTTTAGAAAACCATGTTCTTATCATTTTGGAAAATTACAATCGACCACTCAAAAATTAACAAGCTAAAGAATCGAACTACAAACCAGCTTAGCATTTTCCAGTCGTCTTGCTGCTGTTCGGTATTCTTTCATTGTATCTTCTTCGGTCTTTGGAACAATCTTTTTGACCTCTTCAACTTCCTTAGGCTGATAAATCTGTTCAAAAATCACAAAACTCAAAAACTGAGCTTTTATTTTATCTATAACAAACAATATAATTCGGAGACAAAAATCTTTACAAAAACAACCTTCCTCTGTTCACTGACGAGGTAAGCAAATTTATCAATATTCGGGACAGCAAGCAACTTAGGCATCAAATGATTGCGAAAATGTCCAGGAGCAACTTTCACAGTTTCACCTGCTTTCCCCAACTTATCTATATTCTGAATTCAACATCACAAAATAAAAATCACTTCATTTCATATAAGCTATACCCAAATTACTATTGTATGTACGTATTCAAATGTTCCAAAAAACTTTATTTCGCCTATAACCCAAAGTATGATACATACATAGTAGCGTTTGGTACGAAACATTTGAAGTTGAATACATACAATAGTAATCCCGGTATAGTTTTCGTTACAAAGACTAGTAACTATTTACTTACAGTTGTAAGTATAACTTCTAGTTTTCGATATCGAACACCTTGAACATTATAGAACAATGGATGATGCAACACATTTTCAGATTTTAAATCCTTAATATGACGAAGAATACTTCTACCACATCGAAAATAAACCATTTTTCGACAATCAAACCTACAACAACATAAAAAATTGTAGTTTTTTGGTCATAAATCAAACATTTTAATGAAATTAGGCACTAGGGTTTACAGTTGAATTTGAATTAATTGGAAATTAATGAAACTGAAAGACGTAGGTTTAGAGAATACATACGTGTTCTCGGAATATGGTGGTGGTTGCCGGCGACACTAATCTGAGTTCTACTATAAGGACAGGAAAGATGGGAACTTCGGGGATCTCAAATACCTAAGACGGCGTCGGATTTTTTTTCTTTAATAAAGTGAGTGGGTTAATATTTTAACTAGTATTTTGAGAAAATTCATATTATATTATAATAAATAAACTTTAGTTTATTTTATATTAGAAGATTTGGATAAATAAAAGTGTCAATGGGTTATTACATTCAAAATTTACAAATTTACATAAAAATGATTTGTGTCAAAAGCAATTATTTTGATCCGTTACTAGATCCATCCATCACCTATGGCCGTTGTAATAATTCCAATTTCCTCGTGATCCATTGGATGTTGCATTTTTATATGGGTGATGAGATTCTTTGCTTTAAAATTTAAGGGACTCTTGGTGTATTTAGAGGTAAATCTATGGCCAATAGTTAAGAAATAAATAAAACATGATAGAGTGGATAAAGAGAATCACAAAAAAAAAACTCACACACAAAGAAAATTCAAATTAAATTATACGAGTTATTTTAAACTTTATCCTCTAATATTTTGACACATTAAAGGTTTTTTCTTCTATACTACATTAAAATTTACGAAATTTGGTAAATATGAAACTATACTAAAAATTTATATGTTAGACATTTTGTGAATGTAACTTAAATAATATTTTTTCTCCAACAAAATATAAAATAAAATAAATACATTTTCTATCAAAAAAGCCTAATATATTTTCATTACTTTTTTCTCTTTCTTTTCCTAAAATCAATAAATAAAACAAAAATAATTTTCTCTCAATACTGTACAAAGATTTGCTTTTTTTGTCCTTGTTTTATTTCTTGCCAACAAATTATCAAATTCTAATATATAAAAAAAAACTCCGTTTTTAGTCTCTCTTATCTATAAATTCCTCATTTCTGGTTCTTCTACAAACTGAAATAGGTATTTTATAAAAATTTATTTCTTACAAAACATTTGTGAGTTCTTTTTCTTCTTCTCTTATTTTAGTTTAACTTGTAAAAAATGATTTTTTTTTTTTCTTTCAATT
Source organism: Senecio squalidus (assembly GCA_910822075.1). Classification (NCBI taxonomy): domain Eukaryota; kingdom Viridiplantae; phylum Streptophyta; class Magnoliopsida; order Asterales; family Asteraceae; genus Senecio; species Senecio squalidus. The sequence goes on along the minus strand of CAJVGC010000591.1, from coordinate 3,232,539 downwards.
TGTATGGTTTAATATTACTATATTTAGTGTAAAAAGAAGAATGTTTGATCATTTAGATTCATGTTTAGTTTTTTTGTAAATAAGCATTAATGTCTTTATGAAGTTGTATTTAATGTAGATTGAGAAATAAAAAGCATTTTGTTAGTGATGTAAGAGGGGGGTGTTTGGATCATAAAATATTTACTTGAAATTAAATTGAAACTAAGGGCATATTCGTATTTAGCATTGTCATTAATAGTTTGTTTTCATTAATTATTATAAGCATGAGTCTTAACATTGTGAAACTTGTTATCTATGAAGCTTGTGCTCTAATCGCTGGATTCAAACGGAGTTTTTCGATTATTTTTGTTTAAGGTTAGACTATGCGGAGTGGTTGTGTGTAAGTGATGATGATGTGGAGTGATAGAGGTGATTTGTAGGAAAGAGAGTGTGATTTTAGGAAAAAAGGTGTGATGATGTGGAGTGATAGAAAATGGTGGAGTGGTGAGTGATGATGTGGAGTGATAGAGATTATTTTGTAAAAGTTGTATTTTTGTTAAAATAACGTCAAATTCAGTCCTAACTTAGTTTAACCGTTCACTAACTTACTTGGTTTTTATGCAGTTAACGTCAAAGGACTGAAAGTGTAATTTGCTGTAAGAGTGGTGCTGCTTTCCTATTGAAGTAAAAGTTGATGAAGTTGGAGGACTATTGCTGTAACTTCTTTGTCTATAAATACCCTATTATAAATTAGGGTTAGGTTAACAAGTCACATGTGTATGCAGTCATCTTTATATCTCTCTCTAGTTTGTTATACCCGATTTTAGTATTCTTCATATTCTGGTGTTATTCATAATAAAATCAGTGAGTTGATTGTTAGTTTGTTCGATTATACATTTGTTCAATTTTCAAACGGTCTCAAGACCTTGTGTGCTTTTCTCTCTCCCTCACCACGGCGTTTTTCTGCTCACGCCGTGGCCCAAATTCAAGCAATAACGCCCCCACCGGAGTGGAGGTGGGGCGTTATAGGGTGAGGTGGCGGCGTGATTGGGGCAAAAAACGCCCCACACCGCGTAGTCTTAGACGAATATTGATAATTTGTCGGAATGTTAATAAGCATTTTTGGAGCTACATTTTATATAGATTGTGAATTGTTAGTGAAGTATGTTAGAAAAGAAATGCTTTGGGGTGTATCGGATTGCGTATATTTGGTATTTTCTTTAAGTACAACCAGATAGTTTTTGTGTTTGGGACTATTTATGTTACACTGTGTATCGGCTTAATAAGCATTTTGAAATCATCAAACCATTGAATGAAAACTGATTTACTTAAAGGGTTTGAATCCAAACACTCCAAATTGCGTTATTTGAGTATAGAAAACACGGTAAGCAGATAAGCACTAATTTACTTTATGTAAAGCAATCTCAAACATCATATCACATCTTCCAAACATATGAATTCAAGTTTAGAATAAGAGCATATTTGTAAATTTTTACATTAACACTGTCGTTAAATAGTATGATGATGGGTTTTGGGACTTTTTAGAATAATGTGTCGAGACGCTGTAAATTTGTTACACTTTCTTGAATAACAAACTTATTTAAATATTCTCTTTACTTTTTTATTAGATTTGTTTCTGTTATTGGGGATAAATCAGAACAATGAAATTTCACGTTTAAAACGTTGTTTTAGGTGCTTGATTGTATAATCTCTATGCGCCATTTCATAGGTTTTATATCTGCTATAAGCAATAGATTCTTATAATTTTGGATTATGTCTCTTTCGTAGTCAGTAGGCCCAATGCCACGCTGGAAGCCACGTAACTTCTATGTATTCATCACATATGACAATGTCAACCCGACCAGCCTCGTGAGTTCTTATACCATCATCAAATTTTCCATATTATTTGTTTATTTTATCACCAACATATTTCTTTTATGAACTGAGGATTCCTATCGACTTTACAAGAGAAAATCTGAAGCAAATATTGGCAAACAACGTCCAACTGACTGTATCCGATGGCAAGACTTGGACTATGAGTTTGACAATCTTTGACAGCGATCAACTTTGGCTCCAAAAGGGTTAGGCAGAATTTGTTGAATATTACCATATATATGTTAGACACATATTTTTAATCATCCCGGAAAGTCCACTTTTCATGTTAGGGTATTTAACCGAATAGTTGTGAGATAAGCTACTTTACACTAAAAAAAGAACCCGAAACAGAGACAAAAATTAAACAAAATCTGCTTCAAGAATGAAAGGTAATATCCTTACTAGGGAGAATTTCAAATTTATCCCTACTAACCTATATAAATATCATATTTATCCGTTTAAACTTGATAATATCATATTTACCCTTCCTATTTTCAAAAATATCAAATATATCCAAATTAATAATTTATCCTAATTAAAACTCCAAAATCATTATTAATTATCCAAAACTTAGTAAATCACTAATATACCTTTTTCTCTCTCATAAAGTCTTAAATCTGCACCCATGAAACCTAAAAAATTTTGCCACAATATTTGACTTATTAGATTTAATAAATATCTGAGAAAATATGGTTACAGATTCGGAAGCATCGACCAATACCACAACTGCACAACCAAAAAGAATCAACCAAATTAACAGGTAAGAAATATCCATAAATTTGAATCAAGTACAAAAACAATTTAAAACAGAGAAAAACGTTTTTATTATTAAAACATTGCAAGATTTTAAACAACTGAAGCAACTAGTTTCGTAACACTAAGGTTATCAATAGACCAAACCAAAATAAACCAAAAATAAAAACAATTAGTTTGGTGAAACAAAAGTTATCAGCAGAAATAGACTAAAGCAACTAGTTTGATTTACTAATTTTTGGATAATTACTAATGATTTTGGAGTTTTAATTAGTATAAATTATTAATTTGGATTTATTTGATATTTTTGAATTTAAGAAGGGTAAATATGATATTATCAAGTTTAAACGGGTAAATATGATATTTATATAGGTTAGTAGGGGTAAATTTGAAATTCTCCCCTTATGGGTATTGAGGTGTGATCCCGACACCGAAGACGATTAGACAATAAACCCCGATGACAACTTTGCATCCGAGCTTTCCCGGCACCCAAACGCCCCGTTACCGAGAAACTAAGGCACGCTCCCTGGACGCCTTGAAGCCGACCCGACACATGTCGTGTTCGGGCTCGAGCTTGCCCGACACCAAGCGCCCCGTCACCGAGAAACCAAGGCACGCTCCCTAGTCGCCTTGGAAGCTACCCGACACATACCTCGTGTCCGGGCTCGATCCTGCCCGGCACCCAAGTGCCCCGTGCACGAGAAACCAAGGCCCGCTCCCTGGTCACCTTGGAGCCTACCTTTGTCTCATACGCACAATCCAGACGTCATAAGCTCATACACTTACGTCAGCGCTACCAACGGCTAGATTGTTCTAGTTGACTTCAGTTGACAGGGTGTCACGCTTACGTCAGGCTTATGTCATATACCCATTTATGGGTCATAAAATAACGGCCCATGGACCTGATCATGGTACAAGGCCCACAAACAGAAAAGACAGATTATGGGCTTTCTCATACCATATTTCATATGGTGTCTTATCAACCTTCTTAGTTGGAACCATGTTGAGAATGCGTAAGCAAACTCTAAGGCATAATCCCAAAAATATAATGGTAAAGTTGTAAGGTTCATCATAAATCGTACCATGTTAGTTCAATTTCTCCTTTCCGATACACCATTATGTTGTGGTGTATAGGGAGGAGTAAGCTGTTGGACAATTCCACGCGCTTGTAGATGATCCTGAAACTCTAGGCTTAAGTATTCACCACCTCGATCCGATTGGAGAATCTTGATGGTTTTTTCTAGTTGGTTTTCTACCTCGTTTTCAAACATTTTGAATGTTTCAAACACCTCATGTTTATGTTTAAGTAAATAAACATAACCATAACGGCTGAAATCATTCGTAAATGTTACGAAGTAGTAAGCTCCTTTCCTAGACATATGCCCAAAGGGACCACATACATCACTATGTATGATTCCTAGTAGGTCGGTTGCCCTTTGATTATCATACAAGAAAGGGTTTCTTGTCATTTTTCCCGATACACAAGACTCACACCTATCAAATGAATCATCACTTGATTTCAAAAGCCCTTCACGTTGAAGCCTTTCGATACGGTGTTTGCCTATGTGTGCAATACGATAATGCCATAGGTAGGATGAGTCCAAGTTAGACTTGACTCGTTTAATGCTTATATTAAACATTGGATTATTAGTATATGAAAGACGATCATGCAAATCAGTTCCAAAATATTCCATTAAAGCATTAGGAGTTACATATCTTAAATCTCCGCGTTTGGTATTACTTCTCATTTTAGGATATTGATTCTTATTCATTTTTAGCCTAATTTTAATCATATCATCTCATATATTGTTTTTTGTTACAATATTTACCTATTTCCTTTTGTAGAAAATATTTGACTGCTAAAACGAAGTGTGTAGATTGTATTCTTCAAATGCCGGACGGGGGAACTTGGGTCCAGTTAACTGCAAAGATTTTGAGTCGTCTGGTGTCTTGTATGGTAAAAATTGAAAGAAATTTTCTGATGAAAATCATTTGAATGTGGGCGATGCTTGTGTGTTTGAGTTGATAAATGAGATAAAAAATGAGCTGAAAGTCACCATCATTCGGGCTTAGATGAAATGAATTAAGAAAACAGATTGTAGATTAAGTTCTTCAATACAACTTTAATCTAAATACAATATTACTGATTTTGAGAGAGATGTTAAGTAGTTAGTAGCCTACAAATTGTGAAGATGCTTTTGGTAACTGACTATGGTTTTGGTTTTATGTTGAAACCAAAATATATGTTTCGTTTTGTTTTGTCTTTCACTAGTAATCTCAGATCTTCGGTTTTAATTCAAGTCTATTAACATAATCCATAACCGAACACTACAAACACTATCTTAATCTTTTCCTTTGAGCATAGCTTTCTCGACCACTCATTATATTGCTTTGTCTGTCTTAAAATACATAATCTAATCCATTATCATACATGTGAGCTTGCTTGTGTATATATCGATTAACTTGTGATAGCCCGAGATCATTTTTGCATGATCTTATATGCTACTTTTTGAAGTTGGTTTTTGTCATCTAAAAACCAATGAATGTTGCATCATATCCATATCCAAAGATTTGTTTTTCCTATAAAAATGATTAAACTATATTACTAGATGAGATTTATACCAAGAGTTTAGATCATTTAATAATCCTTTGTTATGGTTATTTAAAGATGAGAACATTTTCTCATCACTGTTTGAAAAACATGTTTTTTTTATCATATGTATTGATTTTTTTTTTCGCTATAAAGGTTTCACAACGTCATTCCCTTTTAAAATGGTTTGATGGTTAAAAAAATTATTGTGACCATGTTGTATATTCGAAAGAACACACGTTTAGTTGGTTATGGAGGACCGACTTTTGCAATAGAAGTTATGGGTTCAATCCCAACTCACTTAATGGACGCTTCACCAACTTCTCACCGTCTGTGTGCGATTTTTATAGAAGGGTCGTATAAGTCCAAAGAATTTTAGGTTAAGATTGTCCAATGATTCAACCGACGAAAAAAGCAAAACATGTTATCAAAATCTAGACCATCGTTACTTACTTCCTAACTATAGTCGTAGCTGAGATACACTACTTAATAAACAAATCAAATTAAAATGAAATTGAAAATGTTTAATATAATCGCACGTGAACATAAAAAACACTGGTATTTCCAGAAGAATGAAGGTCAACAAATTTGTCAGAAAAAAACAAAAAACAAACCGAAAATAACAGTTTCCTTCAAAATTTCTACACCAAAAAATAACAAAATCACACACACTAATCACACACAGTAAACCCTCAATCAACAATGGAGGTCCAATCTCCCATTCTGCTCCATTTCAGATCTCCAATTTGAAATGCCGAAAAGTAATTCAACACTACTACTACCACCATTGGCGTTGATTCCAATTGCATTCAATCATGCCAATTTGACTCCAGAAGGTTTCCACATTTCTAGTTTTTTATCCTTCGGTTCGCTTCGGTTAGGCGCCGTTAATTCCGGTGGTTATACAGGTGGTATGGATTTGTCTAAGGTCAGTGAGAAGTTTCTGACCTCAGTCCGGTCCGCCAGGTCAATCGGCATTCTTCCTTCCACGTGTGATCGTCCTGAGGTAATTGATACCTCGATTGATTGAAATTTTCAATTAGTGTTACATTTACAAGTTATTGGAGTGTTGATTGCCTATTTGCCTGTGTTATAATTTCGTTGTATTACCGAAAAAGTTAACGTAGCTCTGCGAAAGTAGAAAGTAGCATGGTGTACTGACATTTTAAAAAAACTTTGTCTTACTGTAATTTAGTTGGTGAGCTCGTTCTATGTTGTGATGAAAAATGTAGATGGAAACGATAAATGGAGATGAGAAATGGATGTATATGTGGTTAATTGATGGATAACTGAATATACTCCATAGCGTTGGTTATGAGAGAGACATTGTCACCGAGTGGTGGTTTTTGGGGACTGCTATGATGTTAGAATGTAAGAATTATTGGACAAGTTTGAAGAAACTGTAATGTAGTTAGAGTTACTATAGTATAAAATATAATGTACCTTATCACGAGTTAATAATGAAAAGAAAGCATGCTTTGAAGAACCTGTATTGTAGTTAGAGTTACTATAATGTATCTTACCACGAGGTAATAAAGAAAACCAAATGAGTTCTATTTTGGTGACTACTAAGATGTTAGATTGTATGAGTTATGAGTCAAGTTTGAAGACACTGTATTGTAGCTAGAGTTTATTTAACATAGCTTACCACGAGTTGATATGAAAAGCCACATGAGTTGAGAACGAAAAGAAAAGCATTTATTGAGCCATAGAGATATTCTTTTTGATAATTGAAAAATATTAATTGGTGCAGCACGACATTTCAACAACATTGCATTTCCGATAACGTTTTGGTCCTTAGGTTAATTCCATAAAGAGGACATGTCCAAAACTTTTGGTCATATTATTAGTTACTTAATAAAAGTTTATGTTACTGCTGTCATTATATGTAAAATATCTTTCTTGCAGATTCCCGCTCGGGCTGCGACTGCAGCAACTATAGCTCGTGCTCTTGCTTCAATCCCTCCACATCATAGACAAAGTCTCTCTTCAAGTTCCGAAGAACTGAGTTCAATATATGGAAGCACTTCTCGTAGTCAAGTAGTGCAGGAGCTTGAAGATGAATTTTATGAAGAGGTTTAACATCTTTGAGATTATATTTAAATTGTTATATCCAGGTGGCCAAAGCATATCTTGTACTGTATTCTTTATGATACTACCTAGAAAAATGCTAAATAAAAGAATCATTTAGCACATTTAGATTGTTGGAAATAGAATACCTTTCTTCTATACCGAAATGTTACTTACGTAGGTTTGCTAATCATGTGAGCATGGTTGATCGATCAATCTACACTTTCAGTTTACTTCAGTGATGTTTAATTTATTTATCGTGTAAAGTTGTCCCTAGCTCACCCAAACTAGTTTGGATAAATGTGTTTTAGGGAGTGATTGTTTTAATTTTTATATACATGTTTGTTTACTTACTCGTTTTTTTATCGTTAGGTTTGAGGTTGGTAAGGGAGGAACACCAAACTCTAATTCTTACGAGTTTTTCTAATTATAGTCATGTCACAATGCATTACCCCATGTTATATATATGTGGTGCATCCACTAAGAGTTATTTAATTTATGTGTGTAGATGTTTGATCCTGTTCGGCACGCTTTAGAGAATCTTCCATCTGAAGAAAACGAGCTCACATATTTTGAAGGGAAGGTAATATAACGATTCATCTTATCTATGTAATGAAAGTCATTAATCAAGATTCTACTTCCTGTTTGGCTAATAAAAAAACCTGTTTCATCAAGTCTGCAAGTTGTTGATGTTTAATCATTTGAATCTGGAATTTGTGGCTTATAGGCGGCTCTTAGGTTATTACAGCTGGATAAAGTGACAGAAACTTTGTCTGGCCAAGTCATGGAGCACCATGAAGTAATGGGTAAGATTAACACCAAATTAAACTCATCTTCCATAGTTTTTATAAACTACGTTTCACTGTTCTTTACTATGTACCTACAAAATGAGACACATTAGATTTAAGCTTTATCTTTTTTTGCATGTTGAAACTTGTTGGTAGCAAGTATCATTCATACGCACACATACGTACACACTCTCATTGACCAAGAAACACTAATAGGTTCTTTTTCCTTCTTTTTTCAAATCAGTGAAGGGAATGCATTTGGTAAAGGAGCTGGAGAAAGAAATGAAGGTTGCACACGTCATTTGTATGGTAAGCAGGTGATGATGGTTACATTTATCTGCCGCAACCTAATTTACTTGAACTAGAAGCTTAAGGTTTCTAGAATAAGTCGAAATGTGATTAAGGTAGGATTGTTTTTACTCGGAACTTATTGTGCGTGTAAACTTATACTTGCAGAATGGTCGAAGATACTTAACTTCTTCAAGGAATGAGGTATCAAGGGATCTTATTGTTAACACAAATTCTAGAAGGAAACAAGCTCTTCTGGTATTGTCCATTCCGAAACCCTTGATAATTCAAACTTATGGTCATATTTGTCATTGATATAAGTTAGATTTCGATGAGAATAAACTCAGTAAAATGCAACTTAGGCTGTTCTAAGACTATTCTTAATATCTCTTAAACAATCTCTTGAATCTTTTCATACCAATGGGAAAGTTGTTTAATTGTTTTTTAGGTGTAAAATTCTAAAATGTATATTTTGTTAACTGATAATAATATTGCAGGACATACTCCCAGTTTTAGCAGAGCTTCGTCATGCACAGGACATGCAAGTAACACTTGAAACCCATGTCAATGAAGGGAACTTCTTTAAGGTCCGAATCTGATTTATATATAGCAATTCAGCCAATTCTTTTCGTAAACATAAAAGATATATTATTTTATATATCCGAGACGCCCTCCCTTTATGCTAGAATGGTTCACTTTACAGGCATTTCAAGTCTTGCCTGGGTATCTTCAACTCCTGGATGGTTTCTCGGAGCTTTTGGTCATTCAAGAGATGAGTCGTGGTGTTGAGGTAAGAAACTCAGTTAGGGTTTTAAAAAGATTGATTTGTTCAGAAATAAGTTTACTCCTAGTAGGATTAGATTTTGAAGATGGCCGGTTGTTCACTTGCATACCATTATCTTTCCAAATAACTGTGGCAAAAAGGGTTAAATGTCTGATTTATGAAAGTAATCACCAGATAATATAAATAGCAATATGTAGGAACTCGTATCGTTTACAATTTATTGACAAGTTTATAATAAATACTGCAATTAAACCTACATAACTCTTTTTTCATAAAGGTTTATAATATAATTTGTTGTGTTGTTTCCAGTTTCTTTTTACTTATAATTATTGTTCTAAAACTCTGCATCTTTTCTTGGATAGAATAATCATACCTCTTTTTAATTGTATACATCTTTTCAGTTCTATGCTTCTTATGTACCTGGAATTATTCCCCTATGATTTCCTTCAAGAGTTTTGCGTCTTACTTTTAGAAATATGAAATTGTACTCTGATGTAGGTGTTTCTGATTGTCAATGCAGATCTGGCTGGGAAAAGCTCTACAAAAATTGGATTCACTTTTACAGGGCGTGTGCAGAGACTTCAAAGAAATCAGCTTTCTAACTGTGAGACATTCATTTATTGGTTTGATTTTTCCTATTTTTTCTGGGGTCTAAATGATAACTGAACTACTGTACCTTATATCATCATATATCACGTGCTTCCTTCTTTTACAACTTGGAGTTCTTGAGATTTATTCACTCTTATTTGAGCTTAATATGTAAGTATAAATCTAATGTTTGCCCTTATAAACTAAGTTTAATGTGACTAGTGGCTTCCATACGTTATATTCATAATTCCTCTTGTGTTCTGCCATTTTTGAGTGTTTCGTTTTGTGATTGTCATTTGTATTCATGTATTCATGGACTACAGATAGTTCTTCTTACCTTTTTTCAGCTATTATTAAATAGCTCTTTCTTTGTACTTACAGTTTGTATGTTTTCTTCTGTATTCTTATAATCTTAATATCGTATATGTTGTGATACCTACAGGTGGTTGATGCTTATGCTTTGATTGGTGATATTTCTGGTCTTGCTGAAAAGATACAAAGCTTCTTTATGCAGGAAGTCATATCTGAAACCCATTCGGTACTAAAGAATATTGTGCTAGAGGTACCTTTTTTTTACCATTTAGTAGTAACTTATATTTTTTATGTTACTGAGAGCAAAGCAGAAAGGAGATGACTTGCCTTATTAGAAAAGATATGCATACATTATTACTTCAGCAGCAAGCCAGCAAGTATCACATAACCAGTTTGAAATGCATATCCAAACATCCCCTTATGGATATAACCTTATGTGGCAATTTGAACCATTTAAGTAAGAATGGCCTGATTTAGGTGGTCATGTTTATCTCAAATAGTTGAAAGTTACCAAAGTCTTTTCCTTCTATTTATTGATTTAGATTATTACTTTAATAAGATTGTTTTTGTAATTATAATTAACGCATTAGTTTCTTGAAAAACAGACAAAAAAAGTTTTGCGGGCCATTTCAACCCATTCTAACCCGAAACATTTCCACCCATTAAAAACCTAACATTTACCAAGATTTTTATAACTATTTGGTGAATAGCGACTTTTTTTTTTTTTTTTTTGTGTGTAAAGAAATAAAAGAATAACAAAATTTAGTTAATTTAATCATAAGATTATTGAATATTATATATTTGAAAACGAGTAAGTTAATTTTATAAAGATTATTGTACGTGTGTATGTTTTTCAAACAAAAGTTCCGTTATAAATGAATTCTAAATTGGCGACTAAAAGTGTATGTTAAATCCACATCAATATTTAAATGTGAAATTGTTTAAACCCGCTGCAACACGTGGGCTTAAAAATCCAACATGTTAGACCAGCCCACTGTTTCACCTATAGCTATAGCAATCTCATTTTATATTAGTTAACACTGCTCTGTCTACTTAAACGTGGCAGGATCTAGAAGCTTCTGAAATTCAAAACACTAGGTATCTTTGTTGTGTATTTTTATCAATTGTTTGATATACTTAATCTTCCTTTGTATTACAATTTCTTATTAAGCTATCTTTGTGATTGCATATTAGGCTTACATTCAGTGATCTATGCACAAGGGTACCTGAATCCAAGTTTAGGGAGTGTTTGTTAGCAACACTAGCTGTCCTCTTCAACTTGATGAGCTCGTATCATGCAATCATGAATTTCAGTTCTGATCTTAAGGTATAACTCATAGTTTCTGTCACTTTCTTTGTTGGTTTACTTTTAATTAAGGTTCTTATTTCTCGTCCCACTTCAAGGACCCAATTATTATAGTGGTCTAGTTGAGTTTAGAGGTGGAAAACTTGACCCATCTATTTGTTAATGGTCCGATTTGGGTTGTATCTTATTTCAAACAGGTCAAATCAACAAATTTAGCTAAAAGAGGAACGGGTCAAACATGTTGAAAGTCTTCCAAAGTATATTTTCAATTCATACATCCTCCTAAATTTGTTTTATCTAAATTTTGATTGTTATTGTAATAGTTTCCGTAGTTATCAACACATCCATTTCTGTATAAAAGAAATGGACAAAATAAGTGGTAGCGGGTCAACCCATCTCGTAATGTTATAGTTTCCATAGTTGTTACTCTCTTCAATTTAATGTCTCTTCTCTCTTTGTCACAGGTTCCATTGGACCATGTATCACCTGTTATGCACGATGAAAATGAAAGCGCTGTATCTTCTAAAAATGTACAAGATGCTAACTTCTCATCACAAAACTATTCTGATCCAAAGGCAGATATTGGGCCCACTTTAGATTCAGCAGATGAACCTACAACGTCTGCTCCTTCTGATTCAGAATTGAGGAATGATGGAACTGGCACGTCAAGTAGTGGATCCTCTTGGTTTCAGCTTCGAAGTGATGCAACAACATTTGTTTCTCAAACCTTACAAAGGGGTCGCAGGAATCTCTGGCAACTTACAACAAGCCGTCTGTCAGTATTGCTTTCTTCTGATGCTGTTGTTTCTAGTAGCATTCATCAGTTTTTAAAAAATTATGAAGATCTCAATACCTTTATCTTAGCTGGTGAAGCTTTCTGTGGGGCTGAAGCTGTTGAATTTAGGCTTAGAGTGAAAGCTATTTGTGAAACTTACTATGCATCTTTTCACCGCCAAAATATATACGTAAGTTGACATATTCATTTAATAGACAAAATATAATGGATAGTGTATAATATAAATTTCATTTTTACCAGTTCAGCACCACATCTAAATAATATGGAAGCCTAAGCTGAAGTAATTAAATTGAATGAGCTCTAATAAGACATTTGCGGTTCAGTTAGGTTATATTATAAAAGTTAGAAAATTTTCATTAATGTGAAAGAGCAACATTGATAATAGAGAACTTTAATCTGGGTTTTTTATTCTTTTCTTAAAGGCTACCTTTAAGTAGAACTCGTCTAATTTGAATACGTTTGTATTTTAGGAGGAGTTCGTCCTGTATATTTTGGTCACTAATATTTCGTACTAATTTTGTTTAAAGCATGTGAATAAGATCATTGTTTTTCTTTCAGGCTGTAAAAATGGTTTTGGAGAAAGAAAGTTGGTTCATGATCCCACCAGAGACAATTCAGGTAGTTAGTTTTGCAGGCCTTGTTGGTGACGGAGCTGCCTTAATTATCCAATCTGCTTCAAGAGAGTTGCAGTCCCAAAAATCAGTAGATTTGGTAAAAATTATCCCAAAACAGAGTGGGTTTTCCCATTGGATTAGTAGCGGAAATCCATTCTGTCCAAAAAACGCTTCCAAGGAATTTGACGATTCTTTTTCACATGCCATGTCAACATTCTCAGAAGAACCTAATGAAAATTTCAATGAGTTATCTAACAAGAATAAATCGTCACTTAAAAGTGATGCAAATCCTAGGAATGGTCATGTTGATCCTGAAGATGAAAATGAAGATCTTCTTGCAGATTTTATTGATGAGGACAGCCAACTACCGAGCCGGATCTCGAAGCCCAACCGTTCAAGAAGTCACTCTTCACTTTGGAGTCATGAAGAGATGGAAGCGCACACAGGGTCTTCAATCTGTGTTCTTAGGTTAATTATATCTCCATACTCTGGATACAAGTAGAGGTGTCAAGATGATTGGGCCTGGTGGGTTGGGTTACGGGTCAATCTGTTTGTGTTAAAACGGGGTTTTTTAGTACGGGTTGAATGGGCTGGTTCGGGTTGTTTGACCTGCAAACACTTTTTCCAATTTTTCAAAAAAAAATATATAATAATGCTTTAATTCATCTTGTTTTGTCGGTCCATAAATGCATTAATTATGATTACAACAGATAATATATTACAATAGTAGTCTAAATCTTTAAACAGAAAGATTTAGGAGGTTGTATGCATTGAAAATAGACTCTGGGCGACTCTCCACTCGTTTGACCCGTTTGAGATAAAACACAACCCAAAATCGACCCATTCATAAGTAAATGTATCGAAATTGCCACCTCGTTATTAAGGTTCTGATTGCAGTTTATTAAAAATTAGTTTTATGCAATAGGCTGATGGATAAATATGCGAGGCTTATGCAAAGATTAGATATAATCAACATTGAGTTTTTTAAGGTATGTGAGTTTTAAAATTTATTTTTATGTTTGTCTTTGCATTTTTGTTCTTACCATAATAAATAAACTCTTTGCTGCCTTCACACAACTTTTTCTATGCAATAACAGGGTATATGCCAATTTTTTGGGATATTTTTCCATTTCGTTTTTGAAAGCTTTGGTCAACAGAACACCAATCCTAGTGGTAAAGGGTTATATGAAGCTCTTGGTTGTGAGTATTCGTTAGCTCCTTATTGCTTATTTTCTGTCTTTGCTTTGAATTGGGGGTTTGAGAATGGGAATGGGAACAGAAATGGAAATGATAGATAGTTTGGTTTGACGGTATGCGTTTTAAAATTTGAAAACTTATTGTGGGTTAAGAAAATGCTTTCCATTCCCACTTCACCCTGTGATTAAATCTTTAACCATAGTGATTCGTGACTGCAAACCAAACGCCCCATAAGTTTTTTCTCTCCCTAGGAAACATATATCAAGTCAAAGATAACTTTTTTCCTGAATTAGCTTCCCTTTCTTCTTTATACCGAGTTTGTTTTAAGCTATTGCGGATCTATGCTTCTTGTGTATTTGAATTTACTCTGTGCCTTTGTGGCGCCCAGATCAGCTGAAATCAGCCTTATCCAGAATAAAGAGAGATTGCGGTCAATGGTTAAAATCTCCATCTCCTTCACGTTCTTCTTCGTCTACGCCTTTGAACATGTCATTATCTCATAATGACAACACGCCTAATGGTATACCTAATTCGAATCTTGGTCATCTGACCATCACCTCTTTTAGCCTCAAGGTACATTACCATGCAGTATTGAGCAGAAGTTTTTTGTTTCTTAAAAATGAGGTGTCGAGGTGGAAACAATTCATAATCAAGAAATTTTTCCTTCTTAGATTCATAACATTAATTTGAAAGATTGAACACTGCTTCTATTACTTCTTGCTTAGTCTTCGGAAATTTTGGCAAATTTTTGATATGATGCAGGAAAGATGTGCAGGAGCTGACACTATATCTCTTGTTGCTCGATTGTTGCAAAAATCTAAGGTGCATCTTCATTCAGTTCTTCTGCAGACCAATGCAGCAACTGTTGAAGACTTTTATGTGCATTTGGTACACTTCAGTTACTCAATTTTAAGGGAGTTCAATATTTATATTGCTTTTGATGTACGTATGTTATAGCTATGAAAAACCGTCAACCTAAGTACCTTGTTATTAGCATAGTTGGTTTTGTTTATTTGAAATTTTTTGTGGACCACATTGATGGAATAAGTACGTTTCAACTTTTTGTCAGGTTGGTTCTGTGCCAGATCTAGTTGAGCAAATTCATAGAACAACTGCAAGATTACTTCTTCATATTAGCGGGTGAGACACCATCATGTGAACCAATCGGATGCAGTTTAGTTGTTGCAGTACATAATTCGTCATGTTCTGTCAATTCCCAGTTTCTTGTTTCACTCTATGTTTTTTCTAAATTTCATTCTCATAGAACTGCTCCCACTATTCTATCATCACTTGACAGGTATGCTGATCGAATTTCTAATGCTAAATGGGAAGTTAAAGAGCTTGGGATGGAACACAACGGGTAATTATGAGTGAACCTAATTTCATTTTGGCTTCCTTAGACATTGGTTTAAGCTTGTACTTGATTCATATCAATATATTATTTCTAATAGTCTCACTGATCTCTTCTGGTGAATAAAGAAATCGTCATGTTTTATAGGTATGTTGATCTATTGTTGGGAGAATTTAAGCACTACAATACGAGGCTCGCTCACGGAGGCATTCAACAGGAGGTAAAATGCTGAAGTTTTCCTGCCCTTATCTTTGCTAAATTATTAATTCCCTGTTAATGACTTTTGGATTAAAGATAAAAGACACCATCTTTGGACCAAGAAGAATACTAACTTCTATTAGAAACTATTTCTATAAAACTAGGTGCAAGATACACTAGTAGGGTACGGTCTTGAAAATCTTTCCGAAACAGTTGTTGAAGGCCTATCACGAGTGAAGAGGTGTACTGATGAGGGTCGAGCTCTAATGTCATTGGATTTTCAGGTCTCCCCTAAATTTTTTAGCTAATTATTTTGATTTGACCCGTTTGAGATAAACACAATCCAAATCAGTCCATTCTTAAGTAAATGGGTTAATTTGCCACCTTTAGTATTTATGTCTTTGGTAGTTGGAATGAGTTTGTGCTGTTGATTCAGGTTATGATCACTGGGCTTCAGCATTTTCTCACTATGAATGTTAAGCCGAAATTACTAAGAGTTGAAACTTTTATCAAGGTAACCCGCTTTATAAATTTCAGGAAATACTTTTAGTTATATGGGAATAATTTGCAATTTTGTATCTTGTCTGCTACCACAGGCATTTTATCTACCAGAAACGGAATATGTGCATTGGGCTCGTGCTCACCCTGTACGTATTCTCTCTCAAGTCTAATTCCTACATCTTATGCAAAGTCTATTTTATATGTTGAGAAATACAAGTCTAAATCCCAACCATAGCAGAAAAAAATCCCATGATTTATACACTAAAATATATTAATAAATAAATATTAGTCTTATCTTGCTTTTACTTTTACTCAGTACACCATTTCTATAACGTGTTAACAGCTTTTGTTAGATATAAGTCGATTGGGTCTTGTTTTTATCTCAAACGAATCAAGCAAGTCAAATAAAAAGGTAAGCTAAAAGGGGACGAGGTTGAAAGTCGCACATAGTCTAATTAATGCATTATTTATTTGTTGAAATAACATTGCTTTTGTAATGATAACTAATGCATTAATTTTATGTAAAAAAATGCACATGATTTGTTTACAGGTCAACCCACCCCATCCATCTTTGCCACCTTTAAAGTTTTTTGTGAATTTATAACATTTACAACTTATTTATTCAAAAGTAAACGAACTGAAATAAAAGTATTCTGATTACCTCTCAGGAATACACAAAAAGCCAAATGACGGGGCTAATAAACCTTGTGGCCACCATGAAAGGCTGGAAAAGGAAAACCAAAATGGAAATACTAGAAAAAATCGAGTCGGCGTCAGCCTTATAGCGTCTACATACCAGTCTTTTTTGTGTTGAAGAGAAACTGTGGTTTTCCCCCGGCTATTCGCACTTTTTGACCCGCTACATTATTTAGAGGTTAGCTTTCGAAATACTTCATTTAATTTACATATGTATTCTATTCTTTTATACCATATATATTTGATGTCCAAAATCGATGTCCATATGGCTATATACTCTCATGCATAATATAACAGCTTCACCCTCATTTGAGATGTAATTTCACTATTTCAGACTCAACTTTCATAAACTAATTCCACTATTATTAGTATCAAGTTTACATAGTGACCTAATGAAATATATGTATATTCTATTTCTTCGTTTCATTGTTAGGATTCATTTATAGGATACTACACTAAATAACATAAAAATAGGATAAGCGAATAAAACAAGAATGAATAGACCATTAAGCATCATACATTATAATCAAAAACTATAGTGTATATTAGAAATTTATGCAATATGTATTTATGCTGTATATATATAAAAAAAGGTCTCCTAGAAAGTAAGTCCTGGGGAGTTGGTAATGTTACCAATCATACTTAATGCAATGCAGGGTTGGTCTTGCGGTACCTGTAAGTACACATATAATTAGTTACAGTTCATCAAAACTCATAAAAGCTCTACATCAAACATAAAATGCAACTTGGCTTTATATTATTACCGCATATATTAGAAGCATTCATATGATTTTGAACGACTTTTGACTTGTTTGACTTACCATATGACCGGCTCCAAGGATCCAATAGAAGTATAGATTCTTGTAAGACTTGGTAAACCCTTTCGTAACCTTTTCATCACCACAATATATTGGAGTCCTGTTCATACTCAAAACTGTCTCTAGCCCTTCCCACCTTCCATAAAACAAAAAAAAAATGGGGGAAAGTACGAGTGTTAGATAAAGGTAGTTTTATGAATATCATCGTTAACCAAAGAATAAAAATGTATACATGTAAAACGTACTTGAGCTTCTCAACCCATGCTTTAGTTCCCTTAGTTGCACATATAAGATCAAGCTACACACAATGAACCAAATGTTATGATGAAAGATAATCTTTGGTTGTTCTCGTTTAAAGTCGTGTTTGTATAACAATAGTTTTTGTTAAAATTGAAATTTTACTTTGCCATTGAATATGGTCACATTGACACCTTTTTCTAAGAGCTCATCAACCTATTATGTACCAGAAAAAGCTAAATATTATCAAATGGAAATTATAAATTATGGTAGTTATCGAATAAAAATATATATATAGAACCTCATTCATCCTCGGTCTCATGAAATAACCTCGCATATTTCTAAAAACTGAAGGTGATTGCATTTTCCATCTGGAAAATTATAATTGAATTATTTTAATTAAATATCATTATTTAAAAAAAAAAAACATCAGAAAAACTTACTCGACATTATCAGGTATAATTTTGAGCCTGTTTCTAATGGCACCATTCATCAAGCGTTCAAGATCCCCGGAAGTAGATTTTTGCAACGGCATTGTTGCCGTGGACGTTGCCGCACCATCATCCGAAAAAAAGTTATAGAAATCCTAAAATACTCGTCACACAAGCGATTTTGTTGAATTATAATTGAACTTACCACATTATTAGTATCTGCTTGAAGTCCTGTTTCTAAGTCTTTTAATATATGCATTGCATCTTCTTCAAAATGACCATCGGTTGTTTGTTGCTTGATTTCATCGACTAAACTATTTATCCAAAAATAAATCATAAGTTAATATGCTAAATTTCGAGTAAATTAAAAAATATAAATGGAAGGGAAAAAACTACATTTTGAAGGAAAAATGGAAAAATGAACCTATTATATTTCTTGAGACCATTGTTGTCAAGCCTTGAGACATCTTTGAGAAGAGGTCCCCATGAAGCCTAAAATAATATCATTTTCATGATTAAAAGCCATATTGTTCCTTATTTTATGTTTAATAAACATTTTTTATATCTGAACAAATAATTAAATATCTGAAAAATATTTTTAAAAAGAAAATGTCGAGATTATTACCACGTAGTCTTCTGGTGAGATCCAAGTATCTCCCAATGCAATTCCTAAACGACATTCGAAAACCAAATTGTTAAAATGAGTGGACATGGTTAAAATATTTCATAAAAACTAGTTTTCTGACTACTACGTATTATACTTGTCGTTTAATTAAAAACTAATCATCATACATTGTAACATAAACATGCTAAACAAACAATTCTATGTTTTTTCCAACAAAAACCGACAAGTAAACAAATTTTGCATATTTTTGGCTAAGTATGATAACTTACCTACAAGAATGATGTTCAATTGTTTGGCTTGAATGGCATTGAGAGCATATAATGCAAGTTTGACTCCATATTTGCCTCCATAAGACTTTCCCATTATATAAAGAGGACTTTTTTGAAAGCTTTCATCATTTTTAATATAAGGTTTCATCTTCGACAAAACTATATCATGTTTTTTAAAGGAAAAAGAAAATGTTAATTGAAAAACGATACATTTGATATGGTTTTAGGAAGAAAATGAAGAATTTAACTCGAAAAAATTAATACTCACCGGGTTATACTTGTTATATTGTTAGGCCAAAAGCCAAAGTAGTTTTCGCCTTATTATTTTATTTTATTATGAAGATATATTGTTAAAAAAAATTACAAGTTAAACTTTTTCATTTTTACTAATCAAAAATAGCAAAATATAAACTTGGAAAATATTTATTTTTCTTATACATAACTAAACAAAGAGATTGGCATAGGTATGTAGTCACATGAATAATGCATTCATATCTTTTGGTGTTTAATAAATAACATTAAAGTTAAAGAATCAACCTAATTCATGCAATATGTGATATATGTTTCCTTTCTTCATCTTTGATTTTAACACGTGTCATCATCTTTTATAAGTTAATTTTTAGGTCGTTGGTCTTGGTTGATCTATCATATGATAAGTTTAATCATCGAAGTATGAGTGACAAGAAAGAAACATATAAAAGTTTTTGCAAAAAGAACTTGATCAGTGTTTTAAAAATAAATACTAATATAAACAAAAAGATGTGTAATTTAATTATCTAAAAAAAAAACGACATCACTTACTGGTCCACCTTGTAACCATGAATTATTGGCCATGGGTTGTTTGTATCTTCAATTCTATACGGACTTTTATAGTACCACCAGAACATGTGAGCTTCTGTTTTCACACGTTTCCTAATTCAACACAATAAATATTTTAATGTAAAAATAGTAAAATACATATACAAAAGATATAATCGATTACGTTTGTAAAACAGATTTTTCGCTAAGCGGGTCTTAATTCTTTAAAACATACCAGGTCTAACGGGAACATAACCTCCCTGACTCAACGTCGATAGCTAGTGCTAAATAAAAATATGAAAGAATGAATAAAAGAGAAATTATTGATATATACATTGTAAAAAGATCCTCAACAATCAAGGAAACATGTCAGATTCAAAATGGATTTTTGAAATGAAAAATTGAGGACTTTATAGTATGGTGGGCATCATTTTGAAATTGATAAACTTAATGATGAAATCTTTTTTTCGTAACCACCCCAAAACGTGTAAAAAGTTTTTTTTAGCTAATGAACCCAAAAAGTGTATCTCTTAGACTCGTACCTTATAACTTTTCGTATTTGTCTATTAGTGTAAGTATTTTAGTGCATTGGGCAATACATAAATGTGACATTTCAATACCCATTTCAGCTTCAAACAGATATAAACATTTAAGTAAACATAACCAATATAGGGAAAATGTGTGATAAACTTATTACTTTTGACTTTTAAGTTTTAAGTTTAATTCACACTTTAATTTATTTAATTATCTAATATTTAAACTTTTCAAAAGATATTTTTAAGGATCTTAATTATTATCCACGTTCATGTTGATAAAGATATCTAATTGATATGCTTAATAATGTAATGCATGTTTGTAACTTATGTGTTTAATTTTAATATTTTTTCTCTCTCCTCAAATGCAATGTACAAAAAATAATTATTTAATACTACATTAAATTGATTTTTAGGTCTGTTAGTTAGGTTTTTCTATCATCTCTCGTTAATAAATTGTGAAACTTAGTTATACGTTATCAAAATTACTAAATACTAATCAAAGGTTGTCTAATACATATGGAATATGCAATGTGTATATTTCAAACAAAATTCTGTTAAGGACGAATTTAAAAAGCTTAATACATACTTCATGTTTTTATACACTGAACTTATGGAAAGAAGAAGGTTAAATGTTTTACTTCAAATGTAACATCTGTCTCTATTATTTTAGTAGACTAGTAGTCTTTTCTATTAAGTTTAGGATATAGATTTAGTTCAAAATTACGTACAGTGGAAACTCTATAAATTAATGCTATCGGGACCACTTAAATTTATTAATTAAAAGAATTATTAATTAATTGAGTATAAAAATGCAATAATTCTTCGAATCGGGACCATGAAAATATATTAATTTATCGAGTTTATTAATTAATGGAGTATTAATTTATCGAGTTTCTACTGTATATGCTAAAAGGATTTAATTTATTCTTAGAAAAGTTAAGATTTAATGATTTATGGGAGATTTGTTAGAGATTTACTATAAATACAGAAATATTACAAAGAGATGAAATAGTTGGAGACATGTGTTAATAGCTACTTACAAAAAAGACATTAATGGGAATTGAATTATCATTATCATTATCATATACTATATTATATAAGATATATTTCATTCACGATACCTGAATTAATAACATTTTCATTAATAAGTTATCGCGATACCGACCACTATAATAATATATACTCCGTCGTATTTGATTTGCTGTAAAATAATATCCATGAAATAAAATAAAAAGATAATATATCAAATGGGGATTGATACTTTGATATTCAATCATAGATCTCTTTTTTGGAATTCTATTGTTAAATTTTGTATCTATAATGATTTCAGATAACTATATTTTTGCTCCCCATAGCTCTTCTCCTACTTTTGTTGTAAAAAACGCCTTATTCGCATTTTACTTTTTATTTCTCTCTTCAAATCGTCTTTTTTACTTTGTAGACACGGAGGAACGAGTGATGCTTCCCAACATCCCCAATGTTACACATGGTTGATCTACGGGTACCTGAAAATTTAACATTTCATGAGACATGAGACATTTTCAAAGAACTTGTTTTGTATACCAAATTAAATCGACGTTCAAATATTAGATAATTACAAAAGGAGGGTGTGTCAACCAGCATCACAACATTACCGGCTATCAACGTTTTTAATAAATTACCAAAATGACCCCCACAATATATTGGTGATAAATAATAGAGAATGTTTAGTGTAAAACTTACAAAATGACCGGCTCCAAGAATCCAATAAAAATGTAAATTTCTGTAAGACTTTGTAAACCCTTTTGTAACTTTATTATCTCCACAGTATAGTGGAGTTCTATCAAGCATCAAAAATGTCTTTAAACCTTCCCACCTAAAAAACAAAACACAAGGGTAAAATGGTAATTATACATTGGATATATTATACCATAAAAATAGTTGTGAATTTTACTTGAGCTTTTCAACCCATGCTTGGGTTCCCTTTGTTGCACATATAAGATCAACCTACAAAAACACCACAAATTGCATTAAAAGGTAACCGACTTTAGTCTGATTTCAGTTTCGTATAGCCAACATATAGTACGTCTATATAAGTCGATAACAACTGATCAAATTGGATATCAAGCTACATTTTTAAAGATGAATAGAATCTTACTTGACCATTGTATATAGTCACATTGACTCCCTTGTTCAAAAGTTCATCAACCTATTCATCAAAAAAAAAAAGTTACATAAAATTTCCCTCAATTTGTTTTCAAATTGTTCTTGATCTTTAAAATCTCACCTCGTCAATTCTTGGTCGCATGAAATCACCTGCTAAGGCGTTAAAAACAAGATCCGATTGTCCTCCCCATCTGTTGAAAAAATGAACACGAACTTTGGTACTTGTTTTAAACTAGGGAAAAAAAATAGAAAATATAAAATAAACTTACTCCACATTATTTGGAATGATCCCAAGTTTCTTTCTTATGACACCATTCATCAAGAGACTAAGATCACCATTTTCACCAGGAGAAGTCATTAATGAGTCAAGATATCTCGAGTACTTCCTCATTGTGTTTCCTCTCACTAGAGCGGTTGATGTCATTGACACTGGATCCATCCCCGAATCCAACAAGAAATTGTAAAAATCCTATAATTAACAATATTAAAATTATCATTTTTTATGATAAAATAGTTTAAAATAAAAAGGAAATAAAGTAAAATAGGTTTTGGATATTTTTTAAAGTAGAAATAGACTTTGGACGACTTATAAACTGTTTGAGAGAAAAAGGAAACCAAATCAACCCGTTCTTATGCAAATGGGTTAAAATTGCCACTACTAGTTGTTCATTATCGAGTAAACATACAACTGAGTTGCTATTGTGGGAAATCACTCCTTCAAGATCACCCCATGTCTCCGTAGCATCTTTAAATTTCCCGTTGGCTATTTGCTGCTTTATTTTCTCAGCTAATCTGTTTCCTGACATGAGTTCGTTAGATAAAAAAAAAATATAATACAATTTAAAGTAATTCTCAAGTCTCCAAAGGCCATAGCCATGACTTTACACACAAGAAAAACCCATAATCACACAGTTCCAATGCAAGAAAACCAACCCGTTTGCTTCGAGAAAGCCATTTTCATCTATCCTTGAAACATCCTTTAAAAGAGGACCCCAAGATACCTAATAAATAACAATTCAACATTTTTCATATTTTCGTTTTAAAGGTTCATATTTGCTCAAATAGTCGAATATGACATTTTGAAAGATAAAAATCAAGAAAAATTACCACAAAATCTTCTGGTGAGATCCAACTATCTCCCAAAGCAATGCCTATATATAAACCATATACAAATTACAACATTGAATAAGGTTGTACAATAATCCCAAGCCCCATTGTGCATTTTGAAAGTGATTATGCGATATTAAATATTTAAAACCATATAATCAAATGTAATAAAACTAGTAGTCTTGTGTTAAAACTTGTAATAATCAGATAATCAAATATTTGAGTGTTTTTGGCAGACTGTTTTTATTTATTAAAAGACGGAAAATATAGACATTTTGTAAAATGTGAATGTAGGTATATTAAATAATGTTTTGAGGAAACAATAAATGGGTAAATTTATATTGGGTTTTGATATTCATCGCTCGGGCGATAAATAAAACAACCAAATTTAAATAACAAACATTTAATGAACTTCAATATTACCATATCTATAACGAATCATTAGTTACTTTCCATTTATAATTAATAGATTCGATACTGATATGGAAAGTAAGTTATGAATCATTATAAATATGGTAATATTTAAGCTCATTAAATGTTTGTTATTTAAATTTAGTTGTTTTATTTGTCGTCCCTGGAGTAATGAATATCAAAACCATTTATATTATCGGTTCATCGGTTAACCGTCCATGAACACCGTACCTCCGAGAA
The DNA here is from genome assembly GCA_910822075.1 of Senecio squalidus. Lineage (NCBI taxonomy): Eukaryota > Viridiplantae > Streptophyta > Magnoliopsida > Asterales > Asteraceae > Senecio > Senecio squalidus. The sequence continues at coordinate 3,208,236 of CAJVGC010000591.1, read as the reverse complement.
TAACGTTTAACTTTTTTATCTTCGATGGCTTTGAGAGCTGAAAGACCAAGAGTGACAGCAAATTTGCCACCATAAGATTCTGCGACTATATAAAGTGGACTCTTTTTGCCAATGGGGTTTGTCCCATTGGTAGGAGGTTGTCCCCCCTAGGGGAGGTCTTGGGTTCGAGCCTCCGGGTCCCTCCTTAGGTGATTATTAGGAGATTTATAACTAACTTTGGTGTATGGTTCGTGGGTCGCATGTGGCCCCGAATCACTAACATTTGCCGTTTCCAAAAAAAATATAAAGTGGACTCTTTTGAAGTGTTTCCTTTCTATTAAATATTTTAATTAATAAAGTAGTTAAATCAGTTGCAGCCTCTTCATCAGTTTTCACCAGTAACTCTTTATCCTCAACAAAACTGTATCCTGTCCCAACTGGATTATCCTAATTTCCCACCAAAAAAAATTATTATCAAAATAACAATAATTCACTATACTTGAACTTAAAGAATTATGGTAAATTACAAGAATGGTTCATGTGTTTGTACTTTGTACCCAAATTTCACGAAGAATCCTCGAGTATTAAGAAAAACAATGTATCCAAAACGTAATGTTAGTGGGTTTGAACTACGTGAAATGACTAAAATACTCTTTTATATAGCCATTTTACCTGGTCCGGGAGGTATATAGGCATTACGTTTTTTGAGACCATATAAAGATTTGACGTAATTTTTAAGATTTAAGAAACATAAACAAAATATGAACATAACATGTATCATTACTCTAAAAATATCACATACCACAAATAACAGATCTGCTTTTTGCAACCAAGTAGAGTTTCTGGGCTTTAGAAAAGAGTCCAATGGGCCCACTTCTTCAAAATTTCCAGTTCCTACCCCTGAAGCACCCTAAACACACACACACACACACAAACTGAGTGTGAGATTACACATTACACACACATTACAATTAAAAAAGACATTTGTTTAAAGGAGCTTATGGCTTATTAACATTTCGGCTTATGTTTTATAAGTCAGATTTTCCGACTTATGTAATCATACTTATTACTGTTTACTATGTCATAATACACAGTAAAAGCCCATAAATGGTTATATATGCCGAAAAATTCAGGCTTATAAAAAATAAACCGAAATATCAATAACTCATAAACCCGCTTATATAAGGCCAAACAAACACCCCAAAGTATAAACAAAAGTACTTACCGGTCCACCTTGTAACCAAAGTACTACAGGCCAAGGATTATTCATATCTTGAGTTCTATTAGGACTTTTATAGTACCACCAAAACATATGAGCTTCTACATTCATTAAAAAAAAAAAATGTTAGAACATTGAGTTTAAAGATGTTTTTATTTTTATTTTTATTTCGGAAAGACAGACATCCAAGAAATTGAAGCGGATTAGAATCTTACGTGGTCTGACTTCAATATAACCCCATGTTTCTGACCCATCTGGAGTTCCTGCAGAATTAGCCAATCCACCATTGAAAAGTGGAACAAAGATGAATAGAATTGAAAGAATGGAAAAAGCAATAAAATGGGAGTTTCCCATTTCAAGAAAACTGAACAAATTAAAAATATATATATATATATGGAGTTTATTTATATAAAAAATGATGAAGGAAAAAGTCAATTATTGTGCAAGGTGGGTCTATTATTTGGTAGCAAACTTATTTTAAAAGCCATAAAAAAATGTAACTTTTACTTTTTATTAAAATGTTGTGCTTTAAAAAGAGGTGATTTAATGGATTCATAAATGTAAATATATAAATATAAATAATAAGTATAAAATATGATTTTATAAATATATAAATAAGTTTTATTCAAAGTTATAGAAAAAGACTTTAGGTTTTGGGTATAAATTTAATATTATACATGTATTTCAGTAATTTTAATTGATATATTATAAACCAACAGTATAACATTTTTAATTCTTCGAAAAGTTTTTACATAATATCCGACACATTACATATTACGAATAAAATGTGATATTGGGATATAAGGAAAGCATTCTTATAATTTACTCTATATATTAAGTATTTTTTTATTAATACAAATAAGAAATCAAAGTGAATTTTATTAAAAAGACAAATGGATATTGAGGGAGGTTAATTATTGAGGAAGGGATAAGATTGGTTTAAAAAGATGGTCAATTTTTTTTTTTTTTTTTTTATCGGCTAATGTTAGTGATTCGGGGCCACAATGACATCCAATTGGGCAGTATGCGACCCACGAGAATCTTACACCAAAGTTAGTTACATATCTCATAATAATCACCCAAGGAGGAGACCCAAGAGGGAGGCTCGAACTCAAGACCTCCCCTAGGAAAGGACAAAACAATGGGAAAAGTCATTTTCTTGATAGCAATTGACCATCTTTATGTTATTCTTACTAGTTTTACTGCTACTCCTGAAGTAAAATATGAATGAATGAATATACGTTTTGCACTCAATCTACAACAGAATAAACAAAAAAGGAAAAATGCCATAAGAAATTATGGTCCATCATTTATATTCTTTTTGGGTATGTTTATAATATAAAAAAATATCGGTTTTTATTGATGATTCTTTGTAATTAATGACGGAGCTTGAACACTTTTTTAAGGGGGTAAAATTGATTTTTTTCATACAGTTTACATTAACATTTTAAAATTTATATCGATATTCTAAAAAATTACGCTATAGAGGGATCGGAACCTTTCCCTACTCTGTTTGTAACTGTTTAGCTTAATAAATAAATGAATTTATTAAGGAATATGCTTCTATATGGGTTCCAATAAATATCGACAAATAAGTTAAATGCTCTTAAAAAAATATATGTATAATTAGGGTTATAATTAAGCTTACCATATTAACAATTAAAAATTAATAGTTGAACATTAAAATAAACATTTTTTCTATTATTGCTTCACTTTTCATATTCAAAATCAAGATTTTCTATTGATATGAGGTGTTCGCATTTAATATTAAATTACCATTTATGATAACCTTAATTATAATCGTAGAGGCTAAAGTCGGCAAAATACGTAATTAAATTTATTATATCGGATTGCTTAATTCATGGTTTTTTTTTATTCGGTTATATATCTTTACTGTTATAATATATTTATTTTATCTTTTCAATTTCATATAAAAGAATTATACAAATATGTAACAAAAAAAACTACTCCCTTTTACATCCTAATGTAATATAAGCATTAACAAAATATTTTTGAAAAAAAAATATTTCACATTTATAGTTTTTCGAAAGAAAATATAATATTAAATTGAAACTATAGAAAAGATTATTAGCATGGTAAATACTTATATTATATTAATATAATATTAAGACTTTTGATAAAAACTGTTCTAGAAGCTGTGTCTAAAACATCAAAATATTGTATAAATTAGTGTACTTCGTATAAATAGAGAATGAGATCCTCAAATGCAGAGACATTTTAGATTATGTATAATAAAATAATGCATGCTTAGATCATTAAGCCACAACTTACAAGATGGTACTTATCAAAACTCGAATATTAAATTAAATAATATTAATAAAGAAAAATATGTTAAGGCTAGCAAATTTGGTTGATGTCCAACTTCTTGTCTAAAAGATTGTTAATTTCTTCATGCATAATGAAAATATTATAAGTCTTAAATGACAAATTTGGTGGTCCCAAATGATGTCGACTCAAAAGTTAAAGATTTTTCTTTTTTTCTTTTAAGCATCAACCATATATTTATATAAAAAAAGAGGTGAGTTCAAATAGAAAATATTAAATTTTTAAATCAATAATTAATTTTAGAAAAAAAACTAATTATACCATTAAAACAAACATTTAGTTCTCTTTCAAATAAACACCCCACTTGATATATTTTTGAAGATTTTTTTTGTGGGTTTTGGTATATACACTAGTGTATATACTAAATATACAATAGTGTATATACTAATTCGCCAAAAACATGTTTGAACCATATATTCACAGATGAATACATATGTATACACATGTAAATACACTTTTATTTACCGGTATATTAAGTAGTTCGTGCCCTACATTCTAACCATGAAAAATAAACTTAGAAACTTAAATCAATTTACGAGTTGAAGAACCTAACCATTTATATAGCGGGAGTGTGTTAAATTGTTTTCTTGATAACTCCCGTGCCTTGTTGATAACTAAAGTTATATGAGTCAAGCCATTAATAGCAAATTATTTTCTGCCTTGAACATGTGAATACCTATACATGTTTCGTGTTCAATAGATATGTCGAATTTAATATGTAGTTGTTACAAAAACGTGACATTTAAAACTAGATTTACATTTTTAAAAGGTAGAGACGAGCATTGATAAAGTTTAATGAATAAAATAATTACACTTTTAAGTATAAATAAATAATTACTTTTACATTATATTTACACTTTTGCGTATAAATAAAATAATTTGTCTCTTAGTTACAAATTATATGTCACTATACGACGACTTATTAGTATTAAGCTATCTATATAAAGAATATCATAAACCGGAATTTCTTAACCGAAAGTCATTTTAATCAAAGTCGCTTAATTAACTTACAAACACACAAAAAGAAATACATATAGCGTACACGACAATATAAATAAGGCAACACCAAACACAAAAGATAACTCTATATATAGAAATACCGTGACATGTTAAACAAATGTTAACATTGGGAATTTAAGGTAAAACTTACATGTTTCTATTTGTTAAAAACAAATGTATTAACAATACCTAGAAAACACATTTTGGTCTCTCCATTTATTTCTTTTTTATTGCGTGGAAGCAACATATTCTTAAAATTAAATGGTGGTTGAAAGTTTAAAAAAGTTGCAATCAATACACAAGAGATAGACTTAAGTAAACAAGAAATAGACTCGCACTTGTTTTAATGTATGTCTATTTTACGTGATCCAAATTGATTACATAGATAGTGTGATGCATCATAACAAGGTATCACACTATCGAATTTGAGACAGAGTCGATATCAAACCGAAAGGTTCCGGTCAAAGTATACCACAAACTAACTCTTTGGTCATTTTTTACGGTAAAAATAGATCGTTTAATGATAAACTTTGTTGTATGGAAATTGCAATTTTTTATCTCTTAAAAATGGAAACATTAACAATCCTTTAAGAAGACAAGGGGTATTTATTGTATCTAGTGTGGTCGAATGTATTTGAGATGATAACATTGTTTCTGATTTTCAAAATAGGAAAAACGATGTATGCATCTAATAACCCCAACAATGGTTAAAACAATTTCCCTTTAGAACTTTAACGTTCAAAATATAGACAATCTTGCATCGGTTTTAGTTTTGATGCACACAATATCCATGTTACCTATACCAATCATTTTCCCTACGACTATTGGACATCTAAACAAATAAAAAAATATTTAATAGATTATAAATATGCTATTTTAGGATCGTTGTCATTTTACCGTCATATATGGTCAGAGGCCAGAGTGACTCTTTTACAACATAATGTTAAACACACATGAACAAGTAATTGCTGAATTGAGAATGAACTGTTTAGATAACTTGCCCTTATAAAATAATTATAACGTGAATGTCATTAAAATTGTTGTGTACCCAATAATTTGTATGAGCCTGTTTGCAAGCATCAGTCTCGGACTCGGACTCAGACTACGGATTACGGATTCGGACTCGGTCCGTGGTCCAAACATTTGATAAGTTCATGAAAAGCTCGGACCACAGACCGAGTCCGTGATTTTGCTTTGTTCTCAGTCTGCGGTTTTTCTAAACGGACCAAGTCCGAGACAAAATCACGTATTCGGTATGTGGTCCGAGCTTTTCATAAACTTATCAAACGCTCGGACCACGGACCGAGTCCGAGTCCGTAGTCAATAGTCCGAGTCGCTTGCAAATAAGCCCTATATTTCTATTATTCTTTTTCTTGCCACGGCCCAAATGAGATGGGCCAACCTGAAGCCTGTTACAAAGGCCTGTCTTAGGTTTGTAATTTTTCATTGGGAAAAAGTAAACATAATTTTCTTATTAATCCTAACTAATATCCCTTCTATATGATTATTAATCAAATCTTAATTAAATAGCTAAATGGAATAACTAAAAGCAGGATCGGACCCAAGAATTTGAAAAACCCTATCCAAAAGTATTTTTCTTGTTCAAGTTTCGATATATGCATCCTAACAGAGATGTATCATTACCATCTTCAAACCTTTTCGTAACCAGAAGTAAGGACGGAGACACCCTTGTATCAGAGGGGTTAAACAACCCCACTCAAATGTTGACTAACAGTAAAAATTTATATTTGATCTGTATGAAGCAGTTTTTAGCATTGTATTTTGACTTCACTGGTTTCATATGACAACCCTACCGTAATTAGTTACTCTCCATATTAATATCTGATTGCTCCTATGGCTTCGTGCCGTTTAATTTTTTTTAATCTATTTGGGCCAGCATCTTGGGTTGGGTTTTTTGGGCCGCTTCTTGTGATGATAGATAAAAAAAAAAAAGTTATATAGCAAAACGACAGTCACAAATCCTCTGCCACGTATCCCGCTCATCAACACACGTGTCCAACACCAGACTGACACACAACTCCGTAAATCAACTCATGCAACATCAGCTTCGCATGGTGGTAGTTTGGTTCCTGTATCGGCGAAACATGGAGCGGTTGTTAAGAAAGATGAGAGATGGAATGTGGTCTAGACCGATTCCGGGGAGATCTCCGCCGTGAAAGTGAGTGACGGGAAAGATGGGGCGTGGTGATGCAAAGGAATATCGAAGTTTTTCACAGTTGAGCTAATGAATCGTCTGTTTGTGTGATTAATTTCGATTTAAGGTAATTGTTTTTTAATTTTAGTGTTTTTTGTTTTTTAGGGTTTACTGATGATTTGTGTATTTTGTCGAAATTAGGTGTGGAAATTGATAGTTACAGCTGATTATCTGGTAAATTTCGGATTTTTATTTTTGTGTATTTAATTAGGATTAGATTACTGTAGTTTATATGTTTAATTTTGGTTACTTGACATGATGAAAGAAAGATTTTCGAAACTTTTGTTGCGGGAGGATATGTCAGGAAGTGGCAAAGGAGTTTCAACAGCAGTTACCGTCCCTAATGCTATAACAAATCTCTATGGTATGTCGTTTTATCTCCAAATCATTTTACGCGATGTAGCGTTTATTGTGTTTGATTTTGATCAATGGGTTTTTGATGTCTTTTAAACTTTGTACAAAATAGTCTCTATGTTCGGGCAACACCAGAGGTTAGAACCGTTGTATGCAGCAAAGAAGATTAGATGGAAAAGGGAAATGAGTTGCTTATTATCTGTTTGTGATTACATCGTTGAATTCGTCCCACCGTAAAAAAACTTACAAGACGGAGTAGAGGTATAAAAAAAATCATTATAAGCTAACCATCATTTTACATTTTGAAAATTTGTGATGATTTTGTTTAAATCGCTTTCAGATGAGGATTAGCCGGACCAGATCAGATATAGATATTAACCTTCCCGCGTTGATTAAGCTTGATGCTCTTCTCATAGTAAGGCCTTTTTTCGATCTTCTATATGATGACCATTTTTCTATCTTCTATGTGTTTAATATAATCTTCTGTTTCTATTGTAGGAAATATTAGATAGTTTTCAAGAAACAGAATTTTGGTATGACGAACAAGGAAGCATGTCGACAAACTCAAGAACGGGCTCATTTCGGAAAGTTGCTCAGCCTCAAAGAAATGAAGAGAAATGGTGGCTACCTGTGCCTTGTGTTTCTGCCGAAGGTCTCTCAGAGACCGCTAAGAAACAGTTGAGACAAAAACGTGATGCAGCAAATCAAATACACAAAGCAGCGATGGCTATCAACAGTGGCATTCTTTCTGATATGGAAATTCCGCGTACGTATACCGCTTCCCTTCCCAAGGTTTGGCCCTCTGTCATGTTTAGACATAATGTACCCATATGTTACAAGAGATACATTGAAAACACTAATGAACTTTAAGCCCGTCTATTCAATTGTGTCGGGTTTATATACACTAAACATTCTTTTTAATATCAGTTTTTAGTACAAGTTGTTAATTGAAGTCTAATAAACCTTTTGTTTTTGTTTTCAGAGCGGAAGATCAGGTGTAGGGGATACAATATACCGAAACATGATGTCTAATAGAAAAAGATAGAAATAAATACCTTTTAAAATGGTATGAGCTTATAAAACATTGTTAGTTGTTTGAGATTCACTCGAACTCGTGCGAAACACGAGAAAACCTCTATAGTTATTATTAAAAATTGTCAGATTTATTTGTTATCTGGGCCTTTTATTTGGAAGCTACAAAGTCCAAGTTCAAAACTTCGAGTCTTTGACATTAAAATATTTTAAGATTTACTGTAACAAATAAATAAAAAAGAAGGCCGTGAGCTTCCTTTACAAGTTCTTTTAATATACACCAACAAAATAAAACATACCAAAATCCCTTCTTTCATAAACCACGTAAAAAGAGAAAAGGAAATTTGATTTTATTTTGTTAATGACGATTCCTATTCTCGACCCTAACTTTGGAAATGATAAACTTTTTACGATCCATTTTTTTACTTTTTATTTTATTATTATTATTATCGTTATTATTTTTGACACTGCTCGTCAAATTTCCTAGCTCCGAAGTTAAAGATCTCTAAACATATCTTTTACATTTAACGTTTTCTCTATGAGAAACACGAGTTTCCCATGTTCTTGAAAAACATAAATGCAAAAATATTTTAACTCGAACATTCATCTTAGCTTTTGACAGTTTTACCACACGTAGCAAACAAACTCAGCATATTCCTGTCACGTGTCCCCCACGTGTCATATTTACATCACCACTATCCACTTTATATTCCACTGTCATTATTGAAGTGAAGCCTCTATCAAACATTCAAACAAACAAAAAAACATGATTGATTCGAGAAACTAAGAAAGATTCCGCAACCTAAATGGCTCCGAAAAAAGCATTGCTGAAAACAACCAAGAAAACCATCCGAGAAACCGTCCTAGTTTCCGTAGTTGATCCAACAACTAAAACCCCCGTCACAAGAAACGTTTCATCAAAAGAAAAAATCGAAATATTAACCGAAAAAACCCCACAAGAACAACTTACTTTTGAAGATTTAGACACCCAATTGGACGACGAACTAAACGGTACCGAAACCATCGAAAACGGTCATGAAAAAAGAGAGGTAAAAGTCCATGACGCCACTCCGACACCGGAAAAACAAGAACCGGCAAAGAAAACAACCGTAGGTGGTGGTGGTGGGAGGAAGAAGAAGAGGAGGAAGTTGGGAGAGATTGGTGGTGGTGAAGGGTATAAAAGATATTTATATAAAGTATTGAAACAGGTGCATCCGGATTTAGGAATATCGTCGAAAACGATGACGATTGTTAACAACTTAATGTCGGATATGTTTGAACGGTTGTCGGATGCGGCTGGGCGGTTGTCGGATTATAATAAGAAGATGACATTGAGTTCTAGGGAGATGCAAGGGGCGGTTAAGCTGGTGCTGCCTGGTGAGCTAGGGAAACACGCGATTGCCGAGGGGAATAAGGCGATTACGAATTACTTGGCGTACAATGGCGGCGGTGGTGGTCGTGGTGGTGGGGGTCGTGGAAAGAAGTCTTAGGTTGTAAATTGTAATGGTTAATGTTGTTTAGGACTTGTTTAATGTTAGTGTTTAGTATGAATGTAAAGTTAGAATGTAGACTTTTATTAAGTTTGCTGTTTGCATGTGGTTACATTATTTCATAATGTGTGTTTTGTTTCTTTTTGTATTAGTGTATTCTACAAGTATGCATTCAAACCGGACTTTAGATAGTCTTTAAACCGAAAGGAGAAGATTTATTAGAGCATCAACAATCATACCATTTAAAAAATATAGGAATAAGATCATCTCAAAGGGATCATCTATTAATTAGAGTAACAACTATATAAAAGTCACTCTAATCATATTCCAGATGAAACGGAAGTTTTAGAAATTTTTTTAGAGTATAGAATAGTTATATTTTAAATCACTTTTCACTTCTTTAAAATATATTATTTGATATTATCTTATACAAAAACTATAAATAATATAAAAGGTATTAGAATTTGTAAGTTTAAAGGATCAAAGTTTAAAATAATTTATGTTTTAGAATATCAAACATTTTAAAATTTACTTTATCGTATCTAAAAATAAAATATAAGATTATAGAAAGTCTAAACATCCAAAACATTTTAGAACCTTCAACTCATTTTATAAGCTTAAACATATGAATTTACTAAAGAGTTAATTACATAAATTGTTCCTATGGTTTATCCAAAATTATGGATTTCGTCTATAAGTTTAAAAAATTACATATATCGTCCAAGTGTTGGAATTAATTACGTTTTTCGTCCCTAATTTCTAATTTGTATCCGTAATTGGGGCAAACATTAGGGACCATATCCGTAATTGAAGACAAACTTTAGGGACAAAGTTCGAATTTGGAGCAAACCTTAGGAACGAGAAAGGTAATTAGTTTCTAAAAGTGGATGATTTATAGAACTTTTTAAACTTAGGAACGAAATTCGTAATTTGAGATAAACCTTAGGGACGATTTTTGTAATTAACTCTTTACTAAAATAAAATAATTGCATCTTCTATATAAGGATAGACTAGCTCTATAAACATATATTCTGAATGCTCTAACAGTTAATACTTCAATCTATAACCCATTTATTTCTTTGTTACACCAAAATAACACTTAATACTTAAATGTATAACCCATTTATTTCATTTTTACACCAAAATAAGGCAACGGGGAAAACTTAAAAGAAAATGGAAACTCACATAACACTATAATACCAATTATTACGGCCTATATAACACGTAATGTCATCATTCCAATGGTAAAAGACATTGTTAACACAACCGATGAGGATGCTCTAAGAGTTGTTATCGTGTTACAAAGGTTAAAACGTAGAGTCACGAGAATAAAATAGATAGTCTTGTATCAAACCAGTATAATATCGGTTTGTTTTTGAAAGAAATTTAATATCGAATATCATACAATATACGACTCATAGTAATTTTTGCTCAATCTCTAGGAATAGTATTAAAATCATTTTGGGCCAAAGGTGCTCTCTAATTTGGAATGTTGGGTCGTAGCTACTTCGTAAGTCGAGAGTATTGGGCCTTCTAGTTAATAATCTGAACAGAGATGTCAATTTCATTAACAATTTGATCTAATTAATCATTTCTTTTCACTTGAATAGTTACATTTTCAACACCTTCATTTTCGATTTTGGTTTCTATGCATAATTATAAGTTAAAAGATGCAATTGTATATCAGTACTAATATAAATTAACTTCATGTTAAGTGGTTGTTTCTACTATTATCTATCTTAAAGGGACGACGTGTCAACTAACAATTTAGGTGACTCCAAAGAGAACGCTTTAACACTACAAAAACATAAATTATATACTAGGTAGCTTAAATTTTGAAGTTTGGAGGGTCATAAAATGCTTTTGGCCGTGTTTAGCCTTAAAATCTTTCATAATATATATCTTATTATATCATTTATTATTATTATTATTATTATTTTTATTTTTATTTTTATTTTATTATTTTATATTTTTAAACTTCAACTCCATCTATTTTGCCAAATATATTTATGAAAATAAAAGTTCAAAGTTAATCTCAAACTTTTAGTTCCGGCTTTAAACTACTAGCTCCAACTCCAAACTGATTTTACCAAACATACACTATATTTAATTATAACACATATAAGTTTAAACTTCAACTAGTTTACTAATTTTATTATTGTGACCATAAACTTAAGTTGCTCAAATTCAAACTCAAACTTAAGCTCCAACTTTCACTATTTACGCCAAATACACTCTTTGTCAACCCATACTCCCGTAATCTAAAAAAATTATGTCAAATGATAAAGAAAGGTGTAACAAAAAGTTATGTTGTCTTAAAAATTACTTGAACCAATTGGGCATATCTCAATTGTTAACGTCACTGCAAACGCTCAGGCACATATATATGACATAAAAGGTCAGGGGTTTGAATCAGTTCCCCAACACATGTAGATAAATGTGGAAAAATGTTTTATCCGGAATTAATGTTTTTTATGGATGGGACAGACACATACATCGCAATAACGCAATGTATATAGAGGTCTGAGGTTCCTTCAAATGTATAAGGTTTATTGCTCAGAATCTTAATGTATTTATATGTTTATATGTTATGTCTCTATAAAAACATATCATATAAATTATTTTCAAATTGATCACTATAAATTGTTAAATTATTTATTTATTTTAATTAAAATATATAATATTTTATACATGTTTTTATATATCTTTTGCATTTAGAACCTAAAGATTAAGCTTTTTTACATAAAATTTTTATTTTTACATTTAAATTTTAGTTCCAAACTTCAATTTCAACTAAAATTCTGTCAAACTTAAGTTATTTTAGTAAGATCGTCCAAGAAACGGACGATGTGGTAGAAGTAACCGCGGCACGAACGTCCACGTCGAAAAAGAAAAAGACGTGCAAAAAGGTTGCATGGACGGTCCAAGAGGAGGAACTTTTGGCGGAGATGTGGTGCTCGGTCTCGGAAGATGAGGGGGTAGGAAACGCCCAACCCGGACCTCGATTTTGGATACGGATCGTTGAGGGTTACAACAAAGAGGCGGCGAAGTTAGGATTGCCGGAGAGAGGCAAGGAGTCCCTCAACTCCAAGTTTACGGCGATGAGTGCCTTGGTCAAGGCTTTTATCGGCCACCATGCCGAGGCGGTAAGATGTCGAGGAAGCGGGACCGACGACCATGCGGTTTACAAAGCGGCTCGGCAAATGTACTATGAGTCCGAGAAATCGACGTTTAGGCATGACAAGGCCTGGGAAATCTGGAGGGATCACAGCAGATGGCGATCATTTGTCAAGATAGATCCTCCACTCGATACCGTCAACCTAGACGACGTTGACGCCGGGGACGATATCTTTGCGGATGATGTGGAACAACGACCTCCAGGGAAAAAGAGAGGTAGCAAAAGAAAGGAATCATCCGACGCCTCCGATAAGGCGCAAACATCTTCGTCCTCGACGCTTTGCGGGCTCATCGCGTCACACTTGAAAAGCATTACGAAGACGAAGAAGAAAACCGCGGAAAAAAAGGAGCAAACCCTCCACCGACAAGAGCAAGCGGCTATGCGACAAGAAGAAGCGGCTTACTCTAGTGCACGAAGAGACGATATGATGTTTCTTCGACAAAGCACAGAGGGGATGCCTCCGGCAGAAGCGGCTTGGGTCGAAGCCGAGAAAAATAAAATCCGAGAAAAATACGGGATTAATTAGTTTAGTTTTTAATTATTTGAAATTTTTTATTTATGTTTTAATTATTTATTTATGTTTTAATTATTTGTAATTTTTTTTTTATTTCTGTTATTTAATGTTTTAATTATTAAGTTTTAATATTTTATATTCTTTTAATTATTTATTTATCTTTTAAAAAAAAATTAATAATAATAAAATAATCCCACAACCACCCACAACCCTCCCTATCATAACAACTCACAACCCTCATTCTCACTGTCACGTCATCACCTTTTTTCCCACAACCACCCACAACCTCATTGTCACTCATTATCACTCCAGGTGCTCTAATAATAATTCATTATTGTAGGTTGTCATTTAATTTGCTGAAAAACAAAATCCCATGAAAATTCAAAACATTCCAAAAATGGATTGTCAGTCATACAAATAACTCACAACACATAACATAAAACATAGTAACACATAAATCAAAATCAACATTCCATCCTCCTCTCCATTTTCATCATGAATCCCTTTCACCGGAATTTACTCCAAGTCGACTACACCACCACCGTATCTCCGCCGCCATACCAACCACTTTCACCATATCCACTTTCACCATTCCACAACTCATTAGTTCTCACTGTCATCATTCTCCTCTCCATCATTTGTTTCATATCTTTTGTCACTTTATACGTCCGCCACTTTTCAGATTCACCCAACTCGTCTAATGAGTCACCTCGCGCTCGCGCTGGTCCGCGAGCGCGAAAACGCACTGGAGTTAAACTCGAGGATGTCGAGAGAATTCCGGTGGTTTCGTACGAGGGGGAAATGAAGATTTGGATTGAATGCTCGATTTGTTTGAGTGAGTTTGAAGAGAAAGAGTCTGTGAAAGTGATCCCGTTTTGTAAACATGTGTTTCATCCGACGTGTATTGACACGTGGCTTGCATCGCATGTGTCGTGTCCGATATGTAGGTCGACGGAGTTGTTTTTGGCCGTTGATGATGAGGGTATGGAGGAGAAAGAAGAAGATCGGACGGTCGAGGAAATGCATGAGTAAGACAAATTTGCCGGGAAACATTTTTGCAGGGAAGACATATGTGAGACACTTCCTATGTACAAAATGTTTTTTAGTGGTTTTGTTTTCTCTTTTTCTTTTTTCCTTTTAGTTTATATATTTTATTTATACTTTTATTATATAAGGATTTTTATTATATTTTCCTTGCTATTTATCGGGTTATGGCTAAAATATAAAAATAATGTTTAAAATCTTGTATTAGAAAAGGGACGATATCGACAAATGCATGCATTTACGATTTTTAGTCAAGATATAAGAAAACTTGTATACTAAATTATACTCCCGCAATCTTATTATACATGTCCATGTCTTTGTTCTTAAAGTTTCAACTTTAACTTTGAATATGTTTATATATGTTATATGATAGTTGATATAAAACATATGATTGAATTATATTTTAATTGAATTTTCATTACTATAATTTTCATTAAAATAATACATAAAACACAAAAAGATATTTAAACTAAAAGTAGAAAAAAGAGTAGTTTAAAAATTAAAACATATATACTTATAGTGAGACAGAAGGAGTAGTTGTTATCAAAACTTGTTTTATTAGGTAAGTATGTTTTTATATGGCAATAGTTAATTTCAATAGTTATAATCTAATTTCATAAGGCAACCGGTGTGATATGATACGTGCCACATTCATCGATGTTCACGTCATGAGTCGTCACACTGTGCGGTGGTCACGACTATGACCGTCCATGACGTTTTCACCTCCAACTTCAACACGACATTCTTTCTTTAGTTTTTGTTTTTCCTTTTTTAACTGAGTTGATTTGATTAAATGGTATGTGGTGTGATATGACGTAATAGATGTCGTGACATTGCTTTATGTTGTAATGACGTGATACCGAATGCCTTAATAAGATATACATGTTCATTTGTCTATGAACTACTACATAATTAACTCTTTGAAAACCATAGAGTTTTCTTGTGTTGTAGTATGTGAATTAACTCATTAACTTAGAGATTGTTGATTGTTGATATAATTTTTGCAAGAAATGTATGAATAATTAATATTTAAGAAACAATTAAATTGCTTATATGTCGATTAATTATACTAGCAATTGAATTTGATGAGGTAAACTACTAGGTTCATTAAAATCCGAATGTTTACTTATTTATTAATTACTATTCTGTAGTATATACAAACAACAAAGGTCTGAATATAGATAGCCCCATCAACGAGTTTAATTCTATAAAAATATTTTTAAGTCCAACTCAACTCTAACCCAAATAATACATAACCCACCACCCCTCGTTCACGACATGAGTCACATTATGTCGTGGTTACAGGCACGAGCCTCCATGACATTTTTCACCATCTCTCTCTCTCTCTCTCTCTCTCTCTCTCTCTCTCTCTCTCTCTCTCTCTCTCTCTCTCTCTCTCTCTCTCTCTCTCTCTCATTTTAAGTTTCCCTTTTTCAATTTAGGTGGTGTAATTTTACGGTATGAGATGTGGTATGACGTAATAGATGACGTGACATTGATTTATGTTGTAATGACGTGACACCGAATGCCTTAATAAATAGAATGTTCAACTCTTTATAAACTATTATATAATTGCAATTTTGGTTACGAAAGGGTTTTCTAGTATGTGAGTTAGCTAAATAACGTAGTTATAGGTTACGAGTTTAGTTTTTATAATGGATAAATGTGTAAATAATTTTATGATGTTTTTTTTGGAAACGGCAAATGATTGAACATCGGAGCCTACTCGTAATATTCCAACGAGCACCCCAGGTTCGAGCTCCGCAAAGCGGGAAAACCCAGCCCCCCACGGGGGTCTCCAGGGGAAAATTCGACATGCGTGCCATAAGAGGCATGGGTTAAATTACGCTATTGCGACGACCACAAGGGTCGAACCCACGACCTCAGCCCACATGGGTATAAAACCCATGTAATATTATGATGTAATGTAATATTTAAGAAACAATTAAATTGATTTGGTAAGAATATGAATCTCTATCCGACCGCACTAAAATTAAATGTTTCAAACGATTTTAAAACAATGATTGTCGACCATGAGATGTTGATATGGCTGCTTATTCGTTTTGTTTTGGAATTTTTAGTATATCAAACATGCAGTCAATTCAAAAAATTGAAGACGATTGAAAGATAAAAGAATGTAGGACTCGTGAATCATCATACATAGTAAGATAATACAAAAGAAATGAATCGTGTATGACAACGCAAAAGAAATAGGCTTTCATTTTGTGAAAATGCAATTATGCCTTATATCACAAGTATTGCATTGATCCATAAAATTACAAGTCAAATAATATCATGAATCATTAAATGAGAATAAACGAAAAGCTTAAAGGTTTTGCGACATTGCCAAATAAAGTATCATAATCATCATGACAATGTCAAAATCAAGCAGTTTTCCATTCAATAAAACAATCAGTTTAACGGACCAAGCCAATCAGGGGGTGTTTGGTTGAACTTTGGGCCATGTCCATTATCTAGTCAACAATTTGGCCCAAATAAATTTCAAAGTAATGATAATGGGCTCTTTGAATTCCTGATGAGATTGATGGATCATTTTAGCTAGGGTCAGTCAGTGATCTTTCTAAAACGACAATCCTTTTATGCACTTTAGTTTTGTGTTTTACACTAAAACACAAGTCCTGTGTATTATCGTATTATCCTGAAACTTCAATTACCAAACAAGATTTTCTAATGAATACTATCCTACATGCCATAATTTACATAAATGATTTCCGTTGTTATTTGTAACATGATTGTTTTTGACCCTCCGTTTTAATTATTTAGATTTAATTTGATTACTTTTACGTGTTTAACTGTTAAAACACAATCAAATAAAACCACATTAGTAATTAAATTATATACAAGTAATTGGTGACCCGAAATACATGCCTTTACATATACATAAAAAAAAAATCCTAGATTTTGGTAAACATAATAGTCTAGATGTTTTATTAACATATTCGTTTTATTTAAAGAAATCATAAAATACAAAATAAATAATTTTAAAAAGAAAATAAAAGAAATAATACATTTTGTACACACGTACTATCTCACACATGCTTAACTTCAAAAATGTTTCCCGGCAAATTTGTGTTACTCAATCACCATCTTTCCCTTCTCTAATCTCATCAACGGCCAAAAACAATTCCGTCGACTTACACAACGATGCAAGCCACGTCGGATGAAACCCATGTTTACAATACGGAATCAGTTTCACAAATCGAGCATTCATTCCAAATCTTCATTCCTACACTGTACGAAAGGTGAGTGAGAGGTGAATGATGGCGATGGCGGTAAATTCGTCTTGGAGTAAACTTCTCCGGTGAGGGTATTCATGTTTATTGAAATGGAGACCCAAGAATGAAGGAATTGATAAGGATAAAGGTTATAAGTTACTCACACTCCATTTTTGGAAGTTTTTTAATTTTCTTGGGATTCTGTTTTTCAAACTGCTTACTTCTTTATTTACTCAGCTTTATAAACTAAATTCCCACACAAGCGTTACATGTTCTTATCAACCAGTGTCATAATCAACATCAAAAACGTAAATTATATGTCTAGTGTTAGAATCTAACAGTTAAATGGATGTTGTCTAGATTTGAATTTCGGACCTCGATCTGTTATAAATTTTCACCTTCTTACTACCGATCACACCTATTCCTTATGATGTTAGACATATAAATTATTAATGTTATCGTTATGTATTTATTTCGAGTGTGTTTTTAAAGTGTACGCCTAAAAATATTCAATGTTCAGTTTTGAGTCATGGATGTAACACATCCGCTTTAAAAGGGACGACTGTCGACCATAAAATGTTGATATAATAGCTTATTCATTACTATTTTTTTGAAAATTTTATATATTAGTCTAATAGAACATCTAGTCATGTCAAAAAAATTTGAAGACGATTGAAACATATAGTACAAAAGAAATAACACAATACAACAGATAAATGTCATGTTTAAGTTTTAATTTATTATGAAAGTGAAATTCGTGTAGCTCTATTTATAACGATAATTTCATTTGATGAACAATATTATTGCGTTGCGTGTTATACTACTATACTAGTAAATAGTTAATAAACAATATAAGCATAAGAAAAATCCATCTGTTAATATACTAAAAAACCATATGATACCACATTGCATATAGAGTTAGATAAACGTATTTCCCGATTGATCCATAAAATTACAAGTCAATGGTATGACGATCAGGAATCATCGATTAAGAGAGATTGGACGAAAAGCTTAAAGGCTTAGCGACATTGGCCAAGTAAAGTATCATCATGACATTATCTCAAAAACACCCAGTTTGTCATTCAACAAAACTATCAGTTTAACCAAGCCTAGACATCTCCATTTAGTCACCTGTAATAATCGGATTAAAAAACCCCATTTAGTCAGCTGTAATAATCTGTATAGGAATAAACAACCGATTCTGGAGGTCTCAAAATATTTACCTTATCAGAACTCTTTCCGCATCATTATTCCAGCTGCTTATAATCGTTTTTACTTTGTTAAAATTGTATATCGTGTAAATGTATGTATTCACCTCAGCCTACGGGTGCCTTAATACTTTCCTTTAGCTTTGACCAGTTTATCTTCTCTGCACAGCTTGGACATACGTAAACATGTCCACCCCTACATTAACAAAGAACAATTATAGTTCAAAACCTCCGTTTAAAACTGTTTTCAGCACAACTTTGCACTTCGATTAAAAGTTACCTATCGGGCGAAGAGTCAGAATCACAACAGAGGGAGCACGTTTGCAAACAATCTTCACCTAAATTAGTTCAAAAATTAAAAAATTAAAAAGATAAAAATATTAAAATTGGGTAAACTGAGAATGAAAATAAGACAGAATATGAGGGGGTAGTTTAACGGACCGAAAGTAGATGATCGATTTAGAGCTGATGAAACCTCTTGTTGCACAGAGTGTTGCAACTCGAGTTGCATTTTCATGCAAGTCTCCAGTGTTCTCTGCATGTTATTCATTCGTTCTTGAAGTATAACCATATCAATACGCAGTCCATTAATGATCTCCCAATCCTGGTTAAGATCAATGGTCAGAATTGATTCCGAACCAATAAAAAAGGATGACAGACATTACAAAACGGTTTAAAAACTCACAGTTCCACTGACATCCGCTTCTGTCATCTCAACAGATTCAGTGACATCATCATTTTCATCTAGGCTCTGCTGATTGGGCATCCATTCATCGCCAGATTCAGAGGACTGATGATGGTTTTCCACATAGGATTGTATCACCTGGTCCAGAACAACACGGAAACCGCTCTGAAGAAGATTAGAGACTCTCCTCCTACAACATCAAAATTATGTCTCAGTTTAATTTATTTTAAGAATACAACATATTAAAAATGATTGAATATTGGTAAATAGATATGTACCTGCTTGAAAGTTGTCGAAGTTCTACCCTGGTCCCAGTCTCATCGTCAAATGGCTGATATGCATCGCGTGATTCTTGAAAATCAACCGCATTTGTTTCTTGGTACCATTCATCTTCTTCATTCTCAGTTGAGTTTGCATCTAAACCTTCATTTGACCCAGTATTAATCAAATGATGCCATTCACTACCAATGGGTTCTTGACACTCTCCTTGTACCGAACATTCTTGCCAAGAAAAAATCTCTGTATTGGTTTCAGAACGATTCAGATGGTCGAATTCCTCATTATCTTCTAGTTCTTCCCCACTTGACAAGATGTCTGTATTGGTTTCTGAATGATGCAGTTGGTCAAATGCCTCGTTAACTGACAAGATTCCTGTAATGATTTCTGAATGATTGAGGCTGTCGAATGCTTCGTTAACTTCTAGTTCCTCCCCGTTGGACAGGATTTCTGTTTTGGTTTCCAACTGACTAAGATTATCAAATGCCTCGTTAACATCTAGTTCATCCACATTGGACAAGATTTCTGTATCAGTTTCTGAATGATTGAAATGGCCGAATGTCTCATTCACTTCCAGTTCCTCATCATTGGATTGATACTGACCATGTAATGGGCTTCCAAGCTCCATGGTTTGTTGAGAAGGTTCAATACGCTGAGTACAATGGTTCCTTTCCACCAAACCATCCTGGTCCTGGTTCCTAATTTCAATTGGTGGTAATTGCTGCTCTTCCTCGTTTTCCAAAACTTGGTCATGCTTTTCTTTTACAGGGGCATCATTTTCTAAGGGGATTCCGCGTGCTATGGTTCCAACATTACTTGTTGTACTAATCATCTGAAATTTATTATCATCTAGTAGCCGCTGAAAGTTCTCTGGATGATCCTTAATACCATTGTCAGATGACGTGTCAGACTGGGACCCATAGTGACTTTGTTCATCACTATCAGATCTGGATAGGAACCCTTTCCTAATTATGATAAAAGGTTCAACAGTCAAATAATATCGTTCCAGGAAGAAAGATTGAATAAATATAATAACTATAGTTTGGTATAAGTAGTTGAAAAATTCAGACTGAATCGAAACCATCCAACATTTATGGGGAAAAAAACTCCGACCAGCAATTTAGTAAAACAACGTTATATCAATAGGCAGTTAGCTACCATCAAAGTTACCACCATAGTTATATGCAGTTAAAGCATGAAAGATAATGGATACTTGTTTCTCCTCTAACCACGCTTTCTATTATTGAAAGAAAAAAAAAGATAATAAGTTTGAAGATTATGTTAAAGTGATGTAGATTATGTTCACATTTTCATGTATTACAAATATTATGAAGAAAAAAAAGTTCCCCGATGAATACATGACTAGTATTCCAGATTACAGGGAAATCTCGTAAATAACCAAAGCACATAAGAAAGTTAATTTGGTGATCATTCTGCAGTAAATTTATTCTAAAAAGAATGCAAGCTGGAAAAGTTCAATTCCTGATGAACTGTTAAAGGAATACCCAATTCCAAGCAAAGCATAAGAACCAAAAGAAGTTTAAATACAGATGAACTGTTAAAGGCTTGCTTCGCTGGCAAGCCAGTGAAGACTATTCTCTTCATTACAGCCAGGTGTTTAAAGGAGTAATAAAAAAGAGAGCATACCTCAGATCAGATACCACGTTTGTTTGCCTCAATAGCCCCAACTCGCTTGTTGCGGTAGAAGATGGCTTTTCATCTTGTACAAATCTTGGATTTGACAGAAATCGGCCTCTATACAATGCCTACACAGTAAGAAAATAACTCAAAATCAAAGTAAAACACAGCAGCTATCCATAAATATGTTTAAACAAGACCACATATATCTCTACAAAAGTAGTAGTTTGATTTAACAGAATTAGCACAACATTTTCTCACCCTATAACAACAATGCATTAAACAACACAATAGTGTAAATGAATAAAAATGTTCAAACCTGAATACGATTTCTGTGGGAAAAATTTGACACCAATCGACTTTCCATCAATCTCTTCATTTCTTTTTCCCTTTCCGTCTCAAACCTTGTTAGTGTCTCAACAAGAGCATGTCTGCCATATAACCTACGGATAGACTTTCGTGATCCATCTTGTACTCGTTCAACCTGACAAACAACTTCTGGAGCTTGTTCTTCTTTATCAGAATCGCCAGTTTCTGTTTGTTGACTGCTCGACTCTATCCACTGCCTCACTGTCCTCACCCTATTGCATTCATCCTCACAAATCGATTGAGCTCCGGAAACTTTGTTCTTATGTGAAACATTCATTGGGCGTCCACCAGTGTTTTTACTTCCCCACTCACGGAATACTTGCTTCACGCGCTCTTTGTCAGATACACTTATTGCAGGAGACCGTTGTACGCACAAGTTCTCATTATCCTCTTGTATATTCTGAATTACCATCTGGTTTTTATCCCGAGGACACTCATTTTCAGCTTCACTAGTAATTACCGAAACATTCTCACTTTCCGCACGATCTGATGAACAAGAGCACTGACTTCTCATATTACCATTTGATGTTCCACTAGTTTGTTGTCTTTCGACTTCCCTATTTCGGTTCTCATCTTCAAGATCCCGCCATAATTTTCGGATTAGAGATGTACGGGTGACCGACCTATCTTGATTACCCCATCCCATAGATTCAAGCACCGAAACATTATTTATTCCAGCAACAGCCATCTTTTTTATACTTTACCTCTAGACCTCAACCCATCACCTGAGTCTAATAACAAAAGCCTAATTTAGACAATATATATACACGTATAACAATACAAATCAGTGAATCCAGACGTTACTTTTTGATATTAATAATTCAGAAATCAATATTTAAAACCGCCAAAAAAGGCATTAAAATAGTCATGATTTGCTTTAAATTCATTCAGAATAATTTAATCCATATCTAGACCATATATTAAATCTTAATTATGAATATTAACATATTTTTCCTATGACTCTGTATTGATATCAAACCTATAATTTCCTTAAAATAATTTTCAGATCTTGCAGGTTCATGAAACACACATCTAAAATCATCAATTAATTGTTATTATTATAATAATAAAAATCATATTACGATTTAATATAAACAACATCGAACATGGATTAAAAATTCCTCAACCAATAGGAGCAAGTAAATATAGATACACAGGTATACACAGAATATGAGAATAAGAAATCTCAACTTAGATTTCCGGCGATACAATTGTAATTATAATCAACATAGAATCTCAAATTTAGATTGAAATTTACCTGTAATAATCAAAATTAAAGCGTCAAATAGATAGATATACAATATAACATCAACTGATTATGAACCGAATGAAACTACCATATATTTTGAAAATATTATCTCAAATTCAGATTTCAACGACTCGACATTCATAAAATTCAATTATATTGAAGCGTTTTCAACTATTCAGAGTAAATTAATAGATACACATATACGTACACGGATTATAAATCGTCCGCAACAAAATCAACTGTAATGAACAGATTCAACGAGTAAACATTCTTCAAAATGAATAAAACTACATAATTCTCAACTAATCAGAGTAAATTCATAGATATACAAATACGTACACAGATTATACATCGATTAAAACTAAATTATCTAAAAATGAACAAATTCAACGAGTAAACATTCAACAAAATCAATAAAACTAAAAAATCTTCAAATAATCAGAGTAAATTCATAGATATACACATACGTACACAAATTATTAATCGATTAAAACTGAATCAACTAAAAATGAACAAATTCAACGAGTAACGAACATCAGATTCAATGAAACAACCGCGTCAACAACAAATCGGAGTAAATAAACAGGAAAATCGATTAAAATGAAGAATAATTAGAGAATGATAAATGAAAAATAAATTGAAAAAAAACGAACCTGTAAAATGCTGGTAGTTCTAGGTGTGAAAAGTCATGGAAAAATGGAGGAAATTAAAAGAGTCCAGTAATTAGAGTAGGTAAAGTACTAAATAGTCGCTAACAAACAAACAAACACACACTTACTGTGTGAGAGAGAAATAAATGAGGGAAGAGGAGAACACGTTTTTCGGATGGGAGGGAGGTGCATAAATTATGAGACGTTAAATGTAACGGCTTTATGAAGGAGGAGCTGTTGACGGAAAATAATGAATTGACTATTTTACCCTTGCGAATTTTTTAGAAAATTGTATATTTTTTATTAAATGATTTGCGGAATGTAGACTTGACCGGCGTTTGACTTGCTTTTATTACGCGATTTATGGAGTCTTGAATTCAACGGTAAGATGGGTAGATGTGTCATTCTATTCTTTAGGGGTTTGGTGAGTAGAGAATAATCTAGACGACGTCGTATTTAGTAATATATTTTGAGGGTGAAACATTCGTGTTGAAATCTAACGACACCGTTTTGAATAGATAATGACATAATGTAGCCATGATTTTTGCTTCGTTTTCTTATTGATACGTGTTTACCAAAATGAAAACTTTGACAAAAAGAATTATGAATCACATATTTATTGAATTAGAAAAATATGATAAGGGATATTGTTTTGACAACAAACTCACCACCCAACTTACCTAGTGTATATTAACCATCTTAATGTTTTCGTTAAAAAAAAACTATTTATCTTTTTATTTATATTTGTCTTAAAATTATTATCTATTTAAATATAAGTTTTTATTTTGTACTTAATAATAATGTAATAAGAAAATAAATTCATTAATTATATATATATATTTTATTTCAATTGTTTTTATTTACATACATTTTTTTATCTAAAGGAATAATCCTCATAATTAAGTATCGTTATTGAATAGGTAGAGCCCGTTGTAAAATACTATTACTCCACAAGAAGGATAATAGGCAACACCGACATGTGTAAGGTGTGGTGTTTAAACTAGTCATCGTTGCTAGTTAACATTTACTAAGATAATGAATGAAAAGTTCTTTTTTATTTTTTTTAGAAAAACATATAATATATGTCATACTATTTAGGATTTATATCTTTGTTCCTAATAAAATTGGATTCTTAACTTCTAAACTGATGGGTAGTTCAAATACCGCAAAGTTAAAAGTTATTTGGAAAAAGAATTATGTCCAAATATTCACATCTACTAACAAATATTTAGAGGTGATATGACGGGAAGACAGTTTAGTTTACTGTTAGAAAGCGAGAGTCGCTGTCTTTAGGGTGCTAGTTCAAGAGATTGTAGAAATGAATACTACAAGGTAGTATTATTTATTAATATTAATATTGAAAACAATGAACAAAAAATTGATGAAATTGGTGCTTAAGGAAGTGACATTAAAAGAAAGAAAATATTGGAGAATATAAGACAGAATATAAATAGCAAATAAATATGAATATACATCTAATATTCCACAACCACAAAAAGAAACGAAAACATATCTATAATCGATCTTCCATAAGCACGTATATATAGTACAAAACAAATCGAAATAACGTGTACACTTATCGTACACTTGGTGAGGTTTATGTTTATCTACCAAAGTACCAAGGATGAATAAATATTAGTCGTGAAAAGGTATTAAATAATTTGTTATTAATTGGCGAAAATTATATAAGCCGTTATTGTTATATTAAATCAATAAACTTTCGAGAATGAATAGAGATTATGTTTCATGGTATCGTGATGACTTATACACAGGACACCCTAACATTGAAGGTGTAGATAGTGTATTTAATGGTCACTTGTTGATTTGATTAGAAAATTCATACATGTATAACTTAGCCAAATCGTATTATTATATATTTAATTAACAAAAGGCTTTAGTTTTCTAAATGATAATTTGAATTACAAGATTTATTATTACAAAAACGGATTATATATAATTTAATTATCAAAAAAAAAAAAGTAAGAATTAATATCTTTATTTTTTCTTATCATTAATATATAATAAAAGAGGGGTCTTAAATGCCACATGGCAAAATAAGGTCCATTGGATTGGTTAACTTCTTTGATGTCAGCCGTTAGATCAGATTGAAGATGTCATCAAAGATTATTTTCATTTTACAGCTTTTTACAATACATAATTACATTCTCTCTTTCATTCCATCTCTACTAAAATAAAAAATATAATTACAATTTATTTATGGAATTGTTCAATTTGGATTATGATTTACTTTATTCTTATTCTAAATCTCCTAATACAAAATATAAAAAATGTGTATAAAAGTAAATATATTATATGTTATTATAATTATAAACAACATGCGTATAAACGTAAAAATATATATGTTATATGTATTATACGTATAAAATTATTTTCTCATAATAAATTAAAATCTACATAAACATAAAATTTACGATTCAATTTTTATTTTTTTCCGCGTTACCGCGGGACAATAATCTAGTATATAATAAAATAGAGACATTAAATTTCATATGACAAAATAATAATCATTTGATGAGTTTGATTATCGATTTTCAACCTTTAGAACATATTCATGAAGTCAGAATTTTCCGGAACTCTAACTCGCTTATTTCTTTAATACGTTTATATTTTCCAACCATTATAAGCTAGTACTTTAGAAAAGAAAAATTAATAACATTATAGACATGGGTCATGGGTCGTGGGGCGGGGCAGTTGGGTGGTTGTGTATTGAAATTGTCGGGTTTTGAATGTACTCATGTCCCTTTTAGTGGCTCGATAGAAGCTAGACGTTTGTCAACCAATACAATTATAATATATCTAAATAAATATAATTTATATAATTGTAACAAAATAAAAATTGATTTTACACTAGAAAAGTTGTAAATGCATGTGCATGTACTTATGTACATGTGATGCAAGTTGTCCATTCTATTTGTGTGCCTTTTTTGTAACATAATATATTTTTTGTTAATTCTTTTCTCCCGTTTAACCGGAAAAAAACACAAAAGTATGTTCCATTTGTCTCAATCTAGCATTAGAAAGAAAGAAAAAATTAAGATTAACATATTAAGTATCTATCTAACATCGCTATATCATCATGGTCGGCTAGAGATCTTAAATATTTCGGATAAAGTAAATTTCGATATAAATAAAATAAATAATGTTTATATATAAAATCAGTGTGTTCATAATTAAAATCAAAAGTGTACTAAAATTGCATTAAGGTACACCAATGTTATGATAAAACTTTAAAAAGAAAAAATCGATAATTTCATCTAACTTTGTTAGCAGTACTTTAGGTTTGTCCCTAAAGTTAGGACTAAGAGTTTTATTATTACGTTCGTCAAGTAAATAGTTTTCGACATGTCGTGGCCATGAAGCCATTTCTATGGGGGTTTAACAATATAGTTGTTTTAAGTTTCAAAGGTCATATTTATTTATTGTATATTAAATAAAACAATTTATTTAGTAGTATTCAAGTATTTTAAATAAACAATATTACTTTATACGTTACAATAAAATTCTAATTATATAAGCAATTATTACCTTTTTAGTGTAAAGAAAATGGGAGTCGATGTATCTAGTGTTGGTATTCAAACTTAAAGTAGTTTGCATTATCGCACCCTTGTATAAAATAATTATAAAGCTATTAAATGGTAATAAAATACGTAGATGTAATGATATATATTTCCATGTGGCCCATTTTTTGCATCAAAATGTATATTTATTAGTGCATCTTATGAATATACTAATTTTAAATGAACAAAAAACTATAGTTTTCAAAATCATAATAGCAACTATCCGTTGGACAAATTATATCATCATACTTTTGTTAAAGAAATACTCTTTGACCCACAAAAAAAGTTCAATGTTTAGAAAAGTTCAAGCAATGTGTATTTAGTGTAAAGAATCTAAAACCACATAATGTATATTATGAGGTATTAGGATGGGAATCTATGAGGGTTTAGAAAGCTTAAAATATAATATTCATGTATATTGTTAATTAGTGACTCGTTTATGAGCTAGTAAAATTGTGAAGAAAAAAAGCGTTGTAATTAAACATTTGATCATTTGCTTAAGTGGTAAGAGTTTACCCAATTTCATGATCATCACGATACCAACTCCTAGAGAGATCTTTTATTTTGCATAACATTGGAAATTAGACTTGTCGATTGCAAATTGTATCATCAAAACTTGTTTATTTTGTGTGATGTTATTTTGTCGATTTTTTTGAGAATGGATCTTTCATATCAGAGGCAACCAATTGTTTGTTAGTTAATTCGTGAATTTATTACGGATTACTAGACTAAAAGAACATGTAACATTTCGGAATATCAAAGGTTCTAACAAAATCTAAACGAATCTTACATTCAGACGTTTATCGTATTTTCACGAAACTTATATTTTCCATCTTCGTTTCTCATTTTTAAGGAGATAATTTGTATAACATGTTTCATTATTTTTAATATTATTTTTTTACGTTAATGGTATTATTAAAAGAAAAGTATTAATAGATAGCGTTATTGTTTGTCTCAAAACAAATATTATACTTGTAGTTTATAAATGAGTTAACTAAATAGTAAATTATTACCTAATAACAATTTATACTTTTATTCAAAACAAACAAACATAGAGTAAATTTACATGTTTTTTAAATACCAACAAACTTGGAGTAAATGAATAAATTACGATATTTTCAAGTAAATAAATCACACATACAAATAAAATCGAAATGAACCAAATACACAAAATAAAAAATAAAAAATAATGGAAAAAAAAAACAAAGTAGTATAAAACAGACCCTCGAATTCAAAAAAACACACAAGTTAACCCTTAAATCAAATATCAACATCACACTTGATCCTTTGAAAGCCCGTGATGGTCTTTTGAAAGCCCTTTGAGGAAGAATAAATACTAACCATGATAGGTTCACATGATACTTTTAAATGGTAGTGTCTTGATTTCCAAGATCCGACCTTGAACCTTATTCTAGCCTTCAATTTCACACTTAGTTCGAGCTGACCCGACGACCTATCCACCTTTAGGTCTTTTATAGTCTCGCCAGGCAATGACAAATCATGCGAAGCAAGGCTCGGTTTTAAAAAGGTTGTATTTCTTTTGGGTTGGTAAAAAGGGTCAATACTCCCACTACTAAGAGTCTCATCATCGTACGTGACTTTAATATCAATTTTATCGTAGTAAATTGAAACTTTCTTGTTTGGGTTATACGCCCGAAGGATGAAGTTGTAGTTCGCGTATAGATGGTGGTCTTTGGTTAAATTGTAGTTGTGGATAGAAGCATCCTCGATGGAGTACACTAGCTTTTTAGGCTTGATTGTTAGCCAAATAATGAGGATAGTTAGACCAACAAGGACTATAAGCGTGAGTAAGGACTAAGCCATGAGCCTTATTAGCTTGGAATGTCTCGACCCAGCTGGGTTTTGGGTTCGGGTTTAGTAAGAGCCATTTAGTCGTAATGAATTTGACATTTGTTGAGAGACGATTTGAGTGTTATATAGTATGAGAAAAGTTGAAAGTTTTGTGTTAAGAGAATGTCTTGCAACCAAGTATTTCCTTTTTCTTTCCATCAATTCCATTCCTTTTACTTTATCTAATTGTAATCACATGTATCATGATTCAAGTATATAACATTATATATAGAAAACTTAAAATGACGAGTAGA
The DNA here is from genome assembly GCA_910822075.1 of Senecio squalidus. NCBI lineage: Eukaryota > Viridiplantae > Streptophyta > Magnoliopsida > Asterales > Asteraceae > Senecio > Senecio squalidus. The sequence goes on along the minus strand of CAJVGC010000591.1, from coordinate 3,178,872 downwards.
TGATTCGCCAAAAAATGTTGACGAACATATTTTAACCTAATTACGCTCAAAATGTCAATTACTTCCGATGACTTAAAAATGTACAAAAAACAAGTTCGGTTACATCTTACTATCAAACACTCTTACAAGTCTAAAGACACTTGTTTAAGTATATCGTTATTACATTCATTCTCGAAAACCACATGACAAAAATAGATTGATTAATAAATTAAAAAGGATTAAGAAAAATGGGGCTAGAATGATGCTTAACTTGAAGGTAGAGTAAGAAGGAATGAGTAGATTCTCAAGTGATCCTTTTGTCTATGTCTGCAAACTCCAACTTTTGTGGATCCTTCCTTAATCTTCAAGGTTTCAAAGAATAAAACCGCTATTAAATTTTGGACTGCGATTAGTGTTTATTCGTGTTTTAATTATCGTGTGTGTGTGTTTATACCATGTTAGTGTAATCAATGTTATTTTTTAATTTCTTTTTATTGGATTAACTAGTCATAATATATGTGTTTCTGCAATGTTTTATGTCGAAACTAGTTTTTATGTGTCAAATTTTAACAATTATAAAAACATCCGCTTTACGATTAGTCTAAGTAAGTTTGTAATTTATGTATAGATCTGATGTACGAAATCGAGTATATTTTTAAAACAAGAAATACTTACTACTCGACTACACAATCTTAGGCAGTGGACCTAATCAAGTATAGTATAGTTTTAGGTAAATCATGTTCGTTCGCAGGGACTGACGTTTGAAATGTAATTAATAATTAATAAAACAAAAAGTGGGTTTTTGTGACCGAATTGTCACGATACTTAATCTACTGAAATTTAAGAAACTAATTGATTTAGATGAATCGCTGAAAAGATTTTTGTTTGTAAACAATTGATGAAAAATACATTCACTTGGACTTGATCACAATTACTACAGTTATCACTTAATTACAAACAATGTTGAACTACTTAAAAGATATTTAACTTGAACTCTCGTTTCCAATTAAAACTTTAATTGTCTAATGTATAGTTACCACTCTCGTGAATAATTTCTACGTTTGACAACTAAGCAATAAGTACCTAAGCCGATTTTATGATTCAATCTTATAAAGCTTCCTCTCGAATAGCTTCTTAATTACCTAGTCTGATCTCTCTTAAACTAGTTAACTAACAACCACAATCAAGTTTTTATTGTTTAATTCTTTAATACTAGTTCCTCTCGAATACTAATATCTTTAAACTAATTATTGACCGATTAGTTATTTCATAAACTATTTTGTAATGTCATAAATTCCTCTCGAATACCTATGATGAATTACTAACAGTTTATATAAAAGATTAAATAATACTCAAAAACTGATTACAATTGGTTTTTCGATTAAACATAAAATCCAATTCAACATATACGTAATTAAGCGACAACCTACATAATTGATCACATCATCCAAGTGAACGTTAAGAAATTTAGCTACTCATAATAATGAAAACGCAACACAATAGAATTGAATGAAACATCTTCTTATTAAAAGTAATAACGAAAAGTAATAGAATACCAATGATCCAAATGCTTAAACAACGAAATTGTTGAATCTAAAAACACCAAATAGCACCAAAAATTCGTCGGTTCAAACTAGGGTTTCAATACTCTACTCCACGTTCTATGATAATGATAATAATGATAAAAACCTAAAAACTGCTTGATTAAACGCAACAAACAGCACCACCAGTAGCAGGACCCGCGTGACGGGTGTCCTCCCTCTGGGACGGGCGTCCCACACGTTTTTCGGTCTTTCTTCGTTTGCTGCTCGTGTCTTTCACGTGTTTTTCGCACCAATACTTCTAGACTCTCGATATGTAAACGAGAACTAAATAAAGTCTCATTTTCTTCATTTTCAGCTCCAATTAATGACATTCCGCTCACGAACTTCGGCTTAAACCGGTACATCATTTTAATACCAAAATTGCCCGTATTTCCCACAACCCGTTATGAATTAAACTTTAAAAAGACGAATATCGCATATAATAAAATGACTGAAATATGCGATATCAAATAAAAAATATACCTTACATGTTTGGAAAATCGATTCCGTTTATTAGTTTTGGTTTTTTTATACCTTATAATAAAAATAAATTGAAACAATTAAAATAAGAATTAAGAACTTTGTTAAGCCTAAACTCTATAAATTGGTTTGGGCTTCTTTTAGAGGCCTTAACTATGAAAGAAAAGTCATATTGGGCCTGTTTTTCTAGTTTTAGCTTCAATAACACACCATATAACTTTGTGCATGGAATTATGAATCTATATTTTCCGACTACAATGAGTGGCGAATCAAGGACATAAATTTTAGGTGTATCCGAAACAATGACTTTTAATAGCTCCTCATAAATAAGTTTACAAATAGAATCTTTAAAATCTTTTACACTTAAAAAATACAACATTTGACGAGTTAAGAATATATGTTACTACTCCAAGAGTCAATAATTTGCCCCTAACTTCAATCACCAACTTTGTCTATACACTACATGAATTTCGTAATTGTTGTGTTACAAACAAATGCTCATATAATTGATCACATGAGATACCCATATGGCTATATCACCTAATTCACGATAAAAAATTATGAAATATACCAGGCGTTTTACGTTCATCGTGAGAGCTTCATTATATCAATTAAATTTGAATACATTGTCACGTTATTGACCAAGTCATATAGATCAAATCGAAAATTTTATGGGGATTGAAGTCTATGTCTATATGTATGGGGGTTTAGATCATCTCGTCGTCTCATGTTCTAATAAAACGTGAGAGGTCATGTTCTTTCACAAATAAATTAATAAACATCTTATTTTAAAATAAGTGTTTATGAACAAGTTTGAAAGAGAACATTACTCTCAAGTTCAACTATACGACGACTAGATCTCAAACCTTTGTATGGGGACATATCATCTTCCATTTTCCCGATAATTGAGTTGAAGGCTTTTGTCCTCATACATCGCTACAATGTGTCCGATAGCATTGCTATATTGGTTATAAACTTATGATCCAATTCATTCAAGACTTTTTCCGTTATACAAATAAATCAATATATTTTTCTTATGTAAACTCTTTTAAATTTATGCTCCTACATCAATAAATAAAAAGTAAAAGTTTCGTGAAAATTTGGTCTCGAGCCGAACCTGATGATCAATCGGGAGGTTTACTTTTACTCATCTGAGCCTCAGAGGTGCACTGGTTTCAATTACATTGTCTAACTTTTATATTCGAAAAATATGTTGCGAAAATATTCCCGCCAATATTAACCTCGCCATTTTTAAGCACAATCAAAATATTTCATTGCGTGGCATTGGATCAAAATATTCCCGCCAACACCAAATTGGTTCAATATTTAAAAATGTATTTTAATCGTTACGTCATGTAACTTTTCTCAAGAAAAATACTAAAATATAATGTCACTGCATTGTTTCAAGAATTGCTATAGTAATACAAACTATTTGTATCAACGTGACTTATCAAATATAGTCATACGATTATAATTTCAGAAAAAATATCAGTAGTTATAGTAATTCGTAAATTTGTTTTTGTTGATTTGAAAATTTAATTATTAGTAGATACTAGTAAACTGGTAGTACAAACATGTCAAAGTCATTTAAGATTTGATGTTGTGAATCAATAATAATCACTTTTTATGTTGGTTAAATCTCATACTCTATATAGTATATGTCAAAGTTCATTGATAATGTTGAACATTACAATTCTTTCGGTTCAGTTGTAACTTTGATGATGGGTGTCCATGACCTAGATCGAAGATTGTTGTGAAATTCTCCTGACAACCTTTACGACATATATAAGATGTAATTTGGTAAGTTTATTTCTATGTTTCTGATAGATGTTTCATGTACTTATGTTGTAGTAAAAACGTATCCGCATTACCTGACGGTAGTGAATAAAGGAATAAACAATGATGCTCTAACACGACAATCACTAACAATAATAATGGGAGGGGAAGTGTCGTAGTAGTCACACATGTAGTCTTGAAAAATGTGTGTTTTATATAGGATACTAGGGAAACTAAAGGCTGTGCGGAGCACAGCCCTGACTAATAAATATAATGAAAGCAGAGAATATCAAATATTTGTGGTCGGACTAAAATAAAATAGAAGCATTTATACATACACTAATTAAAAGAGCACAATAATAACAACATAGGATTTAAATAGTTGAGGACCAAAGATACATATGAGAATTTACTATTACAAAATTATTGCAAATAAACTGATCAAAATGTATTAGATTATAATATAATATAATATTCGTTTGAATAATTTAATGGCTTCACTGTGATTTTGTAGTGTCTAAAGGACTCTTGCCTAAATACCATCTACCTACGGTTGTTCACTTTTTATGAATGTTCTTCAAATTGTACACTCCGTACAACATTTGTATTCGTTGCAGCAGTTTCTATCATTGTAAAACCTAAAACCACTATAAACAAGGTTATGTATACATTAAAAAATATAAAGTTATAAAATAAAGACAAAAAAGCATTTTATTTGTTCAACTTAATTGACGAACCAATTTCCGTTCAAAACCACTAAAGTTTCACAATAATGATGAAAATGAAAATGAAGGAACAATTGAAAGGGACTTGCTTAAAATATTACTTTGTATCATGATCCTAATGAACTCAATTGCAAGAAAAACTACGAAAAAAGATAGTAAAAATGGTTTAACTTATAGATTGAAAGCCCCTGAGACATGTGCATTTTCTTTGTATATATAGGATATGCCTTCTTAAGATGTTCCTTGAACTCTAATTGTTATGATTGACAAAAAATAAAGCCATATGAAACCATTTAAGTGAAACCTCTAAATCGTATCATATTAAAGAAAGCTTATAATGAGATAAGCTTATCCACACTCATTTTAGAAAAGGATAAAACTCAATAGCTTATAATGAGATGCCATTTGCACTATTTTTGTCTCCGTATGAAAATTCGTAATAAAATCCAACTATGACCGCTTTGCTATAATTATGTCACCGGAAACATAAATCTAAACAAGACAAAAGAGAAAATAACCACCATTTTGAAAATAGAAAATATTTGCTCATGGTTTCATTTCAAAACAATATGATACATTAGATGTTGGAGGTTTTAAATTACTTGTTCTAGAAAAAAAATGAAGTTATATCTACTATGTTCAGTCAAAATCTTTATTTTGTAAATTCGATATAGATTAGAAATTTAATGTCATGAAAGCATTAATCAATAATACAACTGTATATAACTAAATAAAAAAAACATAATAGTTATTACTTTTGCATTATTGAATTAAAAACAACAATTTCAAAAAAAAATAGATAAATTAAAACATGCATTAAACCTATCACTTAAACCTAGATATTTAGAAGAGATTCATATAAAACTTATAAAGCGGCCAATAAATTATGGTTTCAAATATTAAACAAAATTATGTGTTTAATAACTAAACAATATCTAGGGTATCCAATAAAAATGGACTTTAAGCTTCGAAACCAAATTCTTGAAAATAAAATACTCTTCAAGAAATAATAAATAACAAATAATATATTTGAAAATGAATAGGCATAAGTTTAAAATGCAAGGACTTACAAAGGAAATGAGTTTAGAAACCCCACTAACCAAAATTTAGTTTAAGGAAGGAGATAGAAAGTCATTGCTCGCCCTGCTTCACCACACAATGACAACCAATGCTCAAATCATATTTTTTTCTTAAAGCATCCTTATTTAATTTCTTCATGTTGTTTGTAAAATCAAAGTCACCAAATATGACTATTTCAACTTATATTATAAACAATAGAAATAAATAATTAAATCCATATACATACCTAAAAACTTGAAAACATAGAAGTCCAAAGGAAAGCCAACCTCGAGATCTGAATTTCAAACATAAACATCATCATCGACTCATAAAAAGATCACACCAACACATAAAACTGTCATTGAAAATTTCAAATAGCGTCATATGTAATACAATTCTCAATCAAAAAAAATACTATTAACATATATGCAAATAAATAACAAACTTACTACAAATTTGGATACGGTGTTGAAAATTAGAGAGAGAAAGCAAAACAGAGGCAACAATGGAGGAGATGAGTTATTGAGTGATAATGTATAGACATGATGTTGCGTATGAAAGAGTAGAAGAAATTTTGGCATTCAATATGATAGAAATAAAGCATGGACAAATAGTGGTAGGTATGGGTCAATGGTAAGTGGACAAAAAGTCCTTAGCAACTCAGAATGTCAGACTCATTATAACTTATAATTTCTTTTCTTTTTATCTTTAGTTTTTATTTGCTACGTGTAAGTTTTTACAGCCCTACGTGGCATGATATAAGGAAGCTATAAAACTTTTGAGGTTGAACTTGTAAATAAGGTAGATATGGGTTTGGGCCAAACCATGCACATCCCTACTATTTATACTTAAGTTTTCCAAGAAAAGAAATTTCTAGAACACTCTTAATCTAGAGTTTTCTAATCTAGATATTTACAATAGAATTATCTACCTCGTATCGATTTTAGGATCTAAAGAAATTGACATTTTCCCGACTTATTCTTAAGTTTATATAAACTAACTCTTGATAGTCGACTTGAATCGTAAACAATTGGACTTTCACTATGAAGTGTTTCAAGTTTCGACCCAATATTTGCCTTTAGATATCGGAAAATCAATATAAAGATAATTCAAGTGATTAGGTCAAAGTGAAAAAAAAATTGATTGAAACAAAGAGAAAATTATTTAGAGTTCATATCTTTTTAAGAGACATAAGTTCTATCTTCTAATTACAAACAATTATTTTGGTTATAAAATATATAAACCGTAAAGACACCAAACAAATATATACTCCATACTCACCTACTTGTGGTTAAGATCAACTCGTCTTTTCAATGATCTCTATCAAGTCACAATCACAATAACGACATACCAATCCTCCAGTTTTGTTTTTAAATCAAACTAATGTCTTATTATAAATTTGAACGCCATGTAAATTTAGGGCTTATGGTATGATGTTGTCTACACACACATAACTTGCGTGCATTAAAGGGAAAAAGAAATTGAGATGCCCTTTTGGTCCTTGTAAAAAATTATATGAATAAAGAAGACCTTAATATTTGGACCATTATACTCTTAATATATGTTTATAGTGGCGGATCCAGGATTTAGTTAGAGTGGGGCACCAAAATCCTTAAGGGTGTGATGACATTAAGTTTTGGTTTACTCGGGTCGAATTACAATAGATTAACCCATAAACACTTTAAGTCGGGTCAAATTATTGAGTGCTTAGAGCATCCGTAATGGTGTTTATAAAAGAAATTCGTAGCCTATGTGCATGGCCGTTCCAAACAATATTTTGGCCGTGGACGAAATCTTAGAAATGGGCCCTATAAAATATTTTTTTCAAAGAAGTAAAATCCTATATAAAGATTACAAAGAAATAAAGAACTTACAAAGAATTAAAATTCTAGAAATGGGCCCTATAAAACATTCTTGAACATTTTTGTAACTACACGCAATAATAATAAAAAAACACTCATAAAAATTTGCTTCACACACTACACTAGACAAAGAAAATGAGCCTCTAGCCTTGATGGGCCCTGGACGGTTGCCCTGGTGGCCCATGCTCAGGGACGGCCCTGCCTATGTGAATGAGATGCGGAGTTTATAGAAAACTAATACAATATCTAACTAACTTTATTCATGGAGTTTATATCTAAGTTCATACACATAAACCAAATAGAGATAAAGGATCACTTTTCTACATTGTATAAATATAAAAACAATTCAAAACACATAATAAAAAAAAAACTAAATAGGACATAGTTATAAACTTGAATAAGTTTATGGGAGTAGTTTATAAAAAGTTTGTTTATAAAAAGCTTATGTTTGGACAAAATTATGAAGTAAATGTATAGATATAATAACTTATGCCCCTCAATTTAATTTAACTACTTAAGTTTTCAACAAATTCTAACTTATTTACTTTTCATGGGCCAATGTTTTTTGTTTGTTTGGTGGGGGCCTTTGCATTCACTTGTTGGGTTCTTTTTATAATTATATCCAAAATTTAACATTGCTGACAAAGTTTCATAGAGGGCTTTGGCCCCCATTGTTGCCTTAGTAGATATGCCCCCTGTATGTATGTTTATTAACCAGCATTTAAGATTTTCCATAAATTGAAGCATAATATTATGTTATTATTAAAAAAGCATTAACTTTCTCTAGCTTAAATGCTTTTGTGCCTTTGATTATTAGTTCGAGGTAGGAGTGTGCATTGGCGGGATAGAATTATTCAGTTCGTTTTTTTTTGTTTGGTTTCAGTGTTTTGAATATCAAAAAATGCCTCCAAAACATGTTAGGTGTGTTCCGATTTTGGTCCAATAATATTATAAAAATAATTATTCATTAATTATTTAAGCAAATACATATAGGGCATATTTTAAAAAATGAAATTAGACCTAACACAATTTTAAGTAATCCTAACTTATAATGAATTTAAAACACATAATTTATGCTTTTCCACCTTTTAATACACTTGAATGACAAAATTTCGATAAATGCGAAACCATAATTTTTATTTTTATATTCAACAAATATAATGACCTTATACCTGGGATCCTAAAACAAAATTTACAATTTTCATCCTGCATAAAGGAAATATATATAATTACTAGTTATTCCTTCAAAAATATATCAACAACAATCACTTGTTAATATGTACGTTTGTTTAAAACCAAGATATAATCTCTCATAATAGTTTCAAAAGTCATAAGAAGTTGCAATGTCTCTTCTTTTGCCTAAGAAATGAGATGAATTGTTTAAGTCGATATAAATATAACTAGAAAGATAAGACCATCGATAATGACAAGTTAATTTCTTCACATCCATCTTTTGGATAAAAAAGAAAGAATGAAAGTGAATGTCGATTAAAGGTGATCGGTATTGACTATCTTTGTCACCTTTTTATGCTCGTCTCTTTGTTTCATAGAGTAAGTTGTTATATATAATGTGAGTGGTACATATTTTTCAGAAACTTTATATTTTAAATCTGGGATGTGTGGGAATTCTTTTAAGAGTAAATTGCAATTTTCGTCCATCAGGACTAACCAATTCGCCAATTTCATCCTTAAACTTTTTTTTTTATTTTTCCGATCCCAAAGTTGTTAATTTTCATTTTTTTTGTCTCTTGGTCTAGTTTCGTTAGTTTTCTCTATTAAATAGGCTCATGTGCCAAATATATGAATGTATTTTAATCATTTTCACTTATTTGTTTGATATTTATTTTAAGTTACATCATTTCATTCCACTTTTCACCTTCTTTCCAAAATCAAACCCTAAATAATATCAAACCCAAATAATTCAAAATCAATCAAATCTCTTATATAAATCTCTTTTTTCAAAACAAAATAACGAGTAATCTCTACATTAAACTTACTCAAAACTCGAATAATAAAACGATGCTGATGAAATGATCTTGAGGGTGGCGGCGGCGGATGTGGTGGTGCAGCAAGGGTGCCGGCGGTGCAGCAAGGTGGTGGTTGGACGACGGTGCGGCAGGGTGGTGGTTGGACGGCGGTTATGCGATGGTGGTGGTTGTAGGTTCATATAAAATATATAAGCATGTTAAGAATTCTATAGATCTATAAAAAAAATTATATCTATAAAGGTGAAGTTGATGTGGTTTTCAATATGGAATAGTTATCTCTTTTAGATTTAAGGGTTGTTGATGGTGATAGAATGAAGAAAATTTTAGTTAAAAAAATGAAGATATGATTTGATTTTGAAATTGAAGATTTAGTGATAATGATATTAGGTTTAGGTTTGATATGAGTTTGAAGATTGGAAATATGATCACTCTTCCCCAGCCGATTCTGATTCCTCTGATGTCGAATTTGATGTGAAAGTGGATAAGCCTAGATCCTTTTGGACTCGAAGTTACAAATTCTGAAGCTAAAGAAATCATAGCTCAAATCAAAGCCGTACATAATATAAAGAAGAAAAAGAAATTTTATATGTCGGTGGGAAAGAAAAGAATTCAAAACCAATATGTACAAGTTAAACGGCTACCCAAAAAAGAGGTTAGACGCAAGATTCGTTTGTTGATACATGATAATCATAATTATGATGACGAAACTTATAGAATCCGTGTACCTATGGAGTATGTTTCTATGTTTCTGATTTATAAGGGTTTTATATGAGAAAAACAAAAAAAACATTTAAATTATCTATTAAGCATACTAAAAGAATGGCGGAGCTATTAGTCCTTGTTCATGAAGCATTGCGAGATGATATTTCTATTGATAAGAGGACATTTCAATTCTACGAAGGTAAGCGTTTCGGAAAAAGTCGTGAGGTTGATAAACTTATAAAACTTGCTTGTTTACTTCTCGACTGTACTCGAGAATCTCTGAACATATTTTCGTCTGCGAAAGGGTTGGTAATTGGTAAACTTACATATAAAACCAATGGCGTTACTTACAAGGGTGATGCATTTAAAAACGGAATTTTGATATTATCTAACCCGGATGATTACGAGGTAGTCAACAATGGAGCCCGTTTTATACTGTTAGTAGAGAAAGCAACTATTTTCAGAATCTTGTTTCTAATCTATTTTTTGACAAATTTCCTTGTATTATGATTACCGGAAAAGGCCAGGCCGATCTAGCCACACGTGGCTTTTTGAAAAGATTGGCGTTACAAACGAAGCTTACGTAGTAGACCATGACCCGTATGGGTTGGAAATACTGTCATGTGGCTTGATCGGCATGACCTTTTCCGGTAATCATAATACAAGGAAATTTGTCAAAAAAATAGATTAGAAACGAGATTCTGAAAAACAAACAGTTGCTTTCTCTACTAACAGTATAAAACGGGCTCCATTGTTGACTACCTCGTAATCATCCGGGTTAGATGATATCAAAATTCCGTTTGTAAATGCATCACCCTTATAAGTAACACCATTGGTTTTATATGTAAGTTTACCAATTACCAACGCTTTCGCGGACGAAAATATGTTCAGAGATTCCCGAGTACAGTCGAGAAGTAAACAAGCAAGTTTTATAAGTTTATCAACCTCACGACTTTTTCCGAAACGCTTACCTTCGTAGTATTGAAGTGTCCTCTTATCAATAGAAATATCATCTCGCAATGCTTCATGAACAAGGACTAATAGCTCCGCCATTCTTTTAGTATGCTTAATAGATAATTTAAATGTTTTTTTTGGTTTTTCTCATATAAAACCCTTGTAAATCAGAAACATAGAAACATACTCCATAGGTACACGGATTCTATAAGCTTCGTCATCATAATTATGATTATCATGTATCAACAAACGAATCTTGCGTCTAACCTCTTTTTTGGGTAGCCGTTTAACTTGTACATATTGGTTTTGAATTCTTTTCTTTCCCACCGACATATAAAATTTCTTTTTCTTCTTTATATTATGTACGGCTTTGATTTGAGCTATGATTTCTTTAGCTTCAGAATCTGTAACTTCGAGTCCAAGAGGATCTAGGCTTATCCACTTTCGCATCAAACTCGGATTCGACAAGAGTGATCATATTCATCTTTATCCACTTTCACATATCAAACACATTTACCCCTAAAACCGTCTGTTACCAAACCCTAACCTAAACTAATTTTTTTTTCCCTCCGGCGTCGGGCAGCAGTGATTTAAAACCCTACCTTGTAATCAATCATTCAATCGAAATTGGAAAAATGTTATTAAATCCAAAAGTATTGATCGTGATCGGCGTTAGCGTTGTCGGCGTGGTGTTGAACCTCAGGCGTCGATTAAAAGATAAGCATCCGTTTGTTGAGCGGTTTAAGTTGCTTCCGTTTCCTCTCACACTCCATCCCGCCCAGACACCATCTCTATCCCTCTTAAGTTTTGCTATTACCGACCTGTGAGTTTTTCTTTTTGTTATATTTAAAATTAGTAAATATGTTAGTAATGATCTCAAACACGTAAACTAGGCTTTTAGTATTCGTTTTGTATTTGAAGTTTGCTACACATGATATGATATTCTCCAAACAGCAGTTGTTAAATTTTGCTGTTAATGTTGTGTTGCTTTGATGTGAAAGATTACCAGATTGGAAAATAACGCATGGGACGACTGCTGTTGTTGTTACTGATTTGTTGGAGTCTGGGGCTACTTGTCTTGGCAAGACTGTTTGCGATGACTTATCTTTCGGGTATTCTCTCTATTTTAAGAGTCTAACTAGTCAAGATCATGTATTACACAATGTACGTTGGTGGTGTTTTTTTTTTTTTTTAAATTTAAAATATGTATCTTTCGTTTTGATTTCTGTGAGTGCTGGACTACGATTTCAGGATAACTGGAGAAGATACCCAGTACGGGACCCCAACAAACCAATCCTATAGTCCTGGTGGTTCAGCCGTTGCTGTTGCGCAAGAGCTTGTTGACTTTGCTATTGGTATTGCTCTTATTTTAACTCAAATTACCAAAGCTGCAAGTAATAATCAGTTTCTGTCAAGACCTTCAGTTTTTTCTTTTAGAAAGTACACATATGAACCACATGAGATTGCCCTGTTAATTTCAGTTGGAGACGGAGTTACTCTGGGCCGCTTCAAACTAGCTAAATTGTCCCGTGTATTATCAAATCTTGAAAATGAGGTTTTAGTCATTACTAACGTCGAATGTGTAAAAGTGACAATTGCTGTTGTCCCTTCCTAACTTAGCGAATTGCATATGAAATACTTCTTTTGTTGACTTCTCAGGTATTGATACCACCGGGGGAGTGCGAATACCGGCCTCATTTTGTGGCGTCTTTGGGTTTCGCTCTTCGTATGGTTCTGTATCCACATTTGGCGCTCTCCGAAATTCAAAGAGCTTAGACACTGTTGGTATGTAGTCTTAGTATGTTTTATTTTATTTCATTTCATTCGGTTTATTTTCTCACACTATATGTCATTAAAAGTCTTGGTTTGTGTGAAATTGATGGACCTCTTCAAAGCAGCTGTGATATTTATTTTTATTATCGTTCTGATGTTCGCTTACTACTTATTTTCATAGCCTATGCACTAATAATGTTTATGTTATGACAAAATCTTTCAGGGATATTTGCTCGTGATGCTTCTGTTTTGCATCGTGTTGGATATGTCCTCCTTCGATCAAAGCCGGTGGAGCCTAGAGGGACAATACGTATTGTTGTGGCAGATGATTTATTTCAACTACATAAAGTTTGTCTACAAAATACTGAGTATGTTGTTAGCAAAATAACTGAAAAGTTATATGTTCGTAAGTTCCTCAAAATGCTATTTTGTCTTATATTGTGACGTATGATATTGGATTTTGCTGCTGTTAATGATGCTAAATGCTCGTTGGTCTTTGTGTTCAATTCTTCTCCAGGCCAAGCACCAAATCGTATGAATATTGGTCAGTATATTATGACAAATGTTCCAGCCCTACACAATTTGTGTGAGCAGATGCCAAAGCTTCAAAATGAAACAAATACTTTGAAAGCTCTCTCTTCTGCGATGTTATTATTACGGAGGTATGCATTATTTTATCTACACTACACTTGTTCAGTTTTGTGACTGTTAAGGTGATAATAATTAACAGCTACATATAATTATATCGATCTTAGTATTTTGGAAATAGATGCTAAGAGAAGGTTAATACACTGCCAATTTCTGCATCTATTCATTACTTTCATACTTACACCAATGTATATCCTCAATTAAGTACAAGGCTGAAATTTGTTAACTTTCTATTCTACGATCAGTGATGTCTACATAAATTTGTAATTACCTACCAGATATATCTTGTGTATATTTATCATTTTTTACGTGTTAAGGAGTTGCCTCCTTTTGAAATATATGGATGAGATGCCTTTTTCGATTCATATATAAGTCTCAACGTATTTGTCACTCTGACGAGTTATCGCATCCCGATAATTATTTTTCAGATATGAATTTGAAACCAATCACGAAGAACAGATTAATGCAGGCTAGGATCTGGTGTGTATGATCCTATGCATGGAGAAACTACAGCTAGATACGAAATTATCAAAGTTTGCTATAAGGTCAGGACTGAAATGCGAGCGGCTCTAAGCACTCTGTTAAAGGTACATCGGATAAATATATATATATATATATATATATATATATATATATATATATATATATATATAAACCATAAATATGTAATCCCAACTTCACAAATTTAAAATAGCTTTGACATGACGATTAGTAAATCGAAACTCACCGAATCGTCAATCTGAAATAAAAAAAATTAATTTTTTTTTTCAGATGGTGGTGATGTTAGCAAGTGTGGTGGTGGACTTGGTGGGGTACTAGGTTTTTGAGAGAGAGAAAAGATAAATAATATGGATTTTTATTTTATTTTCTTTTATTTAAAATAACTAAAGGACCAAGAATATATTGACATGTGTCAAAAGAGAAAACAATTAAAGAATAAAATTAAATAAGTTAAATAATTAGGGGTATTTTAGTCATTTCGAGTCAACGAGGGACTGGATCTTGAAAAATATGAAACCATAGGGATAGGATCGGTAAAAAGAAAGCACAAGGACTGAACCCACAAAATTTGATAAACTAAAGGGACCATTTTTGTAGTTAACTCTAGTTTATTTCAGTCAAGTAGATAATAATGTGATCCCTGATAATTTGAAAACTATTCTAGAATCTTCTAAATAGCCTATAAATATAATCATAGTCGTTAGGGTTAGTTTTTTGTTTTCAGTCGATTATTACTTTCTTGTCTCGGCATCGTCTCCGCCATCTATTCCTATTCCGGCTTCCTTGTTGCGCACGTAACACCTGTACGTAACTAATTCCGTAATTGACTTTCTTGTCATCTACGGCATCATCTCCGCCACGGATTCCGGTTTCCTTGCTGCGCAAGTAACACCTGTACGTAACTGATTCCCTTCCTGTGATGGTTAGGTTATCGTTTGATTCGATTTGCTTCTCATTTGATTCCATATCTCTTCAGTTTGTGTAGATTTTAATCTGTTTCTCTACTCGTTTACTGAATTAATTATAATCCTTAATTGTTTAAATATAGATATACCTAATTTTGCACGTACATATAATTTATATTACTGTATCTCAACATATATTATTATGATTAAATTTCATGAATACTAATGAATGATATGTTAGTTACATCTACATGGATCTGCATTGCGTCTATTTATTCATTAGGACTAATATATATGTGAAATTCCGATTTATTTGACCAAATGCATTAGTGATGATTAATAGATATGGGATGAGTAATTAAAAAAGGTGCGATAGAAAATCTACCCTATCATTATAGAATTACCATAACAATCAAATTGTATGATTTAACTTGAAATTTTATACTTCCAATATGATTTTTAAATATATTGATGATTTATATATATTGTTAGGTTTCTTTATCCGAAATCCCCAGATCATCCAATTCGGACAGCCATATGGATTCTTGTATTGGAAAAGGAAAAGGAAAAGGAGAAGGCGATGCATATAATGGTGGTGATCATTCCACCGAAAGTGATTGCTCTGATGGGGAATATTCCTCAACAAGCTGGACACCATCTATGTGTGACGCTCTGGTACCAGAAGAATCCGATGGTATCCGATGGTGACGTGACATCCTGTGGTGAAGTGGAACACGATTATGATTTACCCGTTAAAGACCATATGATCAATCTTACGAATCGGAGTTTGATGTGAAAGTGGATAAAGATGAATATGATCACTCTTCCCCGGGTGATTCCTCTGATGTCGAATCCGAGTTTGATGTGAAAGTGGATAATATTGAACCACGCCTAGATCCTCTTGGACTCGAAGTTACAGATTCTGAAGCTAAAGAAACCATAGCTCAATCAAAGCCGTTCATAATATAAAGAAGAAAAAAAAAATTATATGTCGGTGGGAAAAAAAAGAATTCAAAACCAATATGTACAAGTTAAACGGCTACCCAAAAAAGAGGTTAGAAGCAAGATTCGTTTGTTGATACATGATAATCATAATTATGATGACGAAGCTTATAGAATCCGTGTACCTACCGGTTCTGTGGAGTATGCTCCTGATTTACAAGGGTTTTATATGAGAAAAACCAAAAAAACATTTAAATTATCTATTAAGCATACCAAAAGAATGGCGGAGCTATTAGTCCTTGTCCATGAAGCATTGCGAGATGATATTTCTATTGATAAGAGGACACTTCAATACTACGAAGGTAAGCGTTTCGAAAAAAGTCGTGAGGTTGATAAACTTATAAAACTTGCTTGTTTACTTCTCGACTGTACTCGGGAATCTCTAAACATATTTTCGTCCGCGAAAGGGTTGATAATTGGTAAACTTACATATAAAACCAATGGCGTTACTTATATAGGGTGATGCATTTACAAACGGAATTTGGATATCATCTAACCCGGATGATTACGAGGTAGTCAACAATGGAGCCCGTTTTATACTGTTAGTAGAGAAAGCAACTGTTTTTCAGAATCTCGTTTCTAATCTATTTTTTGACAAATTTCCTTGTATTATGATTACCGGAAAAGGCGAGGCCCATCTAGCCACACTTGGCTTTTTGAAAAGATTGGCGTTACAAACGAAGCTTACGGTCTTTGGATTAGTAGACCATGACCCGTATGGGTTGGAAATACTTTTGACATATGCCCGTGGGTCTGTCTCTTATGCCCACATGAGTCACGTTCTGACTACACCTGGAATAATATATATTGGGCTTAAATCAGACGACATAACCAGCTATGGTATCAGCAAGACCAATAGAATGACGATGACGGAGAAAGGTGCAATACGTAAAGCCGAGAAGTTGTGTTTGGATAAGTATGCTGTTGAACGTGAATGGAATACGGAAGCTAGCAGAATGCTTAAGGACACACTTCGGCAATCACCTTGTCCTTAAGCATTCTGCTAGCTTCCGTATTCCATTCACGTTCAACATCATACTTATCCAAACACAACTTCTCGGTTTTACGTATTGCACCTTTCTCTGTCATCGTCATTTGATTGGTCATACCATGGCTGGTTATGTCGTCTGATTTAAGCCCAATATATATTATTTCAGGTGTAGTCAAAACGTGACTCATGTGGGCATAAGAGATAGACCCACGGGCATATGTCAACGGTATTTCCAACCCATACGGGTCATGGTCTACTTAATCCAAAGACCGTAAGCTTCGTTTGTAACGCCAATCTTTTCAAAAAGCCAAGTGTGGCTAGATGGGCCTCGCCTTTTCCGGTAATCATAATACAAGGAAATTTGTCAAAAAATAGATTAGAAACGAGATTCTGAAAAACAGTTGCTTTCTCTACTAACAGTATAAAACGGGCTCCATTGTTGACTACCTCGTAATCATCCGGGTTAGATGATATCCAAATTCCGTTTGTAAATGCATCACCCTATATAAGTAACGCCATTGGTTTTATATGTAAGTTTACCAATTATCAACCCTTTCGCGGACAAAAATATGTTTAGAGATTCCCGAGTATAGTCGAGAAGTAAACAAGCAAGTTTTATAAGTTTATCAACCTCACGACTTTTTCCGAAACGCTTACCTTCGTAGTATTGAAGTGTCCTCTTATCAATAGAAATATCATCTCGCAATGCTTCATGGACAAGGACTAATAGCTCCGCCATTCTTTTGGTATGCTTAATAGATAATTTAAATGTTTTTTTGGTTTTTCTCATATAAAACCCTTGTAAATCAGGAGCATACTCCACAGAGCCGGTAGGTACACGGATTCTATAAGCTTCGTCATCATAATTATGATTATCATGTATCAACAAACGAATCTTGCTTCTAACCTCTTTTTTGGGTAGCCGTTTAACTTGTACATATTGGTTTTGAATTCTTTTTTTTCCCACCGACATATAATTTTTTTTTTCTTCTTTATATTATGAACGGCTTTGATTGAGCTATGGTTTCTTTAGCTTCAGAATCTGTAACTTCGAGTCCAAGAGGATCTAGGCGTGGTTCAATATTATCCACTTTCACATCAAACGGGAAGAGTGATCATATTCATCTTTATCCACTTTCACATCAAACTCCGATTCGGCATAAGAGGAATCACTTGGGGAAGATTGATCATATTCGTCTTTAACGGGTAAATCATAATCGTGTGCCACTTCACCACAGGATGTCACGTCACCATCAGATTCTTCTGGTGCCACGTTAGATTCAGCGTCACCCATAGATGGTGTCCAGTTTGTTGAGGAATATTCCCCATCAGAGCAATCACTTTCGGTGGAATGATCACCACCATTATATGCATCACCATCACCTTTTCTTTTTCCGATACAAGAATCAATATGGTTGTCCGAATTGGATGATCTGGGGATTTCGGATAAAGAAACCTAACAATATATGTAAATCATCAATATATTTAAAAATCATATTCAGGAAGCATAAAATTTCAAGTTAAATCATACAATTTGATTGTTATGGTAATTCTATAATGATAGGGTAGATTTTCTATCGCACCTTTTTTAATTACTCATCCCATATTAATCATCACTAATGCATTTGGTCAAATAAATCGGAATTTCACATATATATTAGTCCTAATGAATAAATAGACGCAATGCAGATCCATGTAGATGTAACTAACATATCAGTCATTAGTATTCATGAAATTTAATCATAATAATATATGTTGAGATACAGTAATATAAATTATGTGTACGTGCAAAATTAGGTATATCTATATTTAAACAATTAAGGATTATAATTAATTCAGTAAACGAGCAGAGAAACATATTAAAATCTACACAAATTGAAGACATATGGAATCAAATGAGAAGCAAATCGAATCAAACCGATAACCTAGCCATCAGAGGAAGGGAATCCGTTACGTACAGGTGTTACTTGCGCAACAAGGAAACCGGAATCCGTGGCGGAGATGATGCCGTAGATGACAAGAAAGTCAATTACGGAATTAGTTACGTACTGGTGTTACGTGCGCAGCAAGGAAGCCGGAATAGGAATAGATGGCGGAGACGATGCCGAGACAAGAAAGTAATAATCGACTGAAAACAAAAAACTAACCCTAACGACTATAATTATATTTATAGGCTATTTAGAAGATTTTAGAATAGTTTTCAAATTATCAGGGATCAAATTATCTACTTGACTGAAATAAACTAGAGTTAACTACAAAAATGGTCCCTTTAGTTTATCAAATTTTGTGGGTTCAGTCCTTGTGCTTTCTTTTTACCGATCCTATGGTTTCATATTTTTCAAGATCCAGTCCCTCGTTGACTAAAATACCCCTAATTATTTAGCTTACTTAATTTTATTCTTTAATTGTTTTCTTTTTGACACATGTCAATATATTATTGGTCCTTTAGTTATTTTAAATAAAAAAATTCCATATTATTTCTCTTTTCTCTCTCAAAAACCTAGTATCCCACCAAGTCCACCCACCACATTTGCTAACATCACCACCATCTGAAATTTTTTTTAATTTTTTTTATTTCAGATTGACGATTTGGTAAGTTTCGATTTACTAATCGTCATGTCAAAGCTATTTTAAATTTGTGAAGTTGGGATTACATATTTATGGTTTATATATATATTTATACGTTGAGACTTATATATGAATCAAAAGAGGCATCTCATCCATATATTTCAAAAGGAGGCAACTCTCTAACACGTAAAAAATGATAAATATTAGACCTGGCAATCCCAACCCGAATCAAGAAAAACGGGTTGATTTGGGTCATTTTTTCTTTTTAATGGGTTCATCTAAACATCCAATAATTCCAGAACGGGTCAGACGGGTCACAATTAGAAAATAATTGCTGACAAAAACGGGTCAAACGGGTCCATAACAGGTGGATTATGGGTTGTACAAAATTTTTTTTTGCTTGCTCTGTTTTTTTCTTGTAGGAAGAAGGGGTATAAGAAAGAGGAAAGTGAATGAGAAGACAGCACAGAATATTTAATGTTTTTAATATCCACTTTTATTTTTCTTTTATTATTTCTTTAATTATAGAAAAAAGATCTATAAAGTAGAATGATGCATAGGTCATAATAATGCTCTGAGTTTGATTTATTTATAAATTATTAATTATTAATATTAAAACTAAAGTAATAACATATTAAGTATTAATAATAATATATTAAGTAAATAAATATAAAATAAAAAGTAATCGGACGGTGTTGGTTATAGTTTGAGTTTTGACAAGTTTTTTTTTAAGTAGTTTGATTTTACTTTTTGTTTTAATATAATTTAGTTCTTTTTTAACTTCTTATTTGCTATCGAATTATATAAATAGATCATTTGTAAATTACAACTTTGTTTTTACGTTACTTTATCTTTTATCATTCTTAATCGAGCCTGTTATTCAAATAATATAGGTGGGTTTGGAGGTTGTTAATTGCGTTTCTATCTTAGAAATGTTGTTAGGTTTTACGATTTTCGTCTCTAGTTTTATGTAAAAAAACAGTTTCATTTATTATTTTTTTTTTAAAAGGGGGTCAACCCGACCCAACCCTACATGACCCGTTTGACCCGTGACCCATTTGACCCTTTTCACATTATGACCCTTTTTGACCCTAACCCGTTCTGACCCTAACCCGTTTTGACCCATTATTCAACCCGACCCGACCCGTTCATCTTGCCACTCCTAATAAATATACACAAGATATATCTGGTAGGTAATTGAAGTCAGAGACATCACTGATCGTAGAATAGAAAGTTAACAAATTTCAGCCTTGCTGATTCTCTGTTAAAATTGAAGTCAGAGAGAGTTCTTTTATCGGAATTTCATGATAGGGCATTTCCTCTATCAAGTGTTACTACCATGTCAGGTTTCTGTGAGGTAATTTTATATAGGCCACTTCTAAATTTTTTGTTTTCGATTTGATTTTTAATCCACTTTATAAAACTGTTATGCAAATCAATTCTAGGTTACTGTTCCTCTTAACAAGAACGAAGAAGATTGTCCAGTTGGTGTTTCGTTTATTGCAAATCATGGATGTGACAAGTTTCTCCTTGATAGTGTCTTGGAAGTTTATCAATCTCCACAAGATAAACTTAGTCCTGTTACCAGTTTGCCATTATTATACTCGCGTGGCAACACGGATACTGCTGTATCTTTGAAGGAGAAGGTTTTACTATTTTACTCTTATTTTTGTTGCATACCAGTATGCATTTGCTTATAGTTTTATCCATAGTCTAACCTTGTCAGTTTTATCGCTTGGTTTATTTCACGTTCTTGAAAGGCCATTACTCATAAAAGGAGTTTATAGTTTCTCATTTGTTTCCTTGGATCTTGTGTCAGGGAAATGCGGCTTTTGTAGGACGACAGTGGAAGGAAGCTGTTAGCTATTATACTGAAGCTATTAAGTTGGATGAATCCCATGCTACCGTATACCGTAGTAGAGCAGCCGCATACTTAAAATTAAAATGGTATACCACAAATTCTTTTGAAGTAATGTTCTATATATCAGATGTATTGTTTAGTGACATGATGATGGTTATAACTCAGCTTTCAAGAAGCCGAAGAGGACTGCAGCATAGCTTTATCACTTGATAGTCAGGTCAGCACTCATGCAAATGATATCTATTTATTCTGATGTGTGTTGCATTTTTTTTATTGATTAGGTGGTTTATTTTTGTGGAGTTTATTTTAACCGTATTCTTGAGCTAGGTCGAAAGTTTGAGTTATAAGTAAAAATAAACTGTTTTTTAATTTCAAAGTTTTTAAAATGTGTTTGCAGTGATATTAAGTTGATTGTGTGGTAACTTAGACCCATTTATGGAAAAATTTGGTCAGTATGGGTTGTACTTGTCTCGGATGTTAAATTAAAAGACTTGGGCTAAAACGAGAATAGACGAGTCAAACGTGTCTAGTCACGCAAAGTGTAATTTGCAATGCATCAAATGGACATTAAATAATTTATTCTTTGTGCAGAGTACAATAGCGTACTTGAGACGAGGAACTGCTAGAAAAGCACTTCTCCGTGACCAGGAGGCTATTCAAGGTATTTTACCTTTCTTTGTTAAAGAAGAGAAAATCTGACAGTTTACGTATATATGTCCGATGGTTGGTTCTCTCTTTCCAGTAGGTTCGTTATTTCCATATATGTGTCCGACGGTTGGTTCTATTTTCATCTCTATTTTTCCTGGAAATGAAGGGGTTTTCATTCCGTAGAAAAAGATGAAATATTTGAAAACGCATTTAGATGAGAAAAAGTGTTTTCATTTTCTAAAAGAGAGAGCTGAAAATAATGCGAAGGAGTTTTCAAAATGTAGTTATATATGTTGTGATAAGCGGAGGTTAAGTTTTCATTGAAAAGTGTTTTGAAAAAAGCTCAATTTGATAGCACTTTCTTATTTTTGAGGTTTAAGCCGCTATGTTTTGTTCAACTAAACAGGCCATTAATGTTGATTTTTGATACTGCCAGATTCCTGAACTTTTTTATTCTTGTTCCTGCAGATTTTAAGTGCGCACTAGTGTTGGAACCCCTAAATGAATTCGCCAGAAATTCCTTGAAGATTCTGGAAATAAAAAATTCAACATGACTTGCTTCAGGCACCAGTTTTAATTTGAACTAAAAATTAAACACTGGAAAGGAGGCAGCTCGATAGTATAGTTTTGTAATATTTTTAAACTGGCTTGCTGCAGCAGCCTCCTTTGTGAATTTACGAAACTTTGATTTTGTTTCATGGCGAGTTTATATTAAAAAACTACACTAGTAATCCAGATACAAAAACTAATTTACATATTTTGCAAACGTTCCTATCAGACTTTAGCTGACCCAACAAAATAGAATAAACCAATCATTCGATTATGAGAAATAAACCAATCAGATTGACGATTGGGTGAGTTTCGATTTACTAAGATCACTCCCATTCGTAACACCAATAACACCATTTTTTGTTGTCACGTCACCATAACACCAACTTACCATAACATAACATAACCCCCCATTCATAACACCAAAAACTGGGACCCATCACCTTTTTTATTTTTTATTTTCTTTATTTTTTTCATATTATTTTTAATATATTCAAAATATTAAAAATACATTAATAATAAAAATAAACTAAAAAAAAACTATTCCCATAAAAAAAAAAACAATACATAAAAAAAAAAAAAAGAGCATGTTTCTTTATATATACATATTTATTTAGCTAGTATTGTTTCTTTATATATACATATTTATTTAGGTAAACAAATTATTAAAAGAGCATGTTTCTTCCCATAAAAAAAAAAAAAAAAAAAAAATTGAATTTGTCTCTTTCTCTCCCCACTCACTTTCTTCTTCCTCAATCTTCTTCTTCAAAATAAAACATATACCTGCAACAAACAATTGTCCCTTATTTTCTTTATATATACATATTTATATATATGTATATGTATGTATAAGGAAGAAAGAAAGAAAAAAAAAAAAAAAAAAAAAAAAGAAACGCGATGTTGCTGGAGCAACACCACCGCCGGAACGCCGCCGGAACGGCGCCCCCCCAGCCGTTAACGGCGTTGTTGGGGGAAAAACGCCGTGTTGCTTCTTCCGCTGGGAGCGGTCTAATCGTCATGTCAAAGCTATTTTAAATTTGTGAAGTTGGGATTACATATTTATGGTTTATATATATATATATATATATATATATATATATATATATATATATATATATATATATATATATATATATATATATAGGGACTGATTCATGCGAGAACTTGTTTTTTTGCGAGAACTGCGAGAACTAAATCTGGACCACTTATTTTTTTTGTAATATTAAAATTTTATTTTAAATCAAAAGGTTAAATTAGTCAATTGCTATTTCCTTATTTTTAGTTTCTTTTACTTTTAAATATTTGTTTTCTCTCTCATAATCTATTTCAAAGAAACAAAAAAAAAAAAAACTATTAAATAATTTTACTAGCGTTTTATTATTAACCACTCTTTATTTTGTTCTAAATTATTAAAAATGTTAGTCTTATGTTGAGTGTCGTGATTTTGTTAGGAAAACTTTATATCTTGAACAATTTATTATGATCAAGAAATTTATTTGTTAATGAGTATTATATTGTACATATATGAACATACATATTTATATTGTACATACATATATGAACATATATATTTATACATAAAATCTGTTGAACATGCATTTTAATATTCTAGAAATGAAGTTATTATAAATTAAACACCATAATCTCGAAATGTGTTGTCCATGTACTCGGTTATCACATGATCATTGGTAGGTGTATGGTGACAGAAATTGTTCATACATGAACATATTGTTTAAACGTCAAATTTCAAAGGAAAAAAGTGGAAATAGTAACTAGTAAGTGTTCAATTAATATTACAAATACCGTAATATTTTTAGGTTGACATACAAAAATACCTAAATACTAAAAGCAGGAAATAAGCTTTGTTAACTAGTGAACATATTGTTTACATTTATCTTCGTCTTAGGTTCATAACTGAACATGTCGATGTTCATCTCTTTGTCACCATATTCGAAAGTTCACATGTTAACACACAATGTTAATAATCTTCAGGTTAAGAACGTCATAATTTTTTAAGCAACTTCCTCCAACATCTTCATTCAAATAACAAAAAAACCCTAGCCGTCTTCCTCTTGCATGTAATTTTTTAAAATTAAAAACCCATTATAAATACAAATTTGAAACCAAAAATAATAAGAATAAATATGTGATAAGAATCCATTTTGATTTAATAATAGAAAAAAGAGAATACATAAACTCTAAATTGAATAAACATTAACCTAACAAAAATCATAATCTAAAATTAAAACTAATTTAAACAAGCAATTGAGCAATAGTTTTTTAAGATCATATAAAGAAAAAGAGGCTAAATGCATAGAAATTAAGTATGGGAAAGACATGATTTCCATCGACCCAAAATTATAAACAATTACTTACCTTACAATTATGAAAACCTATTCAGTTACTTACCTTACACAATTGTGAAAACAATATATAATATCGAAATCTGTTATACATGTAGTGAAAATAATAAGAGAGAGAAAAGGAGAGAGGCAGAAACCTCCAACCAAAAATCACGGCCCCTCTCACTTTTAATTAGGTAGTTTAAATAAAGATTATGGCAAAAAGACTAATCTACCCTATTCAAATTTATTATTTTTTCTTGATCTTTTGCTTAATTACAGTTTTGGTCCAAAACATTCTCATCCATTGATCAAATGATCTAAGGGTTGAAATTTAGTTCTCGCAGTTCTCGCAAAAATATTGGTTCTCGCATGAACCAATCAATATATATATATATATATATATATATATATATATATATATATATATATATATATATATATATATATATATATATATATATATATATATATATATATATATAGAGAGAGGTGGGTTCATTTAGGAACCATCAATTATTTAGGAACCATTAGGAACCATTTAATCACCATTAGATCATTTAGATCAAAAATTAAACTCAAGGTGGCAATTTTGTAATTAAGTCAAAATTGAGAGCCAAATTGGAAATCAATTAAAACCATTTTAAAATCCTAATTAACTTTAAATTAACATATCTAGAGTATAACTAGGTTTTAGGAAAAACTAAATACACCATTAGAACAAGCATTTAATTATCTTTCCAACGAGCACCCACTTGATATACTTTTGACGACTTTTTTTTTTTTTTTTTTTTTAGTGAGTTTCGGTATATTCACTAGTGTATATTGTATATTCACTGGTGTATATTATATATTCACTTATGTATATATATTGTATATTCACTTGTGTATATCGCGTATTCACTGGTGTATATTGTATATTCACTTGTGTATATATATTGTATATTCACTTGTGTATATTGCGTATTCACTGGTGTATATTATATATTCACTAGTAGACACACTAATCTATTCAAATGTTTTCACCAGAGAATACATTGTATACAATAGTATTTTATACACTAATGTATCGAAGTGTATATACAATGTATATTGCGTATTCATTGGTGTATATTGTATATTCACTTGTGTATATATATTGTGTATTCACTTGTGTATATTGCGTATTCACTGGTGTATATTGTATATTCACTTGTGTATATATATATATTGTATTTTCACTTGTGTATATCGCGTATTCACTAGTGTATATTTTACATTTGATAAGAGTTTTATTTAATTTGAAAATGCAAACATGACAATCCCAAACAAGTCAAATAAAAAATAGCTAAAATCAAAATAAGTCCGACCGATGAAACATCAAAGAAATTTTATTTTTAATGTAAACATATTCCTAAATAGTTTTATCTAAACTAATATGTCATCATAAAAGAAGAAGGGAAAAAGAATAATAGAAGAGGGGGCAACTTGCTGTAACAAAACAACTAGCTTATCACACTTTTTCCATTACTTGCCGATATTTACGGGTATATTTCCCAGACATTATGATCCCCCTGATGGGTTTGTATTTGAAATAAATGATGTATCTGCTCATCAACACATTAAAAACACACAGCTATTGTCATTCCACAATCAACAATAAGCAATCAAATCAAATTGATAAACACAAAACAAGAATAGGCGAGTGAGACATACGCGCAGCGATAACAGAGAGGAGCGCGTTCGCCACTGCGAAGCCTCCAACCGTTTCTGAAGCAATTGGAAGATGAATCGTGACATTGAAAGCAAGAGGAATTCGATTTTAGAGATGAAGACGCCATTGATGAATTAGAATTGATAAACCCTAATTGAATATTTTTGGGGGTTTAAATGGGAAAATAAAAATGAAAAACACTTTGGGAATGTAATTTATTGCAGATTCAAGGAAATAAAACAAAATTTGTTGGAAATGAAGGGGGAGAGATTTAGGTTGTATATGTGTAAGAGAGAGGGGAGATAAAGAGACGGGATTGAAATATATGTGTGTGTAATGTCTGATTTACCCTTTTAGTGATAACTAATATTAGATCTAAATCTTAAAATTAGAAGATGATCCAAGGGCCAAGAGGTGGTTCCTTTGGTTCCTAATTAATTACATGGTTCTTAAATGAAACCAACTCTATATATATATATATATATATATATATATATATATATATATATATATATATATATATATATATATATAGATTGGGGTTCAATAGGGATCCCTTTTTTGCTAGAGATCCAGGGATCCCCTTCTCAGCCACAAGATCACCTAAATTGTGTGACTGAGATTAAAAGTTGACTTTAATGAATTTATAAGGAAAAGACACGGAGGGGTAATATGGTCTTTTTTACCTTTTTCCTTTTTTTTTTACTCCCACGCGCTTTTCCTCACTTTTGTTTTTTTGTCTTTTTGCTTTTGTGTCACCTTTTCATACTTTCTCTCTCTTTAAAAGTATGAAAAGGTGACATTTCTCTCTCTGTAAAAGTTGAAATGTCACCTTTTCATACTTTCTCTCTCTTTAAAAGTTAAAATATATTTTAAAAAGCAAATCATTTATTTTATTGGGTTGTAAATTAGAATATGTAGGGTTTATGATTTTAAAAAGCAAATCACAGGTAATTACTAGACATTTGGTTACATTTTACATCAAAGAACTAAGGCACTAAATTATAAACAGTTTCTTAATGTAAAAACTACATAATCACAGGTGATTAAATAAGCATTTGGTGACATTTTACATCAACATACTAAGACATTAAATAATAAACAGTTTCTCAATGTAAAAACTACATAATCACAGGTGATTAAATAAGCATTTGGTGACATTTTACATCAACATACTAAAGAAAATTATTAATAAAATCACAGGTGATTACTAAACATTTTGATGACATTTTACATCAACATATAAGGCACTAAATTAATACAATCACAGGTGATTACTAGACATTTGATGAAATTCTACATCAAGGTACTAAGACACTAAATTAAGAACCTTAAATGTATTAAGGTATTAAGGCACTAAATCACAGGTGATTTTCCTTTACAATTTGTTGACTACAAAATTACATTTAAGATATTTAGTGACTTAATTTAATAAAATCACATGTGACATAGTTATTGTTCAAAGAAAATACACCAAACCGAAAGTATTCTCAAACAAAATATTTGTCTACTCATTTCAAATAAAATTCAACTAGTAAAGTAACATATTAAATTATTGTTGGTTGTTGAATTCCCTCTTTCTTCAATAGCTTCTTTTGAAATTAGCGTCATCATCTACAATTGATTGTTAATATTACAATCTAAGGCACATTATTAATAAAATCACAAGTGATTATTAAACA
Organism: Senecio squalidus; assembly: GCA_910822075.1. Classification (NCBI taxonomy): domain Eukaryota; kingdom Viridiplantae; phylum Streptophyta; class Magnoliopsida; order Asterales; family Asteraceae; genus Senecio; species Senecio squalidus. The sequence continues at coordinate 3,150,601 of CAJVGC010000591.1, read as the reverse complement.
TTTTGTGACATTTTACATCAACATACTAAGGAACATTATTAATAAAATCACAGGTGATTACTAAACATTTTTGTGACATTTTACATCAACATACTAAGGCACATTATTAAAAAAATCACAGGTGATTACTAAACATTTTTGTGACATTTTACATCAACATACTAAGGAACATTATTAATAAAATCATAGGTGATTACTAAACATTTTTGTGACATTTTACATCAACATACTAAGGAACATTATTAATAAAATCATAGGTGATTACTAAACATTTTTGTGACATTTTACTTCAACATACTAAGGAACATTATTAATAAAATCACAGGTGATTACTAAACATTTTTGTGACATTTTACATCAACATACTAAGGCACATTATTAATAAAATCACAGGTGATTACTAAACATTTTTGTGACATTTTACATCAACATACTAAGGCACATTATTAATAAAATCACAGGTGATTACTAGGTGATTACTAAACATTTTGGTGACATTTTACATCAAGGTACTAAGCCACTAAATTATAAACAGTTCTTAATGTAAAAACTTTAGAATCACAAGTGATTACTAAACATTTTTTATGACATTTAAGGCACTAAATTAATACAATCACAGGTGATTACTATAGATTTTATGCTAGTTTAAACCAAAAGTCATCCTCTAACTCTTGTGTATAGACTAAGTCAACGTGTGTATCGCAACCGAATCAAACACAAACGATCTGATCCCCTTGAACATGCTTAAGAGTTATTCTACCACATTAATAGGGCCAATTTCCAATATTCTTATGCAAACTGTATATATTAAAAATATAATTTGCATATTCCTAACAGAAAGGTACCTTATAGTTGACTTTAAATCAAATGGAATACTTTAGAATAAATCAGTATAGAGGATCAGTTATATATGATAGATTTAATAAGATAGATATGTGCACATCTATTCATGAAATATGTGAGAACATCGGACGAAAATAGTTAATTTTCCAAACCGCAATCTAGACTAGATAACTACATTTTCCCGCAATCCCTTATCTGTGAATCTGACAGTCACTACCGCCCATCTAACTATCATATATAACTGATCCTCTATACTGATTACATACTACTTCAATATGCATATAGAAAGCTAAACCATTTTTTATTAAATCTAATGCATACTTAGAATTCAAAAGCCTTCAACTTTACAAAGAAACAAACAGAAAGCATCCACTTTCGAATTCAAGTAATGCAGACATTGGTGTTTTTTTTCAATGAAAATCATAATTTTTCATTGAGGCATTTTCACAAACAGTTGGTGTGCATAAATGAGTTAAAATCTGTTTGTTTATGCAAAGAGGAACAGTGAATAAGCCATAAATCAAAGTATGATTTCAATTTAACAGCAACAAATCAAATAACAAAATCAGAACAAAAACAAATCAATTTAATTCAAATTCCTTAAAACGACGTCGTAAGCTTAAAAACTCAAAATCAGCTCACCTGAGTTCCCCACTGTCCTTTAACACACGATTCCGGCGAGATCTTACCGTCTCTTCCATACAACAACATTTTAATTCCATCAATTTCATTTTCATCGTAAACATAGATCTTAAAATCAATATACGATCCATATCCACGGCTAGGCCACCGTATTACACCGCCGTCGCCGGAGAAAGGATCACCGTTGGATTCGAATCGATCGACGGCGGAGAATGGAGTTAAGAGCCTGGTGATGAAGAAAGTGATGGAGATGAGTGCTAAATTAATACAATGTGTGTGTGTGTGTGTGTGAGAGTCTTTTAGGGGCGCGTGGAGTTAAAAGAAATAAAAAGGTAAAAAGACCATATTACCCCTCCGTGTGTTTGATGGATTAATGAATTTGTGTGGCTATGAATGTGATCTCTGGATCTCTAGCAAAAAGAGGATCTCTATTGAACCCTCCCATATATATATATATATATATATATATATATATATATATATATATATATATATATATATATATATATATATATATATATATATATATCTTTTTGTTTTTAGAAAGATATATACAACACTGTCACGATATATTTCACACTTTCGTCAATTGCGAGACTTGAATCAAGAGTCTCTAAGTTAGTAAATCAAACTCACATGCTGATGCCGTTATGTACAAATCCCTTTTGGTATATTCTATATTTAAAAGTTAAAGTGTCAACCAAATAAAACATTAAAAAAAATACTTTACAAAGAATGAGTTAAATGTGTCTAACAAGAACTTTTAAACCTCGGCGATGTTGCGTGGTTTAAAGACGGGCGTGGAGGTAGGGTCGGGGAAGTAAGTGAAGACTAGACCGGGAGATCCATATGTCTTTTGGTTTGGTCGGGAATCGATCCAAGTCGGTTAGGTTTTCGGTCTTGCATATCCGGTTGATATGGCAAACATTATTCGTTTTTAGGGTTTTTTGGCTAGTAATTGATTCCCATACACATTCATAAATCGTTTCCTCGTACACATCAAGTTTGTTATTAAACAGAGTGAATTACATAAATCGTCTCTATAGTTTATCGTTTTTTTTTTAAAGCAAACATATTATTTCAAGACCAAAACGACCAACCAAAGAAAAAGAAACACCAAAAGATGTACGAGAGTTACATCAAAATAGAAAAAATATGAAAAGCTAAGACGAGAAATAATATGGGTCGAAGACCCAAATGTTCCAGTTTAACTGAGAAGCCTTTGAACACCTGTTTTTTATCCATAGTAACGATTTCCTTTGGCTGTATGGAAAAATGTCTTCGTTCCGAATCCTCTCGACATCATCATGAGAAGCAAACAAAATTTTGTTCCTCCAACTCCATATAGCCCAGACAGTAACCAGACAAACACCATGAAAGCAATTATCCACAACCTTGCTACCAGGGCGACGTATTTTGCCTGAGGTAAGATCGACAAGGGAGGGAACATTAAGTGGATTTACTATCCACCAGTTAAAAATCTTGAGCCAAACACTCCAGACCATGTTGCAAGAAACCAAACAATGCTCCAAAGTCTCAACATTACAACCGCAAAAAACACACCATATGTTGTCCAAAGGGACCCCACGGACGAGAAGGTTACAACCTGAAGGAAGCCGATTTAAAAATGCCCTCCACACGCAAAAATTGACCTTTAGAGGGACCCAAGCATTCCAACGAAAACGGCAAGGATCTTTGTTCAATACTAGCATCTTAGATTGAATGATGTTAGTTAAGCGCGAAACTGAGAAGCTACCTTTTGGATCAATACTCCAAATCCATTTGTTGGGGCTCGAAGAAAGAACAATATTACCAGCATACTCCTCTAATTTTTCTAATTCCGCGAGAGCTCTACCCCTCGGAGGGACATGCCAATTCCAACTGCTGACCCAAGAGCCATTCGACCAAATTCTTCTATCCCGAACTACACAGGATTGATCACATTCTAAGCTAAAAAGGCGAGGGAACTTAACTTTGAAAAGCACACCAGAGGTACACCATTTGTCATTCCAGAACTACACCTCATTACCACATTATACTTTCCTGCATATAGCATTGATGTGGGCAACTCCCATCTCTTTGATTTTCCAGCATGACAAGACAATATTTTTCCAAACAGATGACGAAAAAACCGATGGGTTAAGACAAGAAAACCCGCCATCAGGCCCGTAAAATCCGAAGATAACTTTTCTCCACAATGCAGATTGCTCTGTGTGGAAACGCCAGGCCCATTTACTGAGAAGACCAAGGTTTTTTGCATCCAACGACCCAATACCAAGACCACCATCCTCCTTGTTAGCTAAAATTCTATTCCATTTCACCCAAGAAATTCTATTTTTTTCGGCACTAAAATTCCATAGGAACCGCATTCTGAGACGTTCAAGAGCATCTATGACTTTCTTAGGAGCTCTAAATATTGATAAGAAATATAACGGTAGAGACCCAAGAACAACCTTACACAAAGTAATTCTACCACCACACGAGAGTTGTCTTGCTTTCCAGGACGAGAGCCTATTTGTGAACCGGTCAATTACATCGCTCCAACCACTAGCATAATTCATTTTTTTTACCAACCGGCAAGCCGAGATAAACGAAAGGAAGATTGTCATGAACACAACCAATGATCCTAGACATGTTAGCAACTTCAGATGGAGTTACTCCGAGACCATAAATGCGACTTTTATTAATGTTAACTTTTAGGCCTGACACGTCATGAAAAGCTTCTAGAATAAGTAGTAATCTTTTAATGTTGATCTTAGACCAAGCACCAAAAAACAACGCGTCGACTGCATATTGGAGGAGGGATAAGTTTGTGTTGTCACCGTTTAGATAGAGACCTTTATAGAGTTGCTTATTGCAAGCCTCCAAAGTGAGAACTTGAAGGGCTTCCGCTACAATTAAGAATAAGAAAGGGGATAAAGGGTCCCCTTGCCTAAGACCACGCTCCATACGGAATTCCTTGGTCGGGGAACCATTTACAAGAACCGAAACGGATGCTGAACGGAGGCACCCTAAAATCCAAGAGCACCACTTTGGACCGAACCCCATTTGACTCATGATATCGACTAAAAATCTCCAATTAATACAATCGAAGGCCTTCTCAAAGTCTACTTTGAAAATTAGGAGCTTGAGGTGATTCTTATTTGCGTAGCTAACAACCTCGTCAGCAACCAGATTACCATCCAATATTTGACTCCCGAAGAGAAAAGCCGATTGATTGGGGCTGATGACATTGTGGATTACCTTAGCTAGCCGAGAGGCCATTAGTTTAGTCAAAATTTTATAAGCACATCCAATCAAGCTAGTAGAGCGAAATTCACTTAGCTCAAGTGGATCTGCCTTCTTTGGTATAAGAGAAATGAACGAGGCGTTCATCCAATTGAGATATTGGCATTGGACTCAAAGTGCTTAATAAAATTAAAGAAATCATCCTTGACAATATGCCAATATTTCTTCAAAAAGTTGAAGGATAACCCATCAGGACCGGGAGCCTTACCACCGCAACAAGCCCATACAGCAAGACGAATTTCCTCACTATCAAACGGAGCCTCAAGATAGGAGGAGTCTGCCACTGAGAGCTTCTTAAATAGATTACTACGAAACAGGGGTCGCACTTCAGATGATTCGCAGAAGCGATTCTTGAAATGATGATAAGCAACATCCTTAATACTTACTGGATCCTCAACCCAGTTACCATTAAAGTTTAAACCATGTATGCTTTGCATTCTGTTTTTCTTCTTCACATAGGCATGAAAGAAGCTGGTGTTTTCATCACCCTCTATAGACCATATAATTCGAGATTTCTGTTTAAGAGCATTTTTCTCATCTTGATCGATGATATCAAGGGCATGTAAAGCTTCGTGTTACGAGGCGCACATTATGCTCGGAACGATCTCCTCGGTGCGTGGAACATTCTAGAAACTTCCGGAGAACTCTAGGGTAACCCCTAGATTATTCCAGATTTTCCCTAGAAGTTATAGGGTATTCTAGAATTAACCTAGAACAGATCCTAGATTATTCCTAGTCCTTTGTAATATCTAGAATAAATCTAGAACAGATCTAGAAAGGTCCAGATCTAGAACTTTCTCTAGATCCCTATAAATATGTAATCTAGGAATCATTTGTAATCACCAGATTTTCCTTGATCTAATAAACATAAAAGCTTCACAATCTTCCTTGCAAGTGTTTTCGTAAGCATTTCCAAGCCTTTTTAGCTTACTTAGTCGTTTGAAATCATCAACCTAAGTGCTACACGGGCTTAAGAATCCAACCCCGTGACATTCGTCTCTCTTAGACCTATCCTCTAAGGATAGACCGCCGTTTTCAGCAAGGGAGTCCCAATCGACAATAAAATTTAAAAGATCATTCTTTTTGCGATTCTTGTCGTCATTTATTTGTTTTATCCATGAACGAATGTTAGATTTAAGAAGCTTGAGTTTGTTCTTCAGGAGTAAATCCGCGCTCATAAGAGGCAGAGTAGAATTCCAAGAATCATTAACTATTTTCTCAAATCCATCTATTTCACTCCAATGACCAAACATTTTGAAGGGCTTAGGACCAAAGTCGGTCGGATGATTCCATAAGAGAATGGGGGAGTGATCAGAGAGAGTTCGACACAAAGCTTTCACCTTAAGAAAACGATCTAATTTACTCATTTTACTACCCTCTGGATTGAATCTCGTGAAGCCCTGAAGAAGAAATAAAATTATTGAAGAGAAGCGTGTGGTGCGCGTTAAAAGAAGATTCAATTCGTTCATTTCGAGACCGGACTGCATTAAAATCACCAAAAACAATCCAAACCGCTGGTCTGCTAGCGACCATAAACATTGAGTAAAACTACCTGAGAAGCAACTCCCTTCCAATTCCCGATCGCACAAGAAAAGAAGCGATTAGTAATCGAAAAAGTTTTTGTAAAGAAATTGGTGTCCCAAACTATAACTGTTCCACCATCTGAGGGACTGAAAACAAAATCACAACCATCAGAACCCCAAAGCTCTCGAATGATCCGAAAATTAAAAGAACGTTTCCTGCAGCCCAAAGGCATTAAGCTTTTCCTTAACACCAAGATCCCTTATGCCAACAATCTTTTTGGATGAACCCAGACCACAACAATTAAACGACATGATAAACATAGATAAAAAAAAAATATATACTAAAACCAAAAAACCAACCCCACCGAGTTCCCATTTATGCTCAAGTTGAGATCCTGAGCTTCTGTGATAAAACCAAGTGCATGTCGTAATTGCTCCCGATTGAGTTTAGAATCAGCATCGTTATTAAAATTGCTCCTCAGCATTTTCCTTCTCTTTTAAGAACTCCTGCAGTTGATATTTCTTTTAGTGAAATAAAAAAAATTAAAAATTAAAAAATTAAAAAGCAGATATCTTTAACGGAATGTATGTAGTGGCTAAATACCGTAACCCTTTACAGTAAAGTCCTTCAAGTTCGGCAATCACCTTGTCCTTAAGCATTCTGCTAGCTTCCGTATTCCATTCACGTTCAACAGCATACTTATCCAAACACAACTTCTCGGCTTTACGTATTGCACCTTTCTCCGTCATCGTCATTTGATTGGTCTTGCTGATACCATGACTGGTTATTTCGTCTGATTTAAGCCCAATATATATTATTCCAGGTGTAGTCAAAACGTGACTCATGTGGGCATAAGAGACAGACCCACGGGCATATGTCAACAGTATTTCCAACCCATACGGGTCATGGTCTACTAATCCAAAGACCGTAAGCTTCGTTTGTAACGCCAATCTTTTCAAAAAGCCACGTGTGGCTAGATCGGCCTGGCCTTTTCTGGTAATCATAATACAAGGAAATTTGTCAAAAAATAGATTAGAAACGAGATTCTGAAAAACAGTTGCTTTCTCTACTAACAGTATAAAACGGGCTTCATTGTTGACTACCTCGTAATCATCCGGGTTAGATGATATCAAAATTCCGTTTGTAAATGCATCACCCTTATAAGTAACGCCATTGGTTTTATATGTAAGTTTACCAATTACCAACCCTTTCGCGGACGAAAATATGTTCAGAGATTCCCGAGTACAGTCGAGAAGTAAACAAGCAAGTTTTATAAGTTTATCAACCTCACGACTTTTTCCGAAACGTTTACTTTCGTAGTATTGAAGTGTCCTCTTATCAATAGAAATATCATCTCGCAATGCTTCATGAACAAGGACTAATAGCTCCGCCATTCTTTTAGTATACTTAATAGATAATTTAAATGTTTTTTTTGGTTTTTCTCATATAAAACCCTTGTAAATCAGGAAGATACTCCACAGAGCCGGTAGGTACACGGATTCTATAAGCTTCGTCATCATAATTATGATTATCATGTATCAACAAACGAATCTTGCGTCTAACCTCTTTTTTGGGTAGCCGTTTAACTTGTACATATTGGTTTTGAATTCTTTTCTTTCCCACCGACATATAAAATTTCTTTTTCTTCTTTATATTATGTACGGCTTTGATTTGAGCTATGATTTCTTTAGCTTCAGAATCCGTAACTTCGAGTCCAAGAGGATCTAGGCGTGGTTCAATATTATCCACTTTCACATCAAACTCGGATTCGACATCAGAGGAATCACCTGGGGAAGAGTGATCATATTCATCTTTATCCACTTTCACATCAAACTCCGATTCGGCATCAGAGGAATCACCTGGGGAAAATTGATCATATTCGTCTTTAACGGGTAAATCATAATCGTGTTCCACTTCACCACAGGATGTCACGTCACCATCGGATTCTTCTGGTGCCACGTCATAGATGGTGTCCAGCTTGTTGAGGAATATTCCCCATCAGAGCAATCACTTTCGGTGGAATGATCACCACCATTATATGCATCGCCTTCTCCTTTTCCTTTTCCGATACGAGAATCCATATGGCTGTCCGAATTGGATGATCTGGGGATTTCGGATAAAGAAACCTAACAATATATATAAATCATCAATATATTTAAAAATCATATTCAGGAAGCATAAAATTTCAAGTTAAATCATACAATTTGATTGTTATGCTAATTCTATAATGATAGGGTAGATTTTCTATCGCACCTTTTTTAATTACTCATCCCATATCTATTAATCATCACTAATGCATTTGGTCAAATAAATCGGAATTTCAGATATATATTAGTCCTAATGAATAAATAGACGCAATGCAGATCCATGTAGATGTAACTAACATATCAGTCATTAGTATTCATGAAATTTAATCATAATAATATATGTTGAGATACAGTAATATAAATTATGTGTACGTGCAAAATTAGGTATATCTATATTTAAATAATTAAGGATTATAATTAATTCAGTAAACGAGTAGAGAAACAGATTAAAATCTACACAAATTGAAGAGATATGGAATCAAATGAGAAGCAAATCGAATCAAACCGATAACCTAGCCATCAGAGGAAGGGAATCAGTTACGTACAGGTGTTACTTGCGCAGCAAGGAAACCGGAATCCGTGGCGGAGATGATGCCGTAGATGACAAGAAAGTCAATTACGAAATTAGTTACGTACATGTGTTACGTGCGCAGCAAGGAAGCCGGAATAGGAGACGATGCCGAGACAAGAAAGTAATAATCGACTGAAAACAAAAAACTAACCCTAACGACTATAATTATATTTATAGGCTATTTAGAAGATTCTAGAATAGTTTTCAAATTATCAGGGATCTACTTGACTGAAATAAACTAGAGTTAACTACAAAAATGGTCCCTTTAGTTTATCAAATTTTGTGGTTTCAGTCCTTGTGCTTTCTTTTTACCGATCCTATCCCTATGGTTGACTCGAAATGACTAAAATACCCCTAATTATTTAACTTATTTAATTTTATTCTTTAATTGTTTTCTCTTTTGACACATGTCAATATATTCTTGGTCCTTTAGTTATTTTAAATAAAAAAAATTCCATATTATTTCTCTTTTCTCTCTCTCAAAAACCTAGTACCCACCAAGTCCACCACCACACTTGCTAACATCACCACCATCTGCATCACCCTTTCTTCCTAACCATCAAAACCTGCAAATTAAATTCTCCATGTTGCACGACAAGTCATTTATGAAAACAAGTTTGGTTAAAAAGATTAATAAAAACTATTCATTCACAAATACCGTTTTCACCATTTCTATCCCACTCATAAAACTCAATTAACCATGTGGACCATTTTTGTAATTAACTCAATAAACTATTAACCTTTCCATGTAGCAACAAGATGTTTGTGTCAATCGTAAAACTCACTAACATATCATATCAGGTTAGGTTTTTACATCATGTCAAAGTAAAATAAATTTGAATCAACGAATAGTATTTGCACCCAATGACCCACACCACTTAGAGATAATCGCCTTCTACAAATTTTACCCTTGTGACCGACAAGATAAACTACTCAAAGTTGAAATAAAAACATGAATATTAGATTTTATCTAGTAGATGATGAATAATATTTTTAAGGGTTTTTCTAGCATATATTTGTATAATTAATTGAACAAAAACTTTCCTTTTTAAATCATATTTTTACTTAATATGTAGTAAATACGTATTTAATAAACTCAAAGTTTTCTTTTATTGATCATGTGTTAAATGAATATATGATTTAAAAAGGAAAGTTTTAGTTCATTAAATGATACAAATGTATGTCATGGGGTATACACTAGAAAAACCCTATTTTTAAATATTAAACATCTGGAAAAAAAGTGTTATAAATAATTATGGAACTAATTTCCACATCTTAATGAATATTTGTTAGAGATGTTACTATTATATTACAAAATCTTTGCTTAAAGGATATTAACCATAAATACATAAATCATTTATATGAGATTAATATACAATTTTCTATTATTTTTTCTTTACGGTTTTGTTACTTCTAATGTTCTATAAAAAAATTACTATTTTATTTTTTTGCCATAACTATTAACTTTGGTTATTTGAATTTTTTGTAGAATGACCCATTTAGACTCGAAATATTTTGACCAAACCGATTTCATGCACTTTTAAATATTACCAATCGTGACTCAAACCCTTTATTTCCCAAACCTGTTCTAACATGTTATCTTATCCGGCCCTTTCCACTAATTTTACCGTCTTTATTAGATACTCAAGCTATTAAAACCAAATTGTAAATGCCATATAATATATCAGATTAAGGGGTTAATTGTTTGGAAATACATCAAACTTTACACTCAAAACTATTGTATGCATTCATCTTCTAAACCATCTATTGTATTCAGTTATCTTCCAAATTAGTCTAATGTCAGCACGATTTAACCTTTAACCGGCTTCATGATGACGTGGCTCAGGTTTTATGCATTTCTAATACTTAATATATGATGTGGCAGCCATGTATTATCAGACAAAAAATTTAAACATTCTAATTTCCTTTTGATTTAATTTTCATTTATACTTATCATCATCACCATCATATAATCATCATCATAAACCCTTTTTCACAATTTGGAATTTGAGGTTTTGAATCATCTTCGACGCTTTCAGATTTGGGGTTTTCAGCTATTAACCAACCAGTTTTATTCCCAGATCTAGATTCAACCACCATCCTCTTCTACCACCCATCTCCATCTTTTCCGACCACCCACATCAAATCAAACAAAGACTTTCACAAACTAAATAAAATCACCTAACATAACATAGTCCAATCAAATTGAATCAAACAAAAGAAATGCAAAACAATTACACATAGAAAAAGAAGTTGAAAATTATCCACGACTGTCCTTGTAATCGCCGACGACAAACTTATTCGTCACCATAGTCGTCTTCGTCTTCATCCTCCCCGCTGATTCGTCTTCATCATCCCGCTGACAAACTTATTTCTGAAAACGAACTCCATTATTATTAATATTGTTATTATTATTGTTATTATTTTGTTTACTAGGAAGCTTTTATTTGGGTTTAAACTTGAATTTCGTCATCGAATTCGATTTTGTGTTGATGATGAGAGTATTCTAGAAACCCTAAAATTTGGGGGAAATGGATTGAAATGGGGATTTTGATATTTTGGAGGTTTTTTGGAGTGGTATGGGGAAAAAAGGTGTGATTGGTGGTACTGAATTTAGTAAAACTGCCATTGAAATGAAGAATTGAAGATGAACTTGAAAGGAAAACTTACTGGGTTGTGATTGATGATGATGATGATGATGTTTAACTCTTAAATTAACTCTTAAATAAATTAAATAATTGGGCAAATGATGTGGATGCTTAGGTGTAATTGACATGTCATTCAAAAATATATTAAAAATAAATTATTACCTGTTACTTGATTAGTAGGTAAACCGATACATACAATATGGATATATACAAGTTTGTTATATACATTAGATGATTTGAAATTTAGATGCATACAATAGTTTTCGATGACAAGTTCAATGTATTTTCAAACAATTAACCCTCAGATTAAGGGTGTGTTAGATTTGTAAAAGGGTTTAATAATGTGTATAGGTTTGAAAGAAAATTTATAGAATTAAAGGATAGTTTTAATATTTTGTTTGTTTTATAAATATAGATAATGAAATAGAAATCTTAATTAAATATTATTTTAACATAAACATAGAATAACCGTCACTACATTTTTCAATAACAAGTACATGTATTTTCAGGATATAAGGGCATCCATAATTCTAAACCTTTTTAAAAGGTTTATAAATTGTCATGTCATTTCATGTCATCAAAGTATAAACCTTTTCATTTTATAAAGCTATGTCTACTATGATATAAAGTCTTTAAAAGTTTATAATCAACACTAACATTAATTGAGTTTAATGTGAAAAATAATTTTAAAAAGGTTCATAATCATGAACTTTTCTCATGACATGTCATCTTAAAATTCATCTCACTATGGATACTAAAAATTATGAACCTCTTCATAATTTATAAACCTATTCTTAAAGTCATCATAGGAGATGCTCTAACTTTTTAATGCATATAATTACCTCTATAAAGTAATACACGGGAGCTTTGTTTAAAGAAAATAAAAAATAAAAATAAAATATTAACTTTGATTGGATGAAAATTAATACAAGTGATGGATGAGACCCACTAATTTTATGGATTTTCAAAACTCCATCCTTTTTAATGAGTGTCATTAACCCTCACTTTATGTGTATTTGTAAACATATATCCTTAATTCATACAATTTGTATTACTTTTTATTCAACCAATTCGTATTACTGTTATAAGGCGATTAAAACTTACGTTACAGTAGTGTGCATCATGAACGATGATAAGTTGTATCCAAATTGATTTGCCTCGACTAAAAGCCTATCTTCGATAGTTTCGAAACCATTATTATTCAAACACTTGTACTTGTCGAAGTATGAGAACCGACATGGGAGGCCTTACTAATAATCTAATCATCTGTAATAATATGATTTTCAAGAAGTAATGAAATAAAATAAAAACATGTACTATTTGATAACTAGTTATTAATATCATTTAAACCCTAAGTTAATTTTGCTTAGCAATATATAAAGACTTGGAAGTAAATAGTATAAGGCAAATAGATCTTACATGAGTTAATTACATAAATCGTCCCTATGGTTTATCTAAAATTATGGATTTCGTCCCTAAGTTTAAAACGTTGCATAATTCGTCCACTTTTAGAAACTAATTACCCTTTTCGTCCCTAAAATGGATGTCCGTTAATAATTTCCGTTAAAATTATCGCTAACTAATTTCACATTTCGTCCCTAAAATTGATGTACGTTAGAAATTAGGGACGAAAAGCGTAATTAGTTTAAAAAAATGGACAATTTATGCAACATTTTAAACTTAGGGACGAAATCCGTAATTTATAGTAAACCCTAGGGACGGTTTATGTAATTAACTCATCTTACATTATACTAGTGGGCATTATGAACGACTATATATTGTATCCCGAAGTGATTCGCCTTGACTAAAAACTTATCTCCAATTGTTTTTAAATAAGCTTTCTTCATACACTTGTAAAAATAATCATTTATAATACTTGTCAATAAGATAACTTTTCGAATCTATAATATATACTAAAAGAGATCCATCAAAATCCACATAGCAAAGCCTACACCATTATATTAGTTTTAAAATTAACTTTAAACTCTTAGATCAAAATTATGATGTCATATGACATCATAATTCACTATTTTCATTTTAATCCTTTCATTTTAATTACAATTTTAACCCTTCAACTTTAATATATGTATAAATAAAATTAGTTTGACATCATTATCTAATATCTAAAATATCTTTTATATATTTTTTTTCGTTCATAAACATTATTCATTAAACTCGGTTTTAATCATATTATGCAAAAAAAAAATGTTATATAATATGTTTTCAAATTTTTATACAACGCTTTCATAGCATATATATATATTATTAACTGTGTTTTATATTTTTTTTGTATCTTTACTTAGATGATACCAACTAAATTTATTTATTTGTTAACTCATATTAATAAGAAGTAAAGGTCTTTTATATATTATTTTTTGTTCATAAATATTATTCACTAAACTCGGTTTTTATCATATTATACAAAAAAAAATTATAGTTCACATTATTTTTTTTCCGTTCTATGTTAACTCATACCAATATTAAATAAAATGTAGAGTTGAAGTCAACTATATATATATATGAGTATAAATAAACCACATAATATTTTATAACTCGATTTAATACATTTATAATATATCTATATCTATGATATATAATAAAAAAATACATAAAAAGTCACACGACAAAGTATAAACCATTAAATAGATTTGAAGATTAATTTTAAACTCTTTCATTAAAATAATTGTGTCATAAAAATCATCATTAACTATTTTTAGTTTCGCATTTATATATAATATACATTTACTCATCAACTTAAATAAATATATAAATAAAAATAGTTTGACACCGTTATTTCAAATTCGACGTTCAAATCATAACATATACATATATTATGGTTTACTAGACTAACAAAAGATTAGAAGTCATAGTTTGAAACTCTTTAATTTGACATCCAAGACTTTAACTTTTTAATAAATCAGAATTGAATATAAAATCATCGAAGACCTACTGCTACTAACATGACATAACCCAAAATATAATTTAAAATCTAAAATTTGATATAATTAAATAATTAAGAAAAACATATAAATGGCTCACCTTAAAAGGAAGAAAATCTCTTATTGACTATTTAGACACAATTCGACCTCAATTTTACAAGTTATAATTTTATTTTTAATAAACTTCTCTACGTATACGAGTTTAAAGTTGATGCTTAAAACACGTACGTATAAACGAAATGACAAGTATTTGGTATGACAACTCATATTGTTTTACGTTGTTATATTATACTTTTATTTTTTTAATAAAATTATCCGCGTATACGCGGGAAATAAACAAGTAAAGTTTATAAAAAGCATAACATTATACCATATTTTAGAAATATTAATTTTACAACAAATTTAATTATTTATAAAATTTAGAGCAAACACCATAAAAGTTAATTAATAAACTCGTGCGTTTCCAATTAAGTACCTCATATATTTTTTTTTCTTAATTAAAACATCTAATATTTAATTTTGGTTCATCAAGACATCCCGTATATTATTTTTACTTAAATTTAATAAATTTATAAGTAATCCGGTTTTTTGATCATAGTCAGCACACTATAAAAAAATATTATTTTTAGAAAAATGTGTAGTTGTTTATTGATTTGTTTACACTTTTAAATGTGTATAAAATTATTGCATTTATAAGTGTGAATAAATATAAAATTTACACACTTTTGGTTGTTTATCACACTTAAAAGCGTGTAGAAATGTACAAATTCTTCACACTGAAAAGTGAAAAGAGAAATTTGTAACACCTAATTTCTATATGTTTTTAAAAATTGTGTAGTTTTTTTTGTGTGGAGAAATTAGGTGTTACAAATTTTTCTCTCTATATTTTTAAGTATAGAGAAATGTATATTTCTACGCACTTCAAAGTGTGTATAATTTTTTAAGCAATTAAAAGTGTGTAAGTTTAATATTTCTTCACACTTATAAATATAATAACTTTTTACACACTTAAAAGTATGAATAAATCAACCAAAAAATTTAAAAGTGTCAAAAAAAAATGTGTAAAAATGACAGCTTTTTTGTAGTGGCATGTAAAATCACTTTTGACATGTTACCTTTTGTTCTAAAGTGTGTGAAACGACCATGAATTTGTTCTTTACTAAATCTTCAAAGCTTTAGTAAGTTTGAATACATATAGGCAGTTCATATGCATATTCCAGAAGGTCTCAGGTAAGTTTGGTAGTACAAATCACAAGCTTTAGTAAGTTTGAATACATATAGGCAGTTCATATGACGACGACGAGGATGATGATGATGATGATGATGATGATGATGACGACGACCAAATTGCCCCTGAGCCCTTTTTCCACAACACTTTTAAATATTATCCGAGGATTAAACTTGAATTTGAAAAATACAAGATGATTAGAGTGTATTTGCATTTTTTTTTTATTTAAGGTAAAATAAATAAAATTATTTTTAAGCAATATAAAATAATGATAAGTGTGAGAAAGTCTATGATCACTTAGCATGATTGTGACTAAACAAAACACATACATATTATGTTAACAAGTTATGAGAGTAAAAGAAGTTGTTTAGGAGACTCTAGTTAGCCTCAATTGAATGTTTTCATCGGTACAAATCACTTACTTTGGTTTAGTAATTGATGAATTACATGTTATTCAAGAGAGAATATCAATCTATTTAAACAAAACGACCACTTGGTATTCAACAAAATCATGTCCACTGGACCCTTTAGTCCTTCACTATATCTTAACATTTTTCTCTTTTTTGTGTCAAACCACTAAAAAAGAGGACCAAAACTGTCTTAACAGAAACTTTAAGGGTACAAATAACAACTTCCTAGCTAGGGGCATTATCGTCATAAAAAAAACCTGGCAAACTTTTCTTTTTCGACTCAGAGGGCCTATCAACAAGCATGCATATTCCTTTTTCACCTAAAAATTGAAAAAAATCCCCTTTCTATCTTCACACACAAAAAACCCCTTTCAAAAAAAGAAGAAAAATCTCAAAACCAAAAATTAATCAATTCATTTCACCCCCAATTATTCGCTCAATCGAGAAAACTAGGGTTTCCAATTCCACCTGTACAACAAATCTCCCAAAATTTCGCACTTTCCATT
The DNA here is from genome assembly GCA_910822075.1 of Senecio squalidus. Classification (NCBI taxonomy): domain Eukaryota; kingdom Viridiplantae; phylum Streptophyta; class Magnoliopsida; order Asterales; family Asteraceae; genus Senecio; species Senecio squalidus. The sequence continues at coordinate 3,133,915 of CAJVGC010000591.1, read as the reverse complement.
TTTGATTTTTTCAACAATTAATCATCAATTACAATGTCAAACGATACAAACGATAACAATTTCGTATCACTAGCCTCAATCCGTCCAGGATTAAAACGCGAATTCGCATTCGCAATGAAATCTCAATCGGAAAACTACATATCTTGTAGCCGGACACGTCGCCGGAGGTCACAGGAACAATCAATCAACAAAAAACCGAAAACGGAAGATCTAGGGTTTGAAAATGAAAATCATGAAAAAGGTGAATCGGTTGTTACAGATGAAGAGGAATCGAAAAGTGATGTGGTTGATCCTAATCGATCGGTTATTGAGCCTATGAATGAAGTGAAATCGGAGTTACTTGATGAGATAGTGATTGATAATGGCGGAAATGAGAAAAATATGGAAATGAAAACTGTGAAGAGAGTTGAGGTGAAGAAGTTTCCGAAGAAGTTGAAGGAGCTTCTGGAAACTGGCTTGCTTGAAGGATTATGTGTTCGGTATATTCGCGGCGCTAAGGTATACATTTTACTAAATTTATTATAATATTTTGTAATAGTTTTAGTACTTTGTTGTATATTTTTGAGTTTACTGTTGATTAGTATTAGCATTTTTGTTGTAATTCTGTTATATTTGAACTGAACTGAAATTTAAGCTCTTCTGTTAGAGATTTCGATATAGTTTTGTTGTGATTTTTGTATTATTTTTGTGATTAATTAAATTGTTGATGTTAATGAGTATACTGATGATTAGGTGAAAGGAAAATATCCAAAAGGACTACCAGGAGTAATAAAAGGATGCGGAATTGTGTGTTACTGTGAAGCATGTGAAGGAAAGGAAGTGAGTTTTGTCGATTTGAAATTTTATTTTTGTTTTGTTTAGGAGAGTTGGTTGTTTGAATGTTGATTGTGATATTTGGTGAATTTAGGTTATTACTCCTAATCAGTTTGAGTTGCATGCTGGAAGTGCGAATAAGCGCCCACCGGAGTATATTTACTTGGAAAATGGTAATACATTGAGAGATGTGCTTAACTTTTGTAAAACAGCTCCGTTTGAGGCAATGAAGGAAACCATTTTGAAAGGAATTGGTTGTTCGGCTAAAGAGAAACCTATGTTTTGTTTGAATTGTAAAGGTGAGTTGCTAAAGACTATTATGCACGCCTGTTACATTTGGTTATCGCTTAACTATTTATCTGTTGATGATTCTCAGGGTCTATACCTGAATCAGGAAACGGGAAGACAATGCTTTTATGTGATTCGTGTCTGGATTTGAATGAGTGTCAGACTGAACTTCTGTCGCAGTCTAGCCCTGTGCTACCTAATGATAGAAATGCCAGGTATTTGTTTCTGTAACAGTAAATTGTTTTTATTTAATAGGAATAACGACTGTAGAAAACAATTTTATGAGCATTCTTTATTTAGGCTAGTTTGTTAGCTTAGTTTTTACGCCATACCTCTAGCGATTGATGGTTTCGATAGCTCTTTCAATTGGAGATATCTATTGTTAGCATTTTTCTTTGGAATGATTGCAAGTTGAAATAGGACGACAAAGTAATGACTGAAATGCTAATCTAAACGTTAAACAATCATTAAGTTGGTGTAATAACTAAGCTAACAAACTAGCCTAAAAAACGTTAAACAATCATTAAGTTGGTGTTTTATTGTTGGTGATGATGACAAAGTTGTATCTCATACGTACAGTCTTTTTTATATTTCTTCTGTTTGACATCCTGAAACTAATAGAATCTCAGGGAGTTGGTAACGAGAATAATCTCACAACTATCGGTAGAAGCATATATTGGTAAAGGATGTGTTAAATGATTATGTGAATGGTTTTTGTATATTTATTTACTGTTTCCGATTGTGTATTTTATGTTTTAAATATAGCACTTAGCCGAACACTTTCTTAGTTTCTTTTTTGTTAATTTCTAAATTTATATGCTCGATCTTTTCAGGTCTGTATCTCCAATGTCTGCTCCAAAATCTTCTGCCCGACTAACCCTTATTACTACTAGCCGAAGCAAGGGCCAAGGAAGGATAACAAGGAAGTTAGTAATCTATAGTCCTATTTGTCACTTACTCAATCCTTTCTATTTGAATCGTATATGTTGGTGTTTCAGTTTTTAGAAAAAGTGATTTCTTTGGTAGGTTGAAATAGGAACCAGGTTCAAATTTCTGGAAATCATTTTTTGATTGTTTGTTTTTTTGTAGAGATTTGAGGATGCACAAGCTGGTATTCGAGGAGGATGTGCTGCCTGAGCGAACAGAACTAGCTTATTTTTCTCGTGGGAAGGTAATTGCTTATATTGATAAAAGGGATATCTCTTTCATTCTTTGCTTTAGTATTCTGCATGTTCATACTAAAGTATTGTCATCATGCTTAATAATCTAACTTTTACGGTGGTTGCCAGAAACTGTTGGATGGGTATAAAAGTGGTTCTGGAATCATGTGCTCTTGCTGCAGTCTTGAGGTACTTGGTGGTTAAAGTTTTATTAAAATCTTATTATTGGGAATTACTTTATTAACTTTCTCTTCTTCGTGATCAGATCAGCCCCTCTCTGTTTGAAGCTCATGCTGGCTGGGCTTCACGTCGTAAACCGTGAGTTGTATTATGTTTAAGTTTTATACTCTATCTGACGTTTCTTTATTCTTTATCAAAGTAATTTTGGAATTTATATTATATTTATGGCAGTTATTTACACATTTACACATCCAATGGCGTATCTCTCCATGAGCTTTCAATAAAACTCTCGCAACACAGGAAGTTCTCTGCTGATGATAACGATGATCTGTGCTCCATATGTGCCGATGGAGGAGAGCTTTTGTGTTGTGATAATTGCCCAAGAACGTTTCACCCTGGTGAGCTTTTCTTGATTCCATTTCCATTATTTTCTCCTTATTCATATATCATGTAGCAAACTAGTTTATGCATTTGTTTGCTTAAATTCAATGTTCAGAAATGTCTAAACTGCAGAATGCATCTCTGAGCCTGTGCCGCAGGGTACATGGTATTGCAAATATTGCCAAAACATGTTCCAAAGGGAAAAGTCTGTGGAAAGAAATGAAAATGCACTTGCTGCTGGAAGGGTTGCAGGTATTGATCCTCTTGAAGAAATCACTAGACGGTGCATTCGTGTTGTTGAAAATTCAGAAGTCGGAGAGTCCGGAGCTCCAGCTAAAAAAGGAGCTCCAGCCTGTGTTTTATGCAGGTGTGTATATGTTCCTTATTAATGTTTGATTAAACTTTCTGAGATTTACACCTTTTATGTATCTTTTAAATCGGCAGCGCACATGATTTTAGCAAGTCTGGATTCGGCCCAAGAACTGTCATCATATGTGATCAGGTGCTTTTCCAGTTTGCAATAATTCTTTTATATATTTGTTTTAAATGTCTATGGGTTATAAACATCATAAGGTTTTAATTTTCCAGTGTGAGAAAGAGTACCATATTGGCTGTTTAAAGGAGCATAAAATGGACAACCTTAAGGTTCAATTTCCTTTTTCTTTTTCTGGCTCTAAACATTCTCTATATTTAATCAGTGTTTTAAAATTTCATGTTTTTTTTACAGTCATTACCTAAAGGAGAATGGTTTTGCTGTGGAGATTGCAACAACATTCATACATCCTTAGAAACCCTAGTTGGTGGCGGTATAAAAATGCTTCCAGAAACTTCAATGGGTGCTATAAATAAGAAGCAGGTGGAACAAGGATTGGAACCTAGTGCCGAACTCGACATTAGATGGAGACTTTTGTCTGGTAAAATTGCTTCTGATGATACGAGAGTTCTTCTTTCTAAGGCCGTTGCAATTTTCCATGTAAGCAATCTCATTAGTTGCCATTTTCGTATTTATTATTGAATATAACTGATTTTTTAATGTTTGCAATTCTACTTTGGTTCAGGATCGGTTTGATCCAATTGCTGATTCAACCACAAGCCGTCTTGATCTGATCCCTGCCATGGTTTATGGGTAATTTATTGATTTTGCTTTTATTAGGTTCATTGTTTTGATAATTATAATTAATATGAACCAATTTCTAAGTAAACTTCCGTTTGACATCATTTCAGGAGAAGTTTAAAACAACAGGATTATGGAGGGATGTACTGTGCTATATTGACAGTCAAGTAAGACCATCTCTTAATTTAAAAAGGCTACTTTCCTTTAAATTTATTATGGCTACAGTTGTGATTCTTGTTTAAATGTGCAGCACAACGGTTGTATCTGCTGGCATCTTTCGTATATTTGGTCAAGAAGTAGCTGAATTACCTTTGGTAGCAACAAGTAGTGAATGTCAAGGATTGGTGCGTTTTATTTTTGTTATAAACAGATTAGCGTTTCAAATATGATTTCAATAAATTGTATGTGTTCAATATTTTGTAGGGGTATTTTCAAGCTCTGTTTTCTTGTATCGAAGAACTACTAGCTTCTTTAAATGTGAAAATCCTAGCACTTCCTGCTGCTGATGAAGCTGGATCCATATGGACCAAAAAGTTCGGGTTTGAGAAGATGCCAGATGCCGAGGTTTACACCTTTTCAAATCTTATTGATAATCCATTTGTTATTAGAATGAAACGTAATGTGTTTTTTATGTTTCAGTTGATGGAGTACAGAAAGAAATATCAGCTGATGGTTTTCCAAGGAACCTCAATGATGTACAAGACTGTCCAGATTCCTAAAGCCGAAGACAAGTAAAAGTGTTGGTTGATTGTTAAGTTTTTTGGGGCTTATATGATTGGCTAAAACTATAAACATGCAATTTTTTGGAGGTTATATATAATTAACAAATTATAGATCTAAACTATATATGAAGCAAGTACAGTTATTGCTATAGTCCAGAGTTAAATGGGCGATTTTGGCTTGGGGAGATCTAAATTTTTGTTTTCGAGTTGTTGGTGATAACAGTTTGGATCTAATCTAAAAGAGTAGTTCTTTACTTTGTATTTTTGTTAATTTTGTTTTCACGGCATTGTTGTCTCTTCTATAGTCTTCGAATAAAAGATACATACGTTTATGGATATTTAAATTTAAATAACCTAAATCAATTGAAAAGAACCTGAAGAAAAGAAAAGGCAAAAAATTTATTTTATAGGGTAAGTCATGAGAGAAGCCCAAGAAAAAAAATGAGAGAAAAAAAATGAAAAAAATTATTGAAACATGCAGACTAGCTGATGGGAGCAGGCTTTCTATCGAATTTACTGTTTTTAACGTTCGTTTCAAAAAGGTTGTGAAATATACATATGTATAATATAATATAATATAATATAACATAATTGGATTAGTAGTTTATATGTACCAACTATAGTGATCAATTTTTGAAAAGGAATGAAAACCTTAAGGTATATCGAACACTGAGAAACGAATTAGAAACATTTTTCCATATCATGTCATATAATCAAATTAGAAACATTTTTTTTTATAAAGTCATTTCCACTATGCTTAAATCTTACAAAGATTTGTAAATGAGTCTTATTCTCAAAATGTTTCCATCGTGACCTATTATCCTAAAATTTTTGAATTCAACTATGGTTTAGTGTAAAATCATTTTTAATGTATATGTGAGTCTTTGCATTTAAAAAAACATGATTACAAAAAAGTTTTAAAAAATTCCGGCTGTGAGTTTAGTGAGTGAATGCATATACCAAATCATTTTGGAAGAAAAATCTATAAATTCTTTGCAACATATAATATAACATAATAATAATAATAATAATAATAATAATAATAATAATAATAATAATAATAATAATAATAATAATATTAATATTAATATTAATATTGTCGAATGAAGGCGGCTAAATAAAATCTGGCGTGGGAGTCACACTAGTCCTTTGGCCCCAAGTAAACTTGGAAACTAATTTATTTTAAAATAAAAATCCTTATATTTTTTTTTTATTATTTAATCAAATAAAAACACCGATCAACAAAAAAAAAAAAAAAAACAAAATAAAATTGTTCATCCAATACCACAGGGGCAAGGGTTAGGGTTTTCTCGATTTGGTTCATTTCTTCAAATCTATAACAAATTTCGTAAAACCCAAAACAATCAAAATCACCGTCGCCGGAAACAATCAAAATCACCGTCGCCGGAATCCGTCGCACAACACCGCCACAACCTGCATCGTAATCTATTCCCTGCTGACCACCAGGTAATTTCTCCTTCATTTTCGATTTTCAGTTATTAGGTTTTTTCATTTTTTTTAAAATTTTCATTTCGTACTTTATATCTAGGTTTTGTGTTTAGGATTGCATATTGCAAACGCAGTTTTAAGTGTTTGGCTAAAACTACGTTTTCAACGTTTTTAAAAGGAAATACACACTTATATTCCACCGCCTATTAATTGAATGAAAGTAGGGCTTGTTTGTTGAATCTAATAAGTAATAATACTGTATATATGTAGGTGGATATGAGCTCACACGTTCGAAACGATACAAGAGAAAATAACAATAACAACAACAACAACAATAATACTAATAACAATAACAGGTCTCGACTTCCTCGACATCGTCGTCAAGAATGGATACCTAGAGGTTCAACCAACACCACCACAGTTAATACAGCTGCTCCCGATGGTAGTCTCCACGAGCCTGTTATTAGTAGTAGACCACAGAATGCTAGAGGAAATTTTGGAGGGAGACAACACCAGCATCATCATAACCATAACCATAACCATACGGTTAATCGGCCGCCTGTTAATGTTAATCAAAGCAGCAGTAGTAGAGATAGAAGAAAAGAAACCCCTCCTCAGTCGGTAGCGTTATTACCTCAGCTTGTTCAAGAAATTCAAGACAAGCTTTTAAAGGGTACGATTGAGTGTATGATATGTTATGATATGGTTAGACGCTCGGCTCCTGTTTGGTCGTGTTCTAGTTGTTTCTCTATTTTTCATTTGCATTGTATCAAGAAATGGGCTAATGCGCCTACTTCTATCGACTTGTCTGCTCAAGGGTTTAATTGGCGTTGCCCTGGATGTCAATCCGTTCATCTTATGTCATCTAAAGATATTCGTTATCTTTGTTTCTGTGGAAAGAGGCATGATCCGCCTTCAGATCCTTATCTCACCCCTCATTCTTGTGGTGAACCTTGTGGAAGACCACTTGGTAAAGATGATGAGCTTTGTCGTCATCGTTGTGTTCTTCAATGCCACCCTGGTCCTTGTCCACCTTGTAAAGCTTTTGCTCCCCCGAGAATATGTCCGTGTGGAAAGAAAACTATTACTACACGGTGCTCTGATCAGAAATCTGTTCTTACTTGTGGCGAGCGTTGTGGTAAGCCTCTTAAGTGTTTACGGCATTTTTGTGAGAAGCAGTGCCATGTGGGTCCGTGTGATTCTTGCCAGGTTCTTTTTGACGCTCCCTGTTTCTGCAAGAAAAAGTACGAGGTAGTTGTTTGTGGTGACATAGCTGTGAAGGGACAGGTAAATGTTGAAGATGGTATCTTTTCATGCACTTCGTCTTGTGGAAAACCTCTTGCTTGTGGAAATCATGCTTGTAAAGATACATGCCATCCCGGTGGTTGTGGGGACTGTGACTTGTTGCCGGGAAAGATTACGTCATGCTATTGTGGTAAAACAAGTTTAAAAGAGCAGCGGGTGAGTTGTTTGGATCCAATCCCTACTTGCTCACAGACATGTGACAAAACCCTCCCCTGTCGGTTGCATCGTTGTAAAGAGACATGCCATTCAGATTCATGTGCACCATGTCGGGTCATGGTTACTCAAAAATGTCGTTGTGGATCAACATCTCGAACTGTGGAGTGTTTCAAGACTACCATGGAAGTAGAAACATTCACATGTGACAAACCTTGTGGGCGCAAGAAGAACTGTGGTAGACACCGCTGCAGTGAGAAGTGCTGCCCACTTTCAAATTCGAACAGTACTGCCACCGGTACCCATGAGGGTTGGGACCCACATTTCTGTTCCAAACCTTGTGAGAAGAAGCTAAGATGTGGGCAACATGATTGTGAATCGTTATGTCACAGTGGTCATTGTCCTCCTTGCCAAGAGACTATTTTCACTGACCTGACCTGTGCTTGTGGAAGATCTTCGATTCCTCCGCCTCTACCATGTGGCACGCCACCACCTTCGTGTCAATACCCATGCTCGGTTCCTCAACCATGTGGTCATGTGTCCGGACACAGCTGTCATTTTGGGGATTGTCCACCTTGCTCTGTTCCTATACCCAAGGAATGCATCGGGGGTCATGTTGTCCTAAGAAACATACCATGTGGTTCCAAAGATATCAGATGTAACCAAATCTGTGGGAAAACAAGGCAGTGTGGGATGCATGCATGTTTAAGGACTTGCCATCCATCTCCGTGTGATTCATCTTCAAGTGGTGGCTCCGCTTCTGCTGTGAAGTCTTCATGTGGTCAGACATGTGGTGCTCCGAGGAGAGATTGCAGGCACACATGTACATCCCTTTGTCACCCTTATAATACATGTCCAGATGTAAGGTGTGGGTTCCCCGTCACAATAAGTTGTTCTTGTGGTAGAATAACAGCAACTGTTCCTTGTGATGCTGGAGGCAACAATAGCAGTTACAATGCTGACACTGTTTTCGAAGCATCTGCTATTCAGAAATTGCCGGCACCACTTCAACCCATCGAAGGCAACAAGAAGATCCCACTTGGACAGAGGAAACTCATGTGTGACGACGAATGTTCGAAAATGGAACGTAAAAAGGTTCTTGCTGATGCTTTTGGAGTGACTAGTTCTAATTTGGAGGCACTTCATTTTGGTGAGGCTAGTGCGGTTTCTGATATGATAGGAGACTTATTTAGACGTGATCCTAAGTGGGTTATGTCGGTGGAAGAAAGATGCAAGACCTTGGTTCTTGGTAGAGGGGTTAGAGGTGGTCTTAAGGTTCATGTGTTCTGTCCAATGTTGAAAGAGAAGAGAGACGCAGTGAGGCTAATTGCGGAGAGATGGAAACTCTCGATAAGTGCTGCTGGTTGGGAGCCGAAACGGTTCATTATTGTTCATGTTACTCCAAAATCAAAGGCACCTAGTAGGATTATTGGTTCGAAAGGGTTGAACCCATCAAACTTGACCCATCCACCGAGTTTTGATCCTTTGGTTGACATTGATCCCCGGCTGGTTGTATGTTTGTTTGATTTGCCAGGGGACGCAGATGTGAGTGCATTGGTATTGAGGTTTGGTGGGGAATGTGAATTGGTGTGGTTGAATGATAAAAATGCATTGGCTGTTTTCAATGATCCGGCTCGCGCTGCAACTGCTATGAGGCGATTAGATCATGGATCTGTCTATCACGGGGCGACGGTAATCAACAGCAACACAAGTGGTGGTGGTGGTACATCAATGTCGACCACAACCACTAGAGGAGGAGGTAATGCTTGGGGTGGTGCAGCAACAAATCCATGGAAGAAACCGGTTGTGCAGGAGGAGAGTTCATCGAATGTTGCTCAAGAAACATCATCAGTATGGAAGGTAAAAGAGCCCGCAATCACTGCATCGGCAAACAGATGGAGCATTCTTGACTCGGAGGTTGGTCATGGTAGTAATTTTGTCATGACTAGTCAGGAATCTGCTAAACCTGTTGTACCGAGTAACTTGGAGTCCAAGAATGAAACATCATCATCAGCGAGTAGTAGTTCTAATAATAATAATGCATCAGCAAAACAGGATGATGACGTGGAGGACTGGGAAAAGGCATACGATGAAAGTGAAGAAAAGGAAGCGATTATTATGCAGGTGTGTATCTGTTCCATATGCATGTTTTAAAAAAGGTTCCGAGATTTACCACTTATATGCATTTTTTGAAATCTGCAGGGCACATGATTTTAGCAAGTCTGGATTCGGCCTGAGAACTGTCATCATATGTGATCAGGTCCTTTTCCATTTTGTTATAACTCGTTCGTATGATCCTGTTAAATGCCTACGGATTATAAACATCATACCGTTTTCATTTTCCAATGCGAGAAAGAGTGCCGTGCTGGCTGTTTAACGGAGCATAAACTGGACGACTTTAAATGCTTATAGATTATAAAATTGTTACAGTCCACAGTTAAAATTGGTAATTTTGGAGACTTTTTGTTTTGGATTAGTTGGTGATGATAGTTTGGATATAATCTGAAAGAGAGATGTTGTTTACGTTTGGTGTTTTTGTTCCTTTTTTATATGCATTATCGTCTCATCTATGGTTTATGAATAATAGATACGTTGATCGTAGAGATGTATGTTTATGAATAATAAAATTTTGGGAAGGATAAAAAGAACCATTGTGCAAAAGAAATCGTTGAAGAAAACCTATCCATGCGCCTGAAAACTTATTAATTCATCATGAGTGAATTGTTAATGTTCAAACTGAAATGATTAACCATTTAGTAAGTATTAATGAAAACTTTAGGGCATTTTGGTAAGGAAAATTGAATTGTGAGAAATAAAAAGTTAAAAACAAAGTCATTTACATTGTTTTGTAGCCCTCCCTCGTATCTGGTCTGGTGATTAAGGCGATCTTTTCTCCTTTATTCCCCGTACCTCATGGTCTACCTGTCACCATCGTAGATTACAAGTATGGCCTCTACCTTCCATTCATTTCCTTGTCCCGAGTTTGAATTTTCTTTAATTGGTCATGGTTTTTGTCTCGAGTTCTTGTTACATAGCTTATGGATTCAAAGTGTTCCATAGCTTGTACTTAAATTAGTGGTGTACATCAAGGTTTTCAAGATCATTAGAGGTTTGCTGATTTAGGTATGTGCCCTTGATAAGGTCGTGTTTACGAAAAAAATTCAAATAGCAAGAGTTGAGTCTAGTGTAGTTATTTAGAGTTGTCCTATAGGCCAATGTGGGTCGGGTTATGTTATCGTTGAGTTTTGTTTATAGTGTCACTGTTTTTTTTACTCATTTGACTTTTGTACATTCGGCGTTCTATAATAGAAGATAGATTCATATTGATTGGTACTCTTTAGGTAGTCCATTCTGTTACCTCCAACATGTTACTTGTATGTAAATGTAGACATGTGAACATGTTAATTGTTTTCTGTTCTTCAACTTCGTATTTTCTATCCCAGTTGTTAATTATATAGATATATAATTAATACAAGATTAAAACGATTCTGAAATACCATGTGAAAAAAAACTTTAATTAAGAATTAATTTTAACAAGTTTTAAATTGTCGTACATCAATATTAACAGATTATAAATATTTTAAAGGAAAAATTAATAAAGCAATGGATTTTTCAAAACTTATTATTCTATTCTTAATTCTTAATTGAATGTTTTTCTTGAGTTTGAATTTTATCGAATATTATGAATCTTATTTTCTAACTTTGAAAGGAGAAAACGTATAGTCACTTATATTCATAATATACATATATCGTCTATGTTTATTTAAATTGTAGATTTTGGCCACGGTTTTAAAAGTGAATGTATCTTCTCTATAAAAAATCATTTGTACGAATATTGTTATTGGAATTAACAATTTACGTAATTAAAGTCTTAATCTTTTGCATAAACCGTTTCTAACATAAACAATAATCATATAAAAAGTTTCCCATTACATACATGCATTTTCAAAGGAATAAGGTAATATCAACAAACTTTAATGACGATTTATAACAAAATCTTGTTTCTAGTTTTGTAAACACAAAATAGGCGGGATACTTGAAATATTCAAAAAAATATTTCTTTCTATATTCTTCCCACTGCCTCAAAGCTATTTCTAGGGTTCTTCTTTTTCATCATATCCACACAGATCTCCCTCCGATTCTTCATTTTACACTCTCAATTTCAACAATTTCCACCCCAATTTCTTCAAATCAATCCTTCAATGGGCCAGATCCAGTACTCCGAGAAATACTTCGATGATACCTTCGAGTATAGGTAACTTATGTTTAACTTAACTTTCAATTTTGAATTCTAGATCTATAGATATGATTTTTAGTTTTTTTTTTTTTTGAATTTTTTTATATTTTATATGATTTGTTGTTTACAGGCATGTTGTTCTTCCATCGGAAGTTGCGAAGCTTCTTCCGAAGAATCGGCTTCTTTCTGAAGTATGTTTTTTCTTCAGAGCTTTTTATATTTGATCAATAATTGACTGATGATTTGAGTGTATTATGTTAATTAATGCTGAAAATATGAGGTTTGGGATCTTATTAAGCGTATATGTTTACGTAGCTTTAGGATGTAAGGTGTTATTGTTTTAGTTGTTTGTGTTTGATGAAGAAAGTGTTTTAAGTTTAGTTTTAGTTTGTTTTGTTTCTAAGTGTAAATATGAATTTGTTTGTTGCACAGAATGTTCAATTTTCTTTTCGTTTGTTATAGACTTAGAGAGTGTTTGAGATTGCAGCTTAGCTAGATTACCTGATTATGTTGTTTGCGGAACATGAGTAATAATTGAAAATAGTGTGGCAGAGCGTTTGTAACAGTGATTATGATCGGTTTATTGGTTAGAACGTGTGATTTATGTAGGAGGTTGAGACCTGCTTTTTTGAATTGCTGTTTTGAAAATGCAATCCAAAACACCTCTTAAGCGAGCCTTGAATTTCAGAACTGTTTATTCTGAAGGGTCAAAAGTCTATCAGATTCATTTATGATCGGTAACTTTTATTCTGAGTTTGATTTGCGAATGTTTATATTAAGGTCTACTAAACAAAATGCTGAAGTTTCAGAAATTTACTTGTTTGAGAAATTGTATATATAGTCAGCTGTCAGCTATGCAGTTATCTCGGTCAGATTTCGAATCTCGTTCGAGGTCCGAGATCCGAGATTTCGATTATCTCGGTGAGATCTCGGTGAGATCTCGGTTTTTTATATTATTTAGAATATTATATATATATATAATATATTAAAATCGCAAACGATTAAACATAAAACATAGCATAAAAGTGTCAAACAACATTAAATTCAAATCATAAAATCCTAATAAAACATAGCAGATTCAGGTCCAAATTGCATAAAACACATAGCATAATTGCATAAACTGCATAAATTGATAAAAGTGTTGGATTGTGAGTAATAAAAGTGGGCTGGAAAAGTTATTGGGCTGGCAGAAAAAAAAAGTCAACAAAAAAAGTCAAAAAAACGAGATTTTCGAGATTTTATCCGAGATTTTCGAGATTTTGATCCGAGATATCGCCGAATATCGCTAAATATCGCCGAGAATCTCGTTTCCGAGATTTTGATCCGAGATTTTGGACCGAGATTTTTTTTTACCCCGAGATCTCGCCGAGATTAACTGCATAGGCTGTCAGGTTTCAAACTGTTCGGAATCGTTAATGGTTGAATTTAAACTACACCCAGAAGCACGATTGGTTATTATGATTGTATTAGTGTTACTTTTGCTTTGAAATTGCCTAGAGTAGTAGTCATTTTGATTGGTTTAATTTGGTATGTGTTTTTGTAATACCAATCATGTTGTTTTATTCCTGTAGAGTGAATGGCGTGCAATGGGAGTGCAGCAGAGCAGAGGATGGGTGCACTATGCGATTCATCGACCTGAGCCTCACATCATGCTCTTTAGGAGGCCAGTCAACTTCCAGCAGAACCAAGAAAACCAAGCGTAACTTGATACCCGATAATGTTTTTACTATGAACTAATCTTTCATTTCTTCTAGAAATGAATGTATGATATGTTTGATACTATGGTCTGTGGTACTGTTATGTTGTTTGGAAAACTGTTGTTTCCTTTCATGCAATTTATCCGTAAAACAATGAAATGCTTTTAACGAATTATGATCAAAGTATCACCGTATGACTATCTTTATCCATTTTCTCTGTATAATGATACCAACAAATAGATCAAATTCATGAAGTCAACTTAGTCAAGTGAGTTTGATCGATAAATATTTTGTTGTTAAATGCGTCAATTTTAACTTGTAAATTTCTATGTGGGAAAATAAATATGAGTAGAACGATTTTATTATGATTTTTTGTTGTGATTTAGCACATTGAACAAATGAGATAAATCGAGAATTGTTTTGTTCATATTTGTTGATGTAAACAAATATTGGGAATGTTTTTAAGTAAATCTGACTGGTTTGCTGTGTCTCTGTGAGTTTTAGGAACAATCTGTTTAGTTCCAAAGTAGGGTTATAACTTATAACTATGCTGGATTGCTGCGTATTGGATTATTCAGAAGGGAATTTGGAAACTTGTATTAGTAAATATACTTTGATCTATTTCTACTTCGGAGAATCACTTCAAAAAACAAGATTATAACTCTCAGTTTTTATAAGTTAACGATCTTCTATGTGCCATTGTGCCACTTTACTGCAACGGCTAAAGAACAAACCTGGGTTAAAGTAACAGATAATCATATCTTTTGGGCGTATAATGAGACTATGTTCAATGATGCATTAAGACCCGATAAACAGATAATAGGTAATTCGACCCCATGAGAAATACATCAAAACATCAATGAAACTAAGTAAATGTATATGGAGCATTGCAAATATACATTCCATCTTTATATAGACAAAATTATGGAGTTAGTTTTTCAATATACTCATACATGGTTTATAAATCTCATTTCAATCAAACAATTTGTTTTTACTTCAACATAAACATATTTTAACTATTTAAACAAGTTAAAAGAAACAAACCAACCTTCCTAATTTCATTGACTCTTGATCGAAGAACTCGTATCAACAACCGGTGTATGTCCAATGAACAAGTTAACATGACCCATGAGCTTATCTTTCCTCGAAAATGTTGTCCCACATGAGCATCGCCATTTCACGTCCCCACAATGTTTCTCGTGAGTCCTTAAATCCGATAGCACTGAAAATTGCTTCTGTTGACATCTTTTACAAGCATAGATCTTCGGACAATGGCTTCTTTTGAAGTGATTCTTCATGCAAATCATCGACTTCAATGGTTGGAATTTAGCATGCTTTCGGTTCCATCTACACCCTTCTTGAGGACATGAGTACTTTCTTGCCAATTTTGTTGATGTGTTGTCATTTAATGCAAGGGGATTTGCTAGAGCCGCACTAGACTTGTATTCGTCCCCGTGGGCTCTCATATGCATCCTCAAATTTGCGTCTCGTTTGAACCCTTTACCACATATTTGACAATAGTGCGTATATTTTGCTAGCAAATCAGCAGCCTCCATTTCTATGATGTCGTAGTTTATTGGTGACAATCTTTGCCCCGACTCTGACTCTGATACCGACACTGTTTCCTTGTGTCTATATCTTTCAACGTGAACCTCTTTTCGTTTCTCCAAACTATTATCTTCGTTTGCAAAACCACTTTCAATACCACCAACATCCGACCATTCAAACATCGTGTTTGACTGAGTCAGTTGGTCAAACTCAAGCGTGTTCCCATAGTTATTCGTGGGATTACTACGAATAGCTTCAGGGTTCAGGTTTTGGCAAGTGAACATAACATTAGACGCGATCATAATGATTTCTTGAAGAAACCCCACGATATTCTCCATATCAACGGATGTAGAGCTAGAAGCCACGGATTGAGTTCGTGTTTGTGCACAAAACATTTCCGCGATGGAATGAACATGTTGTGCTTTTTCCTTAAGGATAGAGAGGTTAAAAACAATCGAGTCATTTGTTGTTGTTTGAAGTGAGGAAGTTAAAACATCATCATATGTGTTTGAGAAACAAAAGTTAAGGTCAGCAGCCATTTGGAACAAAAGTGGTTATACATGTTTTTTTTGTTGGTTAGGGTATATAAGGAAGTTTAATTATATAATTTAAGTGTCTATTTGATCAATATTTAATAAAAATTAAGTCAACTATAATGTTGTGTTAAACCCATCACCAGTTGACACCTTCCTTAGGTAACCCTAATAACCATAGTCATCACATATTATTTAATTTTTTGGTTTATAATTTTTCGATAAACATTCAATAAAAAAGTTGTATGATTAACATTACTAATAATAATTAGGTGAAGATGCATGCTTCTTAATCTAAGTTGGATTTCGAGACCTTACATCGAAGCTATATGTTTAAGCCGTAGTGTGTGTTACAAGTGTTATACGTATTAGTGTATACTTCGTTTATCGTATAGTATTTTTCTAGCGTAGAGGTCTACTGGACGTTTCATTGAGCTAACACACTATGCTAAACTGACTATACACGATAATACCAAAATACCTTTAAGATATAACGTTTGTCAATGGGTGATTCCGGTTCTGGTAACCACATCTTTTAGAATGTAGTTTTACCACAGATTATGGTTACGAGTCACGTGATGTTGTATGTGAATTGTTCAAATAAGCCGGTTAACATCTCTCGAGGGTTCTTTAAGAAGAAGTTTCGACAATCAAGTTAGTATTTTATGGAGAGGTAATATGTTTATGAGTGAAAGTGTGCAAGTATTGTAAATGTTTATGTTTATATCAATTAATAGTTATAAGTACTTTAACACACATCTAACTCACGTAATAAAGAGTTGGCCGAATCCATATCAAGCTTTTAGACTTCTTTTTTTTCTTCTTTTGAAAAACCGAAAAATATATTGTCAAAGGACAACAAGTTCCAAAATATACAGAGAAGAAAAAAAAACCAGAATACACAAAAGCTTTTAGACTTTAGACTTCTAGAAGTGCGATTAGCTTCACGAAACTACTAACTAGATTTGTTTGCGAGTTCAACTAAATCCGAGCCAATGAAAAAAAACTAGAAGTTTGATAAAATTACCGAATTAAATACTAATCGAAGGCGTCAATTTGCACACGTTATTAGTTATTTTAAGTTAGTTTGAAGGCAAATTACCATTAACAAGTAAATAAATCGAGACTAACAAGTTTTTATGCTCAATAATTAAACAAAGTTGGGGAAACCATGCGTAGAATATTTCAAACTGTGTGATAATATTGAAAATTTATTTCTAAAGAAGAAGAAAATACTTTTGGATAAGATTCAATTAAGTTTATCCTAATTAAAAATGATAAAGAATTTTTGTTGGCAAAATATGAGTTTGAATCTAACTACGCATTTTTTTATATTGTGTATTAAAAAATACTTTTTGCGTTCTGAAAAAAATCTGAAATATGATTGAAATAAGATAAGTGTAATTAATAAAATGATTTTTCATTAGATTATCCATTTTGCCCCCACATTAAAGACAACGGTTACTTTTTTCGTTTAAAACTTTTAACCTTTTAAGGGTAAAATGGGAGATTACTACATTTTAATTATCTATATTTAGAAATAGGACAATAATTTTTAAACAAACGTAAATAGAAAGGTAAACATTTTTTTTTTTGGGACGGAGAAAGTACTTTATAAAGATAATATTCCAATGAATGTGGTTATTCGTTAATTTATGTACAATTTGCAGTTACAAGTTACAACTCTTAAAAAACGATTGCCCAAAGTGGCGGAAGATTATGTGTTTGGATGGGTTACTAATCATATAATCGTTGAACATGTTCACTTGTTAAACATGTTTAGTCGTTAATCAAAACTAACGTGCATTCTTGCTTAAGATGATAACATGTCTCAATTCAATCAAATATTCAACATATCGGTCACTTACTATCTAAGAACCCGTAAGAAGAGAAGACCTCTTGACTCGACTATTTTAGGTTCTAAATTATCAATATCGCAAATTGAACGCACAAACTTGTTTCAGATATTAACATATCTCAATTTACTAAAGATATCCTATATATGATACTTTTGTCTGATGCGTAATAGTACTTAATGTTTTCAGTTTGCTTCTATTAATGTGCATTATATTTAATTGATTAATGGTCAACAACTTTTATTATACTAACCGTTATATACATGAAAATGATTCAAAAACATAAGGTGATTTCTATCATGATATACGACATTTCGGGTTCAACTAAACACACGTGAAACATCTCATTTTCGACATACGTGTTTCGTGCTTAGCTTATTGTTTTCTTTATCTTAAAAAGAAAAAGAGTTTTTTCTTAAGTGTGATTAAGACACATCTTAAATATAAATTAATCTAATCTAATCTAACAAATGGAACTTTTAATTTAATATTTGAATCTTATTTCTTTTTAAGTTTATTTTTTGGAAAAATTACGAAAATGGTCAATATTGACACCAAACTAACAAAAAGTTCAAAAGATAAAATAAAAATTCAATTTTGGTCAAACTTTTGCGCTTGAAGGGGCGTGTAAGCTGAAACGGGCCAACAAATATTCGAAATGAATGACCATGTTAGTGTCACGTGACCTGATCAATCGCGTAAGGATCGCGTCGCGTAATGTCACACTCCGCTCAAAGCGGAAACACGGGGTGTACAGTTTAATGGTATCAGGAGTCAATGCTACAACAAACGACTATAACAAAATACATCAAATAAACAAATCATGCCAAAAGTTTACGGATACAATCCAAATATCTCAAATACATAACAAATCCAAAATGCATGGATCATAAAGGAACTACATTAAAATCAAGCAAGTCCAAACAACAAAATAAATGATCCGCATACAAGCATGCCACGATCACAAAAGCTAATCCTCAAACTCCTGAAAAACGTTTAAAAATACGTCCACATAAAGTTGGTGACATTATTCGCAATAAAGTTGAAATGTGAAGTTTGACCTATTTAAAATAAATACTACAATAATTATAATAAGTTCCAAAGGTATCTTGTTTTACAACACTAGTGCGACGTATATTGCCTAGATATATAACCCACAATATATAACCCCAATCCTAAGGCGATCAACCAAAGGCAACAAATAATCACAAACTACCATAACATCCACTCATAGGGACATCCTATCGAGTAATGAGGGTTCAGTCAAACCCATATAGATCTATATATATGCAACCGTGGCTCAATGAGTTAACATGTATAAACAGAGGGGCCTAACAGTGCCTAATGATCATACAATCTAAGACAGTTCTGATCCACTAGGTAAAACAAGATTTAAGTGATCACAAGTTTCAAATAACGCTTTCCAGCCCAAAGATAAGTAGTAAAAAGGGGCTCGAATAACTCACAAGTCAAGCAATAGCCGTGTCGGGACGACAAAACAAAGAGATCGCTCCAACGCCTAAGTGCCTTAGAAATACGACATAACAAAAGTCTAAGTATCTCTATAAGTCTAGTACGGTTTAGCCTTAACAATTAACATTATATTATATAGTATATTAAAAGTGTTCCAACGAATAATATTTCGAGTTAAAACTGACGAGTAAAATATAACGTTATTTCGAGTCAAAGTGACGAGTAAAAGATATCGTTATTTCGAGTCAAAGTGACTACTAGAAGATATCGATAAGTTTTTAATCAATAATGACCATAGAAGGGAACGCTATTTCGAGCCGATAATGACTATCAGAATATCGATTGAGATTGAATACTGATACCCGAGTTTAGTCGAAGTTCGCTAAAATCAACGTTATGGGATAGTTGATTTTAGTCGAAGTCGACGATTTCGAGTAGGAGCCAAAGTCAACTAAAAGTCAACATTTTATGTCATCTTGTGATGGACGATATCCGCGCAAAAGACACTCTACATGAATATAATACATGTATTTTTAAAACCTTATTGATAAATTTGAAATTTGAGTAAATGTTAGGGACGACTTAAGCAATTAACTCTATGGATCATTTCCGGTCTCAAGTTTTATTCGGAACATGACTCAATTACATAGTAGTTATTTATTAGTTATTTTTTTGTGTTTATATAAAATTGATCTCTCTTTCAATATATATCATGTATATACTTCCTTCTTCTCACAATAAAATAAGTGTATCTAATTATTTATTATTTTTAAGCTCGTGAGGTTCGTGTGCTAAACTTAGGCCGTATTTTTTTAGCGAGCTCCAAGTTATGCTCGATCTCAGCTCGACCTTATTTAGACTCGGATCGAGATATTAACTTATCGAACTCGAGTAACTCACAAATAACTTATCGAACTATAGGGGGTTGTTTTATGACTTTTCAAACATATAAAGTAGCAAGAATGACACTCACATTCAAATAAATCAAAATAAGCAGATAAGATAAAATCCATGGCTACTCCAGCAACAAGTCTATCATGGAATTCATGTTCATGGCTAACCAACCGAACCCTAACAACCACAACTACCAAAGACTCCATCAAAATCCCCAATAAATTCTCAATCTTGGCACAAAAAAAGGCCAAAAAAACAAGAAAGGTATAATTAAATTACCCACATTTTCATGATATTTAGGTTGTTTGTTTTATTGATTGTGTTTTATTTGTAGATAATATTGATTGAAGATGTTACTGATGTGGGGAAGAAAGGGCAGCTATTGGATGTGAAAGCTGGGTTTTATAGGAATTTCTTGCATCCTTCTGGGAAAGCTAGGATTGTTACTCCTGATCTAATCAAGTAAATGCTTCATTTTTAATGGTTTTGCGATGTTATGTTACGTTAATTTAGTTAACGAGTTTGTTAACCATAAACCCGGCATAATAGTGTTGTACGTAGGAGCAGTTATTCATATATTTAGGGGTAGTTATTTGAATGAATAATAGTGTTAAATATAGCCCCCATGGGTTATTATGGTTAATAAGTTGTTTTGTGTAATGCCTGCCAACTGTTTGTGAAAATGTCTGTGAAATTGAATAGTAGTATGTTAGTTAAGCTAAAAAGTGTCCCCGAGAGTTGGTCTAGTGACGAATTTGAAAAGGGTCAGGGGTCTAACTGTCTAAGGTTCCCCACTAGGTGTTTTCCCTACTGAAGACATACCGGCTCACATTTACCTACATATATTAGTTAAGCTGAAATATAGTAAAGATATTCGTGGAGTTTTATGGGTTAATTAGGTACTTTGGGAAAATATCCATATCAAATTTAAGGTTTTTACGGTTAAAAAGAATGTCAAGGTTGTTTGTGAGCTTTTTTTCTTTTTTTAATATTTGAAGATATGCTATTCTATGGTGTATGAATCTTGAAGAACTTATGAAAAATTGCTGAATGCCGCAAAAGAATCAATGCTAGTTGTTCTTAAATTGCTGACAATTTAATAACAGCTTTATCATTGAGAGTTTAGACCTAGAGAAAATCATACATTGATTGCTATGAGAACTTTTTTGGAGAATGTAGAAATAACATTGACATGATGTGCGGTTTTCGACGCTATATAAAGACATAGATTTGAGTTAAAGCTATAGTTTAAACTATAACGGGATGGTCTCTCAAGTCAATATTAGCACTTATTTGTAATTTAAAAATCACTGCTGTTAATTTCCGCAACAAAGTTTTGTATTAGTTACTGAGAGACTGAACATTGCAAATGCTCGTAGATTATGAATGTTTTGAAAACCGGGTCAATGATCGACCCGGCTTAGCCACCGGGTCACCGGGCCAACCGGTTGAACCGGCGGGTCAACCCGGTCTCTGCAAATGTCCAAAATTTTCAATATCCCCTGTCAAAAGTTCAAAACACTAACCTTTGCTGCACAAAAACATCAAAGAAGCATGTTTATCTAATCAAGAAATAAGAGATTACAACTTTTTACTTCAATAGATTACAAGTTTCATACTCTATACTTGATAAGGCATAAGTCATACTGAGATTACAAGATTTATGCTTCAAAAGACTATACCCAAGCATAAATCTTACGAGATTATAAGTTTTAAACTTCAAATGGCATAAATCTTACGAGATTATAACCTTTTAACTTTCAAAAATAGTATAAAAAACAAAACCCGGCGGGTATTAGTGAACCGGGTTGACCAGGGTGTCTAAAAACCCGCCGGTTCGACCGGTTCTCAGTTTCATTAAAACCCGGGTTGTTTTGACCCGTTTTTTTGGCCGAAAGCGGTCCAACCGGTTCAACCGGCCGGGTCGAACCGGGTTTCAAAACACTGAGATTATCCCATACGATTGGACTTAAAATATCTTTCAGAGTCACACTAGAAAAGATTATATTAAGGCTTTTATCTTTCCGTGATCATTTTATTTTGCTCTTTGTTTAGGGAAATGAAGGTTGAAGAAGAGAGAATTGATGCTGAAAAGAAACGGGTAAATATCCCTTTCTTTTTAATCTAAAGCTGCACCCCTATTAATAACATTATTATAAGCATGATCGACTGTCTTGTAATCTTTTTATTATATTGTATTAAACAATTTCACTTTGTTTTTTAGGTAAAAGAAGAAGCTCTGCAACTTGCTCGGATTTTTGAAACCGTAGGAGCTTTCAAAGTGAAACGTAAGGGAGGGAAAGGAAAGCAAATTTTCGGAAGGTTTGCAATCATAAGAAACTTAATATATATTTTTCTTATCCATTTATTCTTTTCTTTTTTTAACTTTCTACTAATACATGTTATTCCTTGCAGTGTTACCGCTCAAGATCTCGTTGACATAATTAAGGCCCAACTACAGAGGTAAGTTTTGGAATATCATTTTTATTTCTTGTTTATCCAAGAGAATGATTTTTTATTGATTAATCTATAATTTTATGAATTTTTCAGGGATATCGACAAAAGAATTGTTTCTCTACCAGAAATCCGAGAAACAGGAGAATACATTGCAGAGTTGAAGCTTCATCCTGATGTTACTGCTGAAGTAAGGTTGAACGTATTTGCCAACTAAGCAATCAAAAACTCACCCATTCGACTTCTTTAAAAGAGTCTATATGAAGGTACGTTAACTAAATTATACATATTTTAAACATTACATTTCGTTTATAAACTCTCATTTTTGTCGATATATGGCAAGATATCTTTTTGTAGATATTAATCATTGTTCAGTAAATTAGCTCAAATGCTGAAAATTTGAACGGTATTAATTATTCTGAAATCCTTTATGCAGGATGAAAACTGTGAATTAGTGTTAGAATCGCGCAAGTTCAAGATCCAATTTTTTTCCGTTTCGTGTTTATGTGAGTCATGATTTTAACATTGAAATGTACACATCCTCGACCGAATTTGTTTATTTTGTTAATTAGTTATATCTAGTGAAATATCAAGAAACACTTCTATATCTATATTGTATCACCATTCATTCCATCATAAATTTGGTTGTTTTCTTCGAAACTAGACATGTCTATCTATGGTAAGTTTACAAATACCAGATTAGTGGTTCAGTTTTTGAGGCCCCTATTTGCACTAACACTACCTAAAAACAAAGTAAAATATACCTTATTCTATTGTTGCGGCTTCTATAAACTAAGAACAAAGAATTTGACAACTCGATTAAATATCAGTTAAACCTCAAAAGTCTGTTTAAAACACCAACCTAAGCTTTCACATTTGGCCCTATTAACGGGTGTTTGAGTCGCACCATTAAATATATACTAGTTCTAAATGTGGAGGAAAAGAAGTTTAGTCAACCATGAAAAAAGTTAATCGTTTTTCAGTAAATATACGTACAGTTTCTTCAAAGTTAACTAATAACCTTAGACCACTCCCAGTACTGATGCTAAACTGATACGGTCAGTTTTTTCCAACTCAGCGTTAGATCAGCAGACACCAAGCCGACTAAAAACTTACTAAATTCATGTTAACAATAACATATCACTTTATTTTTCTGGGCCAACACGTTATAAGGATTATATATTTAAAATTTAATAATAATAATAAATATTAATAATAATAAACAAAGAAATGGAAACAAAAATGTGAGCCTCGTCAAACCGCTGACGCTAATTCTTGTTCTTCTTCTCTTAATCGATTGTTTTTTTCTCTTTTCAAAACCGACGATGCTACCAATGAGCGTCGGTATATCCGTTGACAGGGGTCTTATATCTTTAGATATGTAGAATTGTTATTTTGTACACATGTATAGTTGTTTGCAATTTTTGATTTAGTTTTCTTAAGATACACATATACACTACTTTTATGTTAACTTCGTCATTTTATTGGCGAAACACAAAAGATATTATAGATGAAGCTTTTTCTTAACAAAAGTTGAAGAAGACTCACGTTACAAGAAATAATCCTATCCGACTGGCTCTTTGTGCAAAACATTTGGCCAGGAAACTAACAAATATAATACCAAACTCGATAATAAACTTGAAAGTTGAACGATCGCTACCATAAAATGAGAACAAAGCTGACATTGCCTCCAAATAAAACCTGAAAAAGATGATCAAACTTACTTCGACGTCTTTAATTAGTCATTACCCACTTATACTAATTTGCACGGGAAATGAATAAAATTTCTTATCTTCTAAACATAAATAATTATAAGAAAAAACATTAAAACCAGCCTTATCATTATATCATAGAGATACCAAATACAAAATTCTATAAATAAATATTTGTTTAAACTTTTCAATAACTCAAGTGTCAAAAAAATAGTATAATAACAAATTAAACTACCAAGTATTAACAAGCTAGGTAGACCCCCACTACTCAAAAGATTAGGAAGATTAAAAATAAACTATTTATAAGTAGATTATTATTTAAAAATAAACTTTCTAAATAAAGTATGAAATGTGTTTAATCATAAAGTTGCAAGATAAATTCTGTTTAAAAGTTGTTCGATAAACTCCAATAGGTCCTTTGACTGATTCGTTTGAATGACTAGTGACCAATTTTTAGTTCAACATTTGTTCTATGAATTGGTCTGATGATAAATTTAAATCAGATCGACTCTAAAAATAATAGTGTAAGATTTGATTTCTATTTGATTTTTTGTCCCCGGTTAACTCTCGCGAACAAGGTAAGAATACGAAAAATACATTTATTATCATAGATATACGATATTCGTAAGTCATACTTTTTGTAATAATTAAATAAAATATGGAAGAAGATATTTAAGTATTCAAAGAATTTTGGGAACATGTAAACTCACGCAATGTTCCATGCTTGTTAACCCATTCGTCAAAACGTGTACTTAACTATCACTTTTAGCACCATCCATGCTTAACCATCACTTTTTATTATTATTATAAATGTTATATATATATATATATATATATATATATATATATATATATATATATATATATATATATATATATATATATATATATATATATTGGTTTTCTGAAATATATTATTTTATTATTATGACTAGGTACATATTAACAACTATCAAAACTATTTATGAGATCGAGATAGATTTCGATTTATTAAAAATAAACACAAATACATTCTTTTAATAAAAAATAAATTGCAAAAGTTATACATATAAATAAAAGAAAAAGATTCCTAATGGTTCAATCTTACGCTACTATTTGCTTGTATAACTTTGACAATGTGTAGTGGGGAAGTAAAAGGTTACCAAATTGATATTAGTTTGTTATGAAATGAGAAGAATAGAATTAGTATTGATATGGTCACATTCACATTCACATTTACATAGCTCAACTGCTTTCGAAAGAGATTACTTTGTCAACATAGTCATGTTTTAATTTTACATATAAGAGGACACTCTTATTAGCGGATTGTTGAGTGACTTGAGTCATCTCGAGCATGGCTTAATATTATTATTCACATATTGTTCTAAAACTAGGGCATGTGGGTTGGTCGACGTTGTGGATTATCAATATTTTTGCAAATAACATATTTAAAATCGGGTAAAAGTCAATTTTCACTAAATATTTTTCTACTAAAGATATTTTACCAACAAGTAATTTACCCAAAAATACAAAAATATAGTAATTATATTATATGAAAAGTAATATTAATTTCTATAGATATATGGCAACAACTAAATAAATAAGAAAGGAGTATGAGTTTATGGGATAAATGGAGTAGTTCACTATTGTTATATGTTTGACCTAATTTTTTTAAATGAATGTGTGAAACGGTTTTTACAACTACTTTATTAGACTGTGAGAGACCTTAGACTATGGGGTGTGGTGGGCTTTATGGGGTGATGATGTGGAGTGATAGAGGTGATATGTAGGAAAGAGAGTGTGATTTGTAGGAAAGAGAGTGTGATGATGTGGAGTGATGAAAATGGGTGGTGTGGTTGTGTGATGATGTGGAGTGATAGAGGAAAGAGAGTGTAATTTTAAAAAGTTGTATATTTATAATTTTTTTTATATAAATGAAATTTTAAAACTTGTATTTTTATTAAAAAAAAACAAACACTACAATTTATTAAAAAAAAAATACTACAATTTATTTAAAAAAAAAAACATACTACAAAAAAAAAACATACTACAATAAAAAACATACTACAAAAATTCAGGATAAAATTTCGCGATAAGCCTTTTCTTTTCATGTTCCGCTATTGATTTGGCAGGCTCTGCGAGATGAGTGGTGTCCTTCATGATCACCTTTAACGCTTTTTGTCGCATTTTTTCTTCAGCAGTATCAGCAAATTTCCCGAACTTTTCCCCAATATACTTGAGTGAATCTTCGGCCCCCGAAGAAGAAGCAGCGGCTTTGCCCTTTCCTTTGCGCGCTTTTGCCTTTGCTTGATCTCTACCAATCGGTCTTGGAAGGTCTTCCTCCAAGTGAAGATCATCATCATCATCGTTGAGATCGATTCCAGCAAAAGGCGATACCGGAGTGGCGGGAGTGGCAGGAGTGGAGGGGTTACTAGACTCCGATGTTCTACGCGCTTTTCGGGACCCTCCAGATGTTGGGACATGTTGACAAACCGGGCTATTTCTCAATATTTTCCAAGACGCTAAATGTAGGAAACCCCCTTGCATTATGGTGCGGTAAGTCTGCAGAGCATGTTGGAGCAATTGTTCATCACTATGACCGCTTGGTCTACTTTGTTGGGCTTGTCGAAAAATCCCGTTGAATTTTTTGACCTTTCTTCGTAAGTCTCTCCACTTGCTCGAAAGAGAGTCTTCGGTACGAAAGTAAGATGGATCATCTTTAAGCATCTTGGCGAAATATTTTGCACGAACACTTTCCCAGTAAAGTGCTGAATGTTGATCATTTCCCACCACGGGGTCCTCGGATGTCGACGACCACGCTGAAGCAAGTGCGATCTCCTCCTCTTCGGTCCACTTCTTTCTTTCGGTTTTGCCTCTTAGGGATTCGGTTTCTTTTTTCTTATGTTTCCTCTTCCCCTTCCCACGGGCCGGCATTTCTTGAGCTTGAGTTTCCGGAACCACCTCATCGTCTTCAGAATCGTCAATGTCAAATGGAGGCACTTGCGGAAAATTGGATAAATGGTCTTGGTTAAGCAATTGCGAGAACGACCCGCCTTGGTATAGCGGGTCTAGGGATGGTCGTTGTGGTGGTGGAGTTTGTTGGTAAAAATGGGGAAATTGGTTAGGGTTTGGAAGTTGGGTAAAGTGTTGAAATTGGTTTGGATGTTGATATTGGTTATTAGGGTTTGGAAATTGTGGAAATTGGTTTAGGTTTTGGTATTGGTTTGGGTTGAACCATTGGTTGGGGTTGGGGTTGTTTTGATTGTTGTTGTTGTTGGGATCCATTTGAGATTATTGAAAGAATGTATAAAAATATAGAGATTGTTATAAAAATTGAGAGAGAAAGAGAGAGTTTTTGTGGTTTTTGTTATAAAATTGAGTTGGTATTTATAGAAAATGTTTTGGTTTTTTAAAAATTTGGCCGTTGCTTGATTTTTGAATTCGACCGTTGCACATTGATTCTCCTTACCACGGCGTTGTGCAGACAAAGCCAGCGACTGATTTTTGAGGACAACGCCCCGACGGTGTGGGGTAAGGCGTTGTCGGGCGTTGTCGATCCAACGTGGCGGCGTTGTGGAGGTTTTAAACGCCCCACACCCCACAGTCTTATCGTATTCGATGCTCCAAACTTGTAGGTTTATTTGTATATGAGGCTATGAGCATTACCGTTAAATGTTTGATCGTGAATCATAATCTCCGTACTTGATGGTAATCAAATCAAGATGGATTCCTACTTGGTAAACTACTGAAAATGCAGTTTTTTATCGAGTGTGGAAAAATAATTTTGTAGTCGTATAACTTTTTGATCGTAAAGATACAAAACACTACAAAAATAGTTTAGAATTATGACTAGTTCCCATATAAATTAGCATTAAAAGATTGAAAACTCTATAGAAGTGCCTTTTTTGCATAATGTTTTTTTTTTTAAGTTTTGTTTTGTTAAAAAAATGTTTGAAGTATATAAGTGTAATACATGAAATCAAGTCAGCATTACTCCATCTAGGTGAAATTCTATCAAAACTAATCAGACACAGACCGCCGTGTGGGAACCTTGATGGAGAATTTGATTTATAGTATTCAATCAATTATCGCTAATCAATTGTATGAAACATGAAGTGAGAGATGGCATGTTCAATGAGTTGGATGAGCAAGGATAACAACACCTTAGGTATGGTATCTTGGAAATAAGAAAAGAAATTGTACTTCAAATAAAAGGGTTGAGACATGTTGTGGAGTGTCATTAGGTTTATTGAAAGAAATAAGGAGAGTGATTGGAAGTGTTACAACGTCTTTTAAGTAGTAAACTGTAATATGAGTGTTTAGTGGATATGAATCGATCGACATGCGTTGCAAAGGTTGCAATTTAGGCATTTGTTACGATGATGTTCAAGTGTCTGAAGGTTATGACTTGTAAAACTTTGTTGGATAATTATATCATAAGGCAAGTTGTGCGAAAAGTTTCAAGAAGTTTGGTTACACTATCACAATAGTTCATTCATTCTTCGTCTCAACAACATGTGAATAATACCGAACTCTACTCCTTTTACCTACGCAAGACAATCCGAGTCTAAGACGCCCCAATGAATTCTGGGATAAAAAATCAAACTCTTAAATACCTCTTAGCAAAAACAAAATTAAAAGTAGCAATAATTTTCTATAATTCATGTTGTTTAAGGGAGTAGATTGACAAGAAATAGTTGTTACATAAGTTATGATAGATGGCAAGAGCAGGCTGAGCAGCTGTCATTGCTACCGCCCACCTTATCATGTGGGCTATCTCACTTTTGTATAATTAATCAAGCTTAACTCCTAATTTTTATTTTTATATTAATAGGTACATATTTATTAGGTACAGCTATCTATAAACAACCCCCAACCTTCCTTAAACCCATTACCTACAATATAACTACATAAAAATAACTTTTAATATTTCCAAGTTCAAAGTGATACAAACCTTAATATGTTCTATATCTTTAACGTATAAGACTGGTGACCAGTATTATTTACTGACGTGACAACCATATAAACCGTTACACGCCTACGCTACAATTAATTAATGTCCACCACCTTACAATATAAGATGGGTAATTTATGTGTAGTTTAATAGGTTTGGAGTTAATCCTTTTTGTATGTGATAAGACATATCCTAGATGATTTATTAGTTGAAGATAATTGAGAATAATGGTATTTAAATACATGGATGGAGTTGGATGGAAATGGGAAAGGCATGAAGTTAGCCAACTCATCTTTGTTTTCTAACCATTTATTGATACAGACTGCCTTACCACTATCACTCACTCACTCCATGTGTGTGTTAGAGTGACACAAACCATGTGTTTCTAACTTTCCTTTTAATTATTCTACACTCAATTTATACCTTCTTCTAATGCTACATTTTTCTGTTGCAAACACGTTAATGCAACATGGACCAACTCTAACACATTACTTATTTAGTGTGTGAAACGAATACACAACTAAAAGTAAACCACAACTTTATTTCGGTTGTGATTCTGGTATAGCCGAACCCTAGTCATTCGCTTCTCATGTCATGCCGTCTCTCTTTATCTCTCTTTTTTCTCACACACATAATCACGCCTTTCATTTGTTTGTTAATTTTAAGTGTATGATACACATGACGTGTGTTTTATTTCATACTCAATTTAATAAAATAACGAAAAAGGAGAATACCAAAAACACATAACTCTTTTTTTGTAATTTCATATGAACTATTTCTAACCAGCAACATAAGTGAAATTTTGATACGCAAGTGATTTCTAACTACTAGTTTTATCATACGTAGAATTTAGACGTACATAATTTTGAGTTGTGTGTCTGAAATATGTATCGGGAGATATTATTTTTATTAAAAAAGTAAAAGAAAAGATGATTGTTATAAGAAAAAGGAAGATGCCTAAGTATTACTCACACTATCACTCACTTTTCGTGAATGAAAGGCAACCCATGAAATGCATCATTTCAAGTGTTCAACACTAACCACTTACTCAAAGTATTCCACACTCACTACACTTCACACTACTTCAATCTAACTCATCAATTTCCTTCTTCTTTCTTTTATCATTATCGTCATATTTTATTCTACTTAATTTACAAAGTAAAGCGTTTATGTTAAAAAACAATACCGCTAGACTGAAAGTCTTTTATCAGTAATTTGAACGTTTCGAAATAAAATCATATGTAACTCAAAGTAATAAGAATATAATCAATCAGTTATATATAATTAATTAATTGTCAATGAATAATAATAACAATTTGAAAATGTAATATTTGACATTAATATAATATGAATGTAAGCAATTAATAAGCATGTTTAATGGTTGACCTTTAGTAATGGCAATCTACTAAAGCTGGTGAAGAAGAAAACAGTTGTGTAGAAGCAGAAGATGAACTCGCTGTGAACTGAAACGGCGATTTAACGTCCTCCGGTGGCGGAAAATTAAGATCTAACGATAACATATTACTACTTTCTCCAGGAGACTTAACGGTGATTTCTTCGGAGTTAGTTACGATTCCGGTAAGTTTAACAGACGGCGGAATTGGCCGGTGTTTTCTCATGTGTCCACCGAGAGCTTGACCGGATAAAAACTCCGATCCACAAATTGAACACTCATGAACTTTTGATTTAACGGTAAAGGAGTTTATTTGATTTAACGGAGACGGAGACGGTGATTTAACGATGTTAATGTGTTCTTCTTCTTCTATAGAATATTCCGTTAACTGTGGTAACGGAGTATTAACAGAAATTGTTTTCTTGTCCTCCACGTTAACTTTAGGCTTCTTATGACTAGCTCTATGTCCACCTAACGCTTGAAACGACGGAAACGTACGATTACACGTCTTACACTCGTAAACGTAACCACCACCAGCACCGTTAACTAACGGCGTCATCATCTCCGTCAACCTCCTACTACTCAACTTCTCCGTTTTGTGACTAATCTGATCGGAAAACTTCTCATCTTTCAGCGGCGAAACACTTCTAGCTAACATAATCAAACAATTCGCCATATCTTCGTCTTCTTCCGATACCGATTGATCTGAATTTTCAATCGAACAGTAATCGCTGTTCGAAACCGCAAACGGTGAGCTCGGACGTTGCCGTTTTGTTCGTTTTCCTCTGATGATTTGATGAGCTCGATCTCGATTGATACTCTTATCGGAAAATTCTGTTACAAACTCCATTTCCATGGCGATATTGTGTGTATGTATGTGTGTGTGAGAGAGAGAGTGGTTTGTTACTAGTAATGAAGAAAAGAGTGAGGGGATTTGGAACAATATATATACATAGTGAAAGGCTTGAAAATGTAAATAGTTAAAAGTTAGTGGATAGGAAGTGCAGGGTTGAAAGTGTAAATATAATATTTTCTTCAAGTAGTTTGTTGCCAACAATCTTTCTTTTGCGTTTCTGTTTTTAAATAAGTGCTTTAAACAATTTTTGGTTGTGTGAGTTTCACTCGCTATAAATGTTCCTCGCGTGCTATTCATCCAATCTTACACATCTTTTTCATTTTTTACATTGTTTTTTGAGAAAGTGTGAAAATATTCATTAAGTTTGAATTTTTTTTTTAACAATCCTTTGATCAAATGAACTTTTCAGAAAAAATAGTTTAATCGTTATGCATAGTTCATATACTATTGATGTTACGTAATTGGAAACGTCAAACATCATATACAGTGACAATATCATAAAATTTGACAAGTAGAAATAAAGTAAAAGTATTTATCAAGTGAATAAAGTGTTATTGTTAACGTGCAAAGAAATTAAGAGTACTTTGATTTTTATGTGGTAAAATTTAAAAAATAACATAACTAAAACTATTTTTAATATTTAAGAAAAAATTATGATTAAAACAATTGTCTACTATATTTCCGTCATGACTTAGTCTTTGATCAAAAAGCTATAAAGTATCTTAAAAAACTTATTAATAATACGTGAAATTTTAATATAACAACAATATTAACATAATTTTTGTACTACAAAATCATATTTAGTTACTATTTTGACCTTCTATAAAATAGGGAATTGACAAATCTCTAATCTTTATTAATTTTTTAGAGTTACTATTTGATAACGTCAAGGAATAACATAACTTAATGTGAGCATCATTTTCTGTTTTAGTTAATTGACTTTTAATTACTTCATATTCTATTATCAACATGTGATATATGTGATGGTATGTTTAACAGGTCTCATTTATTTATGCTAATAACTTAACGAAACAGTCTAACTATATTTATCTAAATCACCTTTAACAATGACAAATAACTTAATCTCATTTTCAAGTAATTGGAGTGTGAATAAGAGTCCCTAAGTTTTTTAAGGTCGCGTGCAACTAATCGACGTCAACATATTTCGGATGATCTTAAGTTTAGATAACCTTATTATTATATATTCATTAACGAGTTGGGCTTGAATTTATATTTAAAAACCGAGTATGGACAATAACTTATTTATCGTTTTCATATAATTGAAGGTAAATTCTGAAGTTCTAAAAGTTGAAGACAAAAGCATGGTTGCCGATCTCGTAAATAAATTCTAACTATATAACATTATTTTGATTTTTAGACTAAGGGAATGTGATTTTACTGATAAGAATAAAAAATAAAGTAAAAAAACTAATGATTTGAAGATATACTTTTAGAGAAATTATTCCTTATTATATGGTAATGCAAAAAATAAAGAATAGTATAAGAATAGAAAATCAAGTAAAAATATTGCATTCTTTAAAACAATAAAAAGAAAGATTCCATATATTGATTAGGAGACTAAAAAGTACAAATATCAATGCAAAAGATACACTTTTTAATTTCTGACACTATTTATTTTACATATATTTATAATTAAATAATCACATATATAGAAATATAATAAGCTTTAAATGAATAAAATAATTATCAATTTAATAAATAATTTTGAAAAAAAGTTGATTGAGAAAATGCACGTTAAAGGTATGCCACCCCTCATTCACTCCATGTCTTCTTCATCTCAAAGGAAAGTACTTCTTAATCCTTCATCTATTCTTCTTCTTTGCTTTTTGCTAAAATTACTGAATAAAACACACACAAAAAGTACATTTTATATAATAGATCGACTACGTTTAGTATGAATAATAAAATGTTTGCAATAACTTTGTATGGTTCATTATACGTGAATACATGCTACATAAGTGTATTTAATTTTATATCGAGAAAATGCAAAATGTTGAAAGTGTCAGAAAATTGTCAATACGTTTTTAAGTAGAAGCATCACTATTTTGTACATATGGACATGTCTTAAAACAAATGATGTAATGTTTATATAAAAGTGTCCGGAACCTGGACCTCGTAATTGGTATCAGTGTTATCCAACATACTTAAGTCATCCAAAAAGTTGAAGCCGATAAGAATTTTAGTTATAACCGAGTTACTTAGATTATCAAAATGTTTTTCTTCATAATTAACATTACATATAGTTTAACCACATAGTATACAATTTTATGGTGTTAGATAGAAGGTGGGAAGAGAGTACGTAGGGAGTAAGTGTGAAGTGGAGGTGGGGGGGATTAATGAGTTAGTTATGTTATGGGTGGTGTAGACTCTGTCCACCATTACAATATTATTAATACTTAGCATTTTACTCACACTCTCTTCCTTTACTTGCTTTTTCATAAACCTAACTAACTAGAATATATTATCACATTTTATGTATTTCCCATTCTTTTTTGGTTGCTTTTTCGAAGAAAAAAAAAGTGTATCACATTTGGGTAATTGGATAACCGGGTGACCGCTTAAGCATGTAAAACTGATGATGACGTGACAGATGAAATGTCGTGACGTGATTTTTCTTGCGGACATGGATATATAGTGTTGAATTATGAAATAAAATGTATAGTTATCTAGAATGGCAAATTGGCTATGGTGTGGTGTGGTGTGCATGCATTATGTGAGCTCACCATATTCACTTTATTTATTCGTTTGTTAACTTTAATTGTGCAAATTATTAAAGGAAGAAACAAGTGCAACCAATGCAACTATAAATTTGCTTTTGGCAGTTGTACATACCCTCAAACAAATTCATTGGCTAAAATACAACGGTTCAATAAATAAATAAGTAAATCAATATCATGGTTTTTTGAAAATGATGAGATACAAGTACTATAATAATATTTTGGTGTGAAAGTATTTGTTTTTCCTCATTGTGAAAAGGATAAGTGATTTTAGTTCAACGTTGTTAGATAACATATTTATTGACTTTAACGATACAAATACAATATTTTGTACTGATACATATTATTCACCTAGTATATATATGTATATATAACAGGATATTTATCTTTAACAAAATTTGAACTCGATGCTTACTGATTGATAAGTTATCTTAATAGAACTAGATTAACTAAATAAATTCATATGAATCTATAATTAATTATTACGAAGATTATTGTACATTAATATATATATATATATATATATATATATATATATATATATATATATATATATATCATATTTTACAATAACATGCTCTTATTGCTAATTTGGACTAGTGTTTTAATAGTTTAAATAAAGTGATTATTTACTTGCAAAAATTGTTTTTTCATTAAAAAAAATTATATTTTTTTAAGGTCAGAAGTGTTAAGTAGAATTCATTGAGGTTAACTAGCTAACTAAACTACTAAGCAACATTCTTTTCTTCACTTCTACTCTTTAATTCCTCTTGTTTAAATTTAATACAAATATAGCCCCTTAAGTTTTTAACATTACTAAATTGTCACTTACATTCTAAATAATTAAAATTCACACTAAAATATTTGTAATTACAATTTGAGATCGTATATTTTACGTTTATTAGTTTGCTATATATTGATATATAAAAAAAAGGTACTCTTTAAATATAAATTATATTTAAAAAAATAAAGGTTTTTAAAGATATTTTTGATAAAATTGGGGATAGATAAGATATAAGAAAAGTGTGTGTGATTTGGTGTAGGCCCTTAAAAAAGTCAAAAAAAGAAAATGGTGGTGATGGTGAAGAAAATGGAAGAATCTATTTTTGGGTAACAAAATTAAATGAGTTTGTTAGGTAAGTTGGGTTTGTGGTGGCTAGTTAAGTGTAGCATAAACAACTCATGTGATGATTATCTTAATAAAATGGTTTAAAATTTTTAATCTAAAAGTAACATATGTAAATTTGAGCTTCATATACTACTTTACTTCAAACCATGATTCCTTAGTCTTACAAGTTTGTAGCAATATGATCGAGCGGTCCCAAAAGACGACTCGTAAAATTTATCATATTGTAAATATGAGTTTCATCAAAGACAAATGTATATAAGTATTTGTCACTTAAAATTTTTATTAACATAATGTAGTTTAGTGTTTTGATATAGAATTTATAATGATAGTTTAGTTATTTAATGATCGGTGACATAAAACATTAACAGAAAGTGCGATACTATATATCAATGTTGTATCATTTAACTATGGTTTACACGATTTAACTCATTATGTTAGCATAAAATGTATATATTTAACAAGATTTTTGGTTATTTATCTAAAAAAATGTGGGACAATGAACTAAAAATGATAGCCAATCCAATATCCGAATAGCAATACAACCTATATTATTTGGAGTGTGCTTCACACGTTGGTGTCTTGTCGGCCCCCTACCCCCACTTTCTTTTTGTAGCAACAATTTCCATTATCTAAATAAATAAATATATAAAGAAAATCATTCATAAATAATTTTTTTTATTATTTTATATTCACATTTTATCTTAATATATATTCACACCTAAATATATTTTGATAAGAAATTTCTACCTTGAAGTAGTTAAAACTTTTCATCATAAGAGTTATTAATTTTATATTTATTACAAATATAATTAAAAAAAACTCATAAAGAGCTAGTTTTTTTTATTATTTAATATAATTTTATTATATATTTTATTATTATAAATTATTAATTTGGCTTTCAGTGGTTACAAGTTGATTGAAGTAGCTTAAGAGCCACTCGCTAGAAAATTCTGTTACAAGTTGGAGACTGCAAGTAAGCCAAGCAACCACATCATTTTTTATCTTTTAGTTTAAAAGTTTTAATATATAATAACATAAATTAAATGTCATTGTAATTATTTTCTTCTAACTTAAAATATGTTATCTTTCATATTTAAGACTCGTTAAGTTATGTTAGTCAACTGAACTAAATTGCACAAACTATGTAATTCGTTAAAAAAGATATTGATAACCAACAATGTTGATTATTACATGTTTCACATGTTAAACTTTGTTGTTCATTTTGATAAATGAGTGTTATAACTTTTCTAAAATCTTTTCTATGTATATTTCATTATTTCTCCGAGTCTTTCGTCATCCACCATCAACTTTCTTTGCTTTCAGTTGATAAGTCTGATCTATAAAAGTCGGTCTACAACTCGTCACGAAAATTTCTAGTATCGTATTTTAATCGCATGATATTATTTATATAAAATACAGAGTGTATTTATAAATAAAAAAAAGTCAACAAATGAATAAGGTGTTTGAGTAAGTAGATCACTAACTGCAACTAATGAGCTAATAATTGTTGGAATAAAAAATTGGGTCAACGAGAGTGGAGCTCCAATCGGGTGAAATCCCACGTTATCTATGATAACAGAATTTATTTTTTATAAAATATATCCTAGTTGATTTTTCCTACTTCATATTATAGAATTTATGTGAGTATGTATAATAAAAATACACACCTTAAATTCTCTTTTTGCAAGTGAAGTAAGAAGAAGAAGAACAAAAAAAAAAAAAAAGAAAAAAAAGACTTTCTTCATTTCAATATTAATATTCATAGCTAAAGATTATACAGTTTAATAAAAGTGTTATTATTATATTGTTTAACGAATAAATTTATATTTACCATTTGAAAGCTTTCTAATTTGCTTAATTATCAAATTGACAATAACTTTGAGACATCAAAAAAAATGAAAATGTACATAAATATTGGAGTAAAAAAAATGTGTAAACGAGATTTTTTTTCTTTGTCAAATATTAATTATTTCATTAAATTTTAACACACACTCATTTTGAAACATTTTTTAATAGTAAGATGAAGAATAATTTTGAGACTAAAGAGTAGTTCACATAATTCTCGTTCTCCTTGAAATTAAGACCAATGAATTTAAATCGAATCAAATAGTGTGAAAGTTCACTACATGCGTAAATCATAAGTCATAACAAATCTAAATACAGGTGTTTATGTATTTTTCCTATTTACGCGATTCACCTATGTGAACCAAAAAACTTGTGAGATAATTTTACAAACTAAAACACACATTTTGTCATTATGGTATATTTCTATCGATTTTATGATGAACTAAATGATTGATTCATATTTTTTATGGTTGAATAATGATATAATACTTATGAATCTTTAGGGACACTTAATATGCAAATTTACTCAAAGTACATCATCTTTAAGAAAAGATTGTCTAAATTAGGGTATTGTGTAAGCCATCTTTAAAACCTTCATATGACAAAAAGTGTGTGTTCTCTTCTTCACTATACTCATTTTTTTGGAGGACTTTAAAGGGAACTAAGTTATTTTGTCTTGCAAAAAAAGAAGCTTTTTGGATTAAAGTTATCTCTAAATGATATGCAAAATCACAATAACTTTAAGAAGATATAAAAATATTACTTTGCTTTGGGGTAAAAGTAGTACATTTTGTAAAAAGTGTGTGTTCTCTTCTTCGCTATACTCTTTTACCTTCAAAATCGATATTTCATCATGTCAGATCACGTATCAATGAGGTAAGATTTAAAGACCCTGAGGTACAACTTATGCTAAATATCTTTGACCATCGAAGACGGAGTAAGAAAATTTTTATTGTTTATATATGGGCGGACAAGATGATCTCATATTGATTTTTATAGGGACAATTTCAAAAATAACATAAATATAACTATTATTATATTGCGATAAAATTGAGATGAAAACAACGGTCTACTCTACCACCGTATTGTCTCCCCATGCTTTTTGTAAAAACGACAAAAGTAGACAAAGATTATAATGTTTATTAGCACTTTTAGATAATACCTTCTATTTACGGATTTACCTATCATACACATAAAATAATTGAAAAAAATAAAAGAAATTGTGTTGAAAAAAGGTGTAATTAGCACCATTAATAGTTAGAAAGAGATTATATTGTCGATTAGTACTTTTAGTAAGGAGTTTTTGTGTAACAAATGCATGGACCAAAAACAGGATTAAAAGTATCTATCACCACTAATCACACCCAACCCAAACTTAATTCACACCCAACCATCTGCCTAACCACTTTTTATACCACCACCAACTCTAGCCACACTCAATACTAACGAGTCGACTCACTTGCCATATTCATCGACTAAAACAAATACGTGTTTGATATGAAACCTAATTATATGAAAGCGAGTAGGATGATATGGTTTTTGTCTTATGTACATCGTGTTTGGTTTTCTTTAGTGGTGGTAATAAATTGTTTTGTGCTATAGGCATTAAAGTCAAAAGACTTAAGCATATTAGCTTATTGGAGCAATAAGCCATGTTTGACAAAGAGCTTACAAAAAAGCTTATTTAATGTATGTTTGACATAACTAATTGAAGATATAGGTATGAGTTGGAAGTTATTTTCTAAAAGCTAGTTTCAATAGCGTTTCATATTAGAGTTTTTTTTTTCAAATTAAAAGCTAAGGCTATGGTACCCAAACAAAAGTAGGAGCTTATTGTTTTGAAATGAAAAACTATGGTATTCCTATAAGTTTGTCATCAAACATACCGTTTAGTTGCAATAAACTAATAAGCTTATATGTCCTTTGATTATAAAGTTTATAGCCATATATATAAGCTAACAAAACAATCTATTAGTGAATGTGTTAATTCCACCACCGTTAAAGAAAACCTAACACGATGAACATAAGACAAAAATTGTATCCTACTTGCTTTCATGTAATTAGGTTTCATATCGAACACGTATTTGTTTTGAGTCGAAACTAGCTTTCAGAAAATAGTTTCAACTCCAGCTTTAGCTAGTTATGCTAGACATATAAGACAAAAATTGTATCCTACATGCTTTCATGTAATTAGGTTTCATATCAAACACGTATTTGTTTAAGTCGATACTAGTTTCAGCTAGTTGTAATAAGCTAATTTATAAACTCCTTAATGTGCTTTTCACGGGGTGTTTGTTTTAGGTTATTTCTATTAAAAGGCTAAATATTTTTACAAAATCTTGCCAAAAACCCTATTTATGTTTTATCTCTAGCGGGTTAAAAAAATATAACATTTAATAACATAAACTAAAAAAGTGTAAAATAGAGTCAATCAAGTGTAAAGTCATACAAAGTGTTATTAATACATGAAACCTACTGATTTCATTATTTCTGCATAGAAATGCAGATTTTGGACTCGACTCTGTACAAAAAAAAAGAACCTGAAAGCTTCTTAATATGTACGATGTGGTCTATTTCGACACATTTAGATTATTATGATATGAACACTCTCTTTTAATGAATGTGCTACTGAAAATCTACAAAGATATTACAAAGAATCTAATGAGATGGGTATTTTTAATCATTTCGAACGATAATTATTGTATATGATAATGGTTCCGAACAATATCATCATAAATTAAAGCAAAGGTTTATATCCAAGAAGTAGCAATAATACCGTACAATAAAATGACAATCAACTCACAAAGTATTAAAGAGCAAGAAGTGGTATTACATCTTTCAAGAAGTGTTTGCACAAAAGCCTCATTGATTATTTGGATAAATACAATGTGCAAATATTTCAACTTACAGTTTTGTAATTGCAAAGCATTAACCTCTATGCGAAAACTGAAGATGAATCAAGGTTCATATTGGTGTCAACCCGACCACACCTGCATATTTCAAAGGACAAAAAAAAAATTATGTTTATCGGTGGTAGCTCAAGAGACTTTGCCGGCAAATAATTATGCAAATAACACTTCAAATATCATACCAAACTTTTTCTGCTGATAAAGTTTACCGTTGCAGTTTCTAACAGCATATATAACTAAGTCAAACGAACAGCCATGTCTCTACTAATTCGGCTAGAATATAGGTGATACTGATTTTTAGGGATACAGGGAGTTAACTAGAAAGTGGCAATTCAACCTATTTGCCTATTAAAGGGTTGATTTGGGGTTAGACACTATCTCTAACAGGTCAACAGTTAAGAGAAAAATAGCCAAAAACGGAACGGTCTGAAAGTCGTCCAAAGTGTGTTCAGGGGCAGACAAACAGGTTATAAGTTGCTTATAAAGATTTGTTTGTGCTTTTACGTTTTTCTTCTTCTTTGTATACCATAACTGAACAACTAGTTTGCAGCCTTAATGCCACTATGTCTAACTCATATACGGCAAATACTATTAACCTTGGTTGTAGTTAATGCTAACATGGAAATTAAAAGGCGAGTTGTTATTATAGACGTCATGTTTAAGACTTTGATTAAGCATCGAAACACTATGATTTCGCTTAAGAAAATTGACACATTATATGTATAATATACATACCACAAGCTAATCGGCCACCTGCATTTCCAGTGGAGAGGCTAAGTTCGTGACCACCTAAATTAAAACCGACAAAAACGGTCAGTATTCTTTTACTTCACATGCAACTTGAACATTTAGTTTTCTAAGAAAAAAAAGTATTAAAACTATAAAAATATACCCTTTCCAAGATCATCAGCAAGCTCATGAACCACAAAGGCTCTTCCGACCACAGCATTAGGCCCGGTCAATGGTATCTGCACATTCACATCAAACAAATATTGACAATAAAATCCGCAAATTATAGCAAACAACATTAAGAAGCAAATAACTGATTAATCTCAAACCTGGTTATCGACAATTGTAGCCTCAGCCACACCTACATTATGATATATTTAACATTATTATAAGTAAAGAAATTCAGAAAAAAATACAAAACGAGTCACAAAATTTTGGGTTAATGTAAACAACAAAATAAATAGAAGAAAAAAAACAAGGGATTGTAATGAAACACCATCGGCATTGGCAATTATGTTTCCCAGGTCACCCGCATGACGGTTTTCATCTTCAGGAGCACCATGTGTGTTCCCATTAGGATTGAAATGTGGTCCTAATAAAAAACACCATCAAATCAAACACAATAAATATATCTAGCGTAAACTAAATCACTTATTTCATAAACCCTAAAAAATACATAAGTTGCAACGTTAGAAAAATTCAAACCTGTTGATATGCACCCATTTGTAGTATCACCAAACTCATGCTACACAAATAAAAATTAAAAAAAAAAACACACAAAAACATCAACACTCAATCATGGATAAACAATATATACGTATATAGTAACTCGATACAATAACAATCAAATAAACGCTTACTAAATGAAACCCATGAGGTCCTGGAGTCAATCCAGTTATTTTCACATTCACAGTTGTTGGACCTATATATCAATCAAAACAAAATATTAGGTTCGCAATTCAAAATTAACTAGCACCCTACTTTTTTCAGCTTAAATTGAATCCAAACCGACAAGTATCCGTCACTTTTTAAATTGACAATTATACCCCTGAATTAGTTCAAATCAAACCTAAATTCAAAAATTGACTTTCAGTTTATATAAACTTCAATAAAAAAAAAATCTCAATCCATCTATATATTAAGCTCAAATTGACCAAAAAGGGGTAATTAGATTCATAATCTAACATCAACTAGCAGGATACCCGCGCTACACATCGGATACATATTTGGACACAGTTTTCCTACATAATCATCTTCAAAGGAATCCGAATTAAAGTGACATTTATCCCTCACTTTCAGTGTACATTCAATCGGTTTAAATTGACAATTATACCCCTAGCTTTCCTTATACAGGTAAATAATCAAAGTCAAATTCAACAGTAATAAAAAAAGGTGAAAATTAGGTTTAGTTACCACTGTCTTCTTGAGTTAGGGTAACAACGCCTTCAACAGAGGAAGTCCCCTTGAGAACAGCGACGGCTTTCTTAACGGCGGCGACGACGGTGAGAGGTTTAGGCGCGACGGCGGCGGCGGAGAGAGATAACGAATGGCGATTGATTGTTGATTTGAGTGAAACGCCGTGAAATGAAGAGGATTGAAGTGAGATTGAGGTTAAATTAGCGTTTGAGATTGGGAAAACGAGTGAGTTGGTGGGTGTGGAAGTGAAGAGGAGTGAGTGAGCCGCCATCATTGCAAGTGTAGCAGCAGCTTGCATTTAGTGGTTGGTGAAAATGGGGATTGATTTGCTGATAAAATATATGATAATGTTTTTTTTTTCACAAGAAGAATGGTGATTGTGTTTCGGATCCTGTTTTTTTCAATTCAGGTTGACCCGTTTAGAAGAAAGCCCAAGTATATTGGAGAAGGTTGGAGAAGGTTGTTAAGATCGGGATTATACTTAGGATCATTTTCTTGTTTGTAAGATTGAGATCGTAAGATAGAAACTAGATCGTAAGATACTACTAATATAGGTATTTATCATATTTATATAATATATATTTCATATCAATTACTAATAATATGTCAAAATCATTGACTGGCTAATGTGTGTAATAAATTCTATTTACGTAGACTACTCAAGTGAGTTTATGGTGATGTTGATTTTACATGTGTTTATTAGTTGAAGCAATATATTTTCTGAAATTATCTTTATCGGTATCTTAACGGTTAGACGATTTGTTTTTAAGTTTTTTTAACAAAATTAATTTATCTATTTGTCTTTAAGAAAAATAGGATCATATCGTATAAAGATCATGATTGATATCATAGATCATATGCTTATATAGATCCTAGGTAGGATCAGATGGTTTTTGGAAAATAAGATCGTAAAATTGTAAATATTTATATCAAGATCGAGGTCATGCTAAGATCCTATGGATTATAGATCCTATGCATGATCGAATCATTTTTGACAAACGAGATCGTAAAATCGTAAGATCTAAAAATCAAGATCGGGATCTTAACAACCTTGGTCTTGGGTACTGGGGACTTCTTTTGGGCTTTAGCCTTTCAAACTGATTAATCCAAACAAGCTTGGTTCCAAATAATCGATTGGAGCACAAATCGACGCAAACATTTGTTCATATAGCAAGTTTTGTTCTTATATAAAACATTTTGTTTAGATATCATCCCTAACGTAGACGGTTTATACAATTAACTAGTTTATACATTTAGTATTACTAAATCGTCTATGACATCATGATATCAGCATAAAAAGCATTCTATCGGGACAATATATTCATTTTCAAGATCTTGGAGACGAAACATACAATTTGTTTAAAAGAAAAATATGTATCCTTTAAGCAATAACTTATGTGAGCTTGTGTGGAAGAAACACCATATATTCTTGTAAGTTGAAAGTTTCTGACCCAATCTACTAAATCCAATCACTTGTCATCATCCCACCTTCACTATTCACTATTGGATCAAGTGGTTTTCGACAAATATACTTGAGTGTAAAAAGATAGAGACGAAATTGTGATCGGATGCTATGATTAAGGGTGAATGGTCATTGTTCGTTTAGTAATCCTAAAATAGATAAAGATGCTAGTTAGGTGAGGGTGACGTAAGATTTTGACCGGCCAAAAAGAAATACTAAACAAAACTAGGAAAAAATTGAACTAAGAAAATCATTTGATAGTCGGGGTGAGTGAGAAAAGTTTTACATAATTATACTTGTTCAACATGATTAAACCTTACAAATATAGGGCTTTTGTATAAGGCTCTGATCAGTTGATGTGTAGGCTACGACCAACCTTATCATCCATGTAACTCCGCCTTGTGAGAGTCCTAACTATGGTCAGAAAACAAAAGTCGGTGTGAGATCCAAATTATGATTAGAAAATAAAAGGAATAAGTGTATTAATACCAGCTTTGATAAAACAATTGAAATCTGAGAACATTAGAAAGATAATATTGACCGGATTTAAGCTTTCTGATTTCATTATTCATCACATACTCTTATTTCGTATGGTCTGAATATGAAAACACTTGTTCAAATGAGTGTATTGTTTAAGCATTGGTTT
This sequence comes from Senecio squalidus, assembly GCA_910822075.1. Classification (NCBI taxonomy): domain Eukaryota; kingdom Viridiplantae; phylum Streptophyta; class Magnoliopsida; order Asterales; family Asteraceae; genus Senecio; species Senecio squalidus. The sequence continues at coordinate 3,089,890 of CAJVGC010000591.1, read as the reverse complement.
TCTCTAATAACTTCTTTCTCGATTATGAAGTTTCATTGTAATGAATTTAGTCGAGACGTATACAAAAGTTCTACAAAAGTTCCATTTGAGTGTATCATTCATCATATATTTTGGATTGGTATGTATCCCAATTTATTACTTCGTACAAATGGTCAATAAAAAATCTAACATGTTAAATATCTAGTTAGCACGACATGATAAATCTAGATTTCTCAATCCATCATATATTATCATTCAACAAATACTTTCTCCAAAATTTAATTAACGTTTGATTTAGCTTATTTAGTTAGACTTACGAAATCTATAAATCTTTTAAAATTTCATACAGTCAATTTTAAGTTGATTTTTAATTTTTTAAACTTATTTATTTTAACTTAGATTTCGGCTTATTAGCTTATTAAAATAATTCGAAGCCCATATACTTACGTTGACGAATTTATAAACTTAATAAAGTTCAAATAAATAAACTTATAACTCGTATATAAGCCAAACAAATAACCTAAAAAAACCTTCTCCAAATTCGTAAACAATTAATTTCTCTCAGTTTGGCGCGACCGCTTTTGTCATTGGCTCCGATCATTCACGCCACTGGTCCGGCAAGTCTCTGCTCTCGCTCGATATGTTATCTTCTCACTTTTATTATTATGTTATTATGATCTAAGTTTTTAGTATACGTGTAATAGTTGTTATTTTAATATACTAAATCCTTCATGTTATTAAATATTAAGTTACATGTTAAGATTAAAATTTCTTTTTGTTATGCACTCCAACTGTTCGATAAAATGTCTCAATGAACGTCACATGCTTATACGGTTATACCTTAAAACAGTAGTAATTTTTTTTCCTGTCATGTTATTAAATTTGAAATTACATGTTAAGATTAGGATATGGTTTTGTAATGCACGTAAACTGCTCGATGAAATACCTCAATGAACATCGTATGCTTTTAGCTTATACTTTAGTAACTTATTATTGGATTTAAATTTTTTATGTTAAATTTAAATTTGGTTTGGTGATGTACGCCTATTGTTCGAAGGAATTCAGCAATGAACATAACGTGCTTATAGCTTATAACTGTTGGTAATATTTTTCCTAGTTAATGAACATCTTATACATATAATTTTTTTTGCTTCGACTTCAGTTTTGAAGTAGTTTATGTGAAATTGTATGGTAAATGCTGCTAGTTTTTGCTTGCGTTTGTGTTGTATTTGAATTTATTTTTTCACTATTTTAACTCACGAGTATAACTTTCATTAGTGTCAAAGAAGAAGATGACGGAAAACATAACAGATAAACTTGACCGGATTTCACAGCTTCCTGATTTTATTATTCACCACATACTCTCATTTTTTGATCGTCATAATCTAGAAACACTTGTTCGAATGAGTGTATTGTCTAAGCACTGGTTTTCTTTAACAGCTTCTTTCTCCATTTTGAAGTTTCATTGTTATGAGTTAAGTCGAGCCTTATACGAATGTCATAGTCTATATAAGGCCATATTTTTCAAGTATATTACATATACAACGACCAAATTTTGCGAGCAAAATCTACGTGCACACACATTTGATGTATATACAACTAACTTGAAGCCGAATGAGGTAGATATTCTTGAAAGATGCTTTGGCTTAATTCTTAAGAAAGACTTGCAAGTGTTAAAGATCGATATTGTTAATACAAACGGTGCGTCAAGGTATCGTTTGCCTAATATACTCTTATCTGCATCATCATTAACATCCATGACGATACGTCGATGTGAGTTGCCTTCGTCCTTAATGGTTGATGTTTTCAAGTTCAAGTCTTTGAAACTATTGACTCTTTGGTGTGTCCGAATTGATGAGGGAATGATCAAGTGTCTGACCCGTAGCTCCCCTCTTCTTGAAGAAATTAATATTGAAAATTGCTATGGATTCAAACAATTTTGTGTTTTTCGGCATCAAAATCTTAAAAAGGTTCAGATTTATTGTTACTGTGAAATTGAGAGAATAGATATTGAGGCTCCAAATCTGTGTTACCTTCTTTTAGATAATTTCAAAGGAAAAAGAGCACCATTTATTAATTTGACTTCATGCAAAAAGCTAACAACATTCTGTTACAAGGGAGTAGGTTATACCGACTTGTTACCCAACTTTCCGTTCATTGAAAATCTGATTTTGTGTCTTCCCTATGATTGGGACAACTTGAAATTGTCAATTCAATCGTTAAAGAAACTTGTACTATATGCGAACTGTGATTTTGACGAAATTGATATCAATACCCCCAATATGGTTTTGTTTGAGTTTAATTCCTCTTCAGGGTGGCCCGGTTTTTTTGTAAGAGATGATTTAGCTCAGTCGAAACCATGTTTGAAATATAAGTCATCTCTTCTACTTGACAGTATGTTGTTCCAGAAGTTGAGGCGATTTTTGGACAAAAATAATCAGTTTAAAACTTTGAAGCTGGTTTTTAGTACGGTATTTACCCTTTTCATTTATTTGATCAGCAATTTATGTCGTTTTATATAGTCCCAAACAGTGGTATTTACCAATTGTCTTACAGATCCTCATAGATATCGATGAAGTAAAGGTGATCCGTTCTCCACCTTATGAACTCGAGCATGTTGAACTAGAATATGGGTATTATCTCAATAATGAATTCGTAGCTCTTGTGGATGCTATATTTTCATGTTGTCGGCCTCGATCACTAAGTTTAAAATTGGATGGCGGTATTTCTAATGACAACAGGCAAAGACATGTTGCCAAGGTAGATTTTAATATGTGTTTTCTTTGATAAAATGTCCGTTATTCCTTTAACTATCTAATGTATAGTAGTTGTAGAAACCTGCAAATATGATCAATTATTTGCTATTACATTCTCGTGTTTTTCTTCAGTATGCATATAAGAAACTACTTCAACAAGAAGATCAAGGCCAGATTAATATTCAGATCGTGTTGTCTTACTTTTCGAAAGCCAAACAACACTTCAGTGACTTAAAATCACTGTTGAAAGCATTAGCTTGTGTTCAACGGAAACACACAGTCACCTTCGTTAAAGAAGGTACCCTACTTTCCTATTATGGTCAGCTAAATTTATATAAATGTGTGTAACACTTTCTTTTCCTCTGTTGTTAATATCCAATTAGTTGTTCAAGAAGCACGGTAACGTAGCAGTCAAAGGTACGCGAATCTCGAGATTTCAAGATTATTAGATTAAGAAATAGTGAATACTGAATGGTACTAGTAAGTAATTGGAATTTTAGTTATTAGTGTTTTTGAGGAATCAGTTTGTAAAAATTAGTGAAAATCTATTAAACTTAACTAGCTGCATTAAAACTTTCGCAGATATGTTTCTCGATGTTTAGGTCTATAATGATGGTTGTGAAACGTTCTACCAGCTTAAACTTCGGCTATTTTACTGCGTGTTATACACTTATAGTGTGATTCAAAAGTGAATGATCTTGATTGTATTTGGTTTGAGCCACTTCTTTTTTATCATATACAGTAGTTATTAAGGAATCAAATATTTTAAGTTCTTCAAATAACTATGGTATATGATCCTTTAAAGGATTTAAAATCTCCAAACCAGACTCGGGCCATGGAAAACTTTATCGTACATTATAGAGCACTCTCAACGGTAGGTTCATGGCGCCACCAACGCCCCTTGGTGCCGGTGCCATGGATCTTGAGGACGCATTTCTTTCTTTCTTTTAAATAATATTTAGAAGATAAAAGTAACTACTTAAGTCTTAGATTTCATTGTTATGATTGTTGAGCATTTCATTCTTTTAGGATATTCAATTTTATGCCAACGTGATCAAGGTATATGATGAAAATATTACTAATGGTGGCTTTTAATGTAGGGCTGAAATTAATTATTGGCTTTAAACGTGTTCATCGTGTGCTATTTTTTTTATCCTTTTCTATTAGTCCAAAACAATCTACATATATGTCATTTATATTTATTTTGACATTTATAATACATGCATGACTTTCGATATATTTTTTTAGCATTATACTAGTTTATTGACCAGTCTAATCCGTGGAGAATTATATCAAAAAATAGAGTTAATTACATGGTTCGTCCCTATGGTTTGCACCATTTTCACCCGTCATCCCTATTACTTTTTTATTACACCACTGGTACCTAAGTTTGAAATTTGTTGCCTCCAGAGTCCCTAAAATGGACGTGACGTTAAAAGGGCCGTTAAGTGACCTCACGTGTGTCACACGTGATGGGTAATTTCGTCATTTTACCACCTTCTTCCACTAAAACCCAGATTCAATCAAAATAAAAAACACAATCAAAAAAACACAATCAAAATCCAAATCATTCAATCCTAAATTAAACAAAATACAATCAAAACCCAAATATCAAATCAAAATTAAGATTCAGTTACAAATTAAACAAACATCTTCATCAAAACAGGGAACTTTGAAATTTATATGCGAGATCTGTTCATAATAGCAATCAAACGCACCATTGTAGGATGAGGCAATACCACAAATGATTCTTCCATACCAAAACCCGCTGGCTTTCCTCCAGACTGAATTGTGTTGTCAGAATTACGGGGACGAGGAGGAAGACCACCACCAACAGATGATGACGATTGGTTTCTGTGTTGTTTGGGCAACACGACAAAAGAATGATCCATTTTAGATCCTCCTAACACACTGCCTGCTCCACCTCCTGAATGCATCGAAGAAGAATCAATGAAAAACTTATCATTAACTCCCGTGATGGATAGACTCTGACGGCAGTTCTGGCAGGCCCACCGAGGAAGATTTAGGTCAACTGGCAAAGCCCGAGCCACCATATTCTTATTATTGTTGTTGTTGTTGCTATAGTTCCTCATCTTCATATCTTCACTCCGTAGCTTCTGCTAAAAAAATTGTTTCATCTTATTACATATATTCAGTGGTAACCAAAGTTTCCAAGACACAACATATTTTTGCAAAATTGCAAGCAAACAAAATTGGGTTTGATTGCTATTATGAACAGATCTGTTTTTTATTTTGATTGAATCTGGGTTTTAGTGGAAGAAGGTGGTAAAATGACGAAATTACCCATCACGTGTGACACACGTGAGGTCACTTAACGGCCTTTTTAACGTCACGTCCATTTTAGGGACTCTGGAGGCAACACATTTCAAACTTAGGTACCAGTGGTGTAATAAAAAAGTAATAGGGATGACGGGTGAAAATGGTGCAAACCATAGGGACGAACCATGTAATTAACTCCAAAAAATATAATGTTAACAAAGAACATATAACTTATATAAAAAGATTAATAGAAAACTATCAGTCATTTAGACAAAATTATTATATTAGCAAATGTTAATTTAAATAAAACATTGACTGTGTGATTCGGAAAAAACCTTATTAAAAATAAAATAATTATAATATATGAAAAAACTAAAAATATTGCGTAAATAAGACGAAAAAAAAACATAAGATTTTTTTTATATGATATGTTTTCCGTTTATATGCAAAACACTCGTAAAACAATAAAATAATTTTATTTTCTTTTTATAATATATTAAAAAAAAAAAAAAATATTAGGTAAATAGAACGAAAAAAAAAAAAAACAGAAGATTACTTTATATGATATGTTTTTCGTTTATATGCAAAACACTCGTAAAACAATATAATAATTTTAGTTTCTTTTTATACTAAAATATGTATGTGTTTGAAGAAAAAATATGTTTGTATTTTTTTAGAAATAATTTAAAATACAAGTGTTAGATTATTTAAAGTAGAAAAGTTAATTAGTTTTATTTGATTATTACTATTTAAAATAATGGTTAAATTATTTAAAGTAAATGCCAAAATTAATTAAAATGAAATTATTAATGATGACATCATTAAAATGATGACATGGTTTAAATTAAAGTTGGATTTTCATCTAACGGTTACCACTTTGCCAAGTGGCATTTTAGGCCTCTCTTTTGTTATATTATAAGATAAGTTAGCTATATAATTGAAAATCAAATATAAAACTTCATACACCTTAAAGTTCATAGGACGAAAAGAGATAACATTCGAAAGAGATAACATTCTTATATGTTTATTGTTACCTAGTATTTTTCTCGATTTTGGAATGTTCTTCGTGTCTCAAACAAGCTTTTCGATTCAAGTAATGATTAAATCCCTAACTTTTGTCTTTTTACGTGTACTTTATACATAAATCGCAAAATTCAAAACTTTATATACTCGAATCTTACCCACAATTAATTTGTTGTTTGAGTTGCACAACAAAATAAATACATTACGTGCTATTCGATTAATCAACTTTATAAACTTTTTAATCAAAATCATTTGCAAAAAATAACTTGTGTTAATACTTAACGAAACAAATAATCACTTCTTTGTATACAAAATTGAAAATATTTAACCGTTGAATTACAAGTTAAAACAAAAATTCTATTTCCTTCGTCCCATTATATTCGTTCACTTTGAATTTTTAAAGTTTTTTTTCTTTAAATTTTACATTATATAATTTTGTTTGTGTTATATATTAATTGATGCAAAATATATAAACGAATGAATTTTAATTCTTTTTTCTATTAATATATTTTAAATTATCTTTAATCTTTACTCTTTAATATATAATAAAAGAGGGGTCTTAAATACCATATGACGAAATAAGGCCCCTTAGATTGGTTGGCTTTTTAATTTCAGTCGTTAGATGATATTGATGATGTCAACAAATATAATTTTCATTTTACACCCTCTTAAAATATATAATTGCATTCTCTATTTAATTCCATCTTCACTTAAATAAAAAACAAACGTCTTTTCTCCCATTTTGTTAATCCTATTTACTTATATAATCGCTTCATTTCGACTATAATTTACCTTATAGTTATTCTAAAATCTTCTAATTCAAAATATTTAAACACTTGAATAAACGTAAAGTTATATCTTTTGCACCTATATATCTTGCCATTGTGTTATTTGTCCCACCAGCCTTGAACTTTCAACTCGATTGGGTGTTTACTCATATATTTAACCATTAAAATCTTCTATTACATTTTACTCATTTTTCACTAAATTTAGAATTGAGTGTTAATTTCCCTCATATCTATTACATATTTAAATGGGACTTCTTGTACCACTCACTCATCTCCTGGTGTTATTCGTTTCCAAAACCCCATATGAAATTTGTATTCAGTGCATCATATTTTTTTTAATGTGTACAAAAACATAAAGTTTACGATTTTATTTTTGTCTATATTTATCCATGTTATCGCGGGACAATAATATATTATAATGTATTATAATATATAACACAATAAAATTATTTAAAATTTAAGTTAAAAAAAAGAACGATTTTGAAAAATCAAGGGTTAATTGTTTCAAAATACATTGAATTTTACATGAAAAACTATTGTATGCATCCAAATTTTAAAATATCTATTGTATTTATTGAATTATAATACGTAGCTATTGAGTGTATAAGTTGACCTGAAACCTTTTGTTGGCTGATGTGGCACAGGTTATTCTTTAGACTTTTTTTTTTCTATTTTATTTAGACTATTTATACACATAAATATTAATAATAATAGTTCATTAAATCACTTCAAAAACATATACCATAATAAAAAATTAAAATTAAAAAGCACGTGAATTAATAATAATCTACTAATGATAATCTATTTTTTTTCCTGTTTTGACTTCACCCTCACCTGCACAGGCTCACCGGAATTAATCTTCAACGAAAAATTCATCAAAGCACGTGACCCACGCATCTGATACGCCGCCGTATCATAAGCGACCGCCGCATCCTCCGCCGTCTCAAACGTCCCTAACCAAACCCTAGCACCATTCTTGGTCGGATCCCTAATCTCCGCCGCAAATTTACCCCACGGTCGCCGCCGTACGCCTCTATAATGCTTACCTTTTTGCGCTAGCGACGACCCCACTTGATTACTTGAACTCTCCGGCGAAGAAACCAAATTTTCCGGCTCGGATTTAACTGTTACGACATTTTCCGACGATGTCACCGTCGGCGACGGCGGTGACTCAAAATCCAAAGCTTCATGGAGAAATCTAGCAATTAACATATCTTCGGAATCATTTTGTTTCAAGGGTAATTCCCCCATGATTACTTTAAAATTGAGGATTTGTTGTAGTTCATCTCTTCTCTGTTCAGGACCAGTTGTGAAGATTCTGATTTAGGTGTCGGATAAAGATTCGAATAAATGGGTTAGACATGATTCATCTTTGGGATCTGGTTTTGATGGTGGGAGGAAGGCATGTTAGTGTTGATAAAATTAAATTCTGTAAAAGTCAAATGTAAAGTCAAATAAATATGTTAATTTGGTGAAATGGCATCCTACATGGTAATACACGTCACTAAAATATATATTAAAAATTTGTAATTACCGGTGACCTAGAGAAAAGGTAAACACATACATACAATAGCTCTTAATACAAGTTTAACGCATACATTAAAACATTTAAAACTTGAATGTATACAATAGTTTTCAGTAACAAGTTCGATGAATTTTCAAACAATAAACCCAAAAATCAAAGTGAGCAGACGTAATAAGACGAAGGATTATATTGTTAAAAACTTTGCTAAAAATAGACCGGGCCTCACTGGGCCCGCTATAGGCCGATATTAGCACATGATAATAAAACCAATGTACTGTCAATCGGGTCAGACACCCAGCCTGTAGAAACGCAATGTGTGGGCCATAGGGCCCATACCAACTATTTGATCTTCACAATCCATATACTTATACACCTCCGTCCCAATTTAAGTCGACTGATATAAAATAGCAAGTCTACCCACAAAATAGTTTTGATTGGTTGATATATCTAAGTCGGTCTTAAGAATATGGAGACTCTATCTAAACTTACGATATGTTTATAAAAGAAATTTTTTCAATATCGAACATTTAATTTCTATAAAAACAGCATTTGATATAAACATATTTTAATTTTTGTTAAGTTGTTACGCATATATATATACTTATAGAAAAAATATGGAGCCCTTTCGGCCTTAGAAAGATATATGGTCGAACACCCTATACACGCTTTGACCCGACCATGTCGATTAGGTGGTTGTTTGAGCTAATTTCCGAACTTATAAGCTTGTTTGATTTTAATTTATGTTTAATATACCGTTTTCGTTTTCTTTTTAAGAAGATAATTCAAAATCAAATAAACTCATAAATTCAAAGATAAACTTAAACAAACATCTAAATAAACGAAAATAAAAATATGCACATTTAATATGGAGCGTAGGGTAGTATTTTAACACATATATGCCAGGTTAGCAATTATGAATATTTCGTGGACCACTAGATTGGAATAGATGATGAATCACAAAATTAATAAAAATGTGAAAATAATGATATATTTAGTAGCAAGTACTATATTCTTTTGTAGCTTTATGAAGTTTTAATGCAAAATTATTTCAATTTTTATGACATAGAAAAGTTATGTTACTGAAGTGCAAATTAAACTCATTTTGTGATAATTTAAGAACGTAACTTATGTAGTTATTAAGATTTATTCTTGATGTTTATGATTGAGAGTATTTGCGTTGAATAGTCAAAGGAGCGACAATTCTTTTTTTCTTTCTTTTTTGTCTCTAGTTGTTTATTGACGAATTTGAAATTTGATAAGTCCTCGTAAAAAAATGACGAGAGATCTATGATTATATTTCCAAATAAAAGTTTCGGAAATATAAACTAACATACTTAAGATACATATATCGAACTTTCTAGTCTCGGTTTAACTCCGAAGAATACCCTTAATTTTTGCATTAAGATTTTTTATTTCCTCATATAGAAAGTTATTAAAAAAATGTTTGTTTTAGTTTACGACATAAGTATTATCGCAGAATGTTATACCAATATCATAATCATTAAAAAATTGTCTTAGAGACAACATAAATCTTTAAAGATCCTCATGTCTTAAATATTTTTGTCTTTCTCAACAATTGTTTTTGTCTTCAATATTTTTGACTTTCTCAACAATAGTTTTTATCTTAAATATTTGTCTCTTTTCATTCTTATTTCTTAACATAAAAAAGATATAAATAATACCATTATTTTGATTTATCAAGTAACATATGGGTTTAAAATACCTATAATATCTTAACTTTTTATTTTGTAGTAACTCAAAGGTGTATGATTACTACTATTATTTTTGAACGTTTTAATGTTTGATAAACATGTCACAATTTTCTTGTAATATAAAAATTGATACTTATTTATTTTTAAATTTTTTCCGCTACAAAATCAATTCGAGATTAATATTCTTTACTTTTATTTCACGTGAAAATATTTTAAACGCCGTCCCTGATAACTCGTTACTCACATGTGCTATTTGTTATATAGAAAATGACTCGTATTTAATAATATAATTTTAACCAAACATATCCCAATCAGGTCTAATCTTGTGTATCTACATTGTTCTAATCTATTATTGTCTCAAATAATAACGTCTTAAAATTCATATAATATTATCTTAATATCGTTTCTAGTCACGTATAAACTCTTTTGCACGACAACTCAAACGAATCTTGGAACAACACGAAAACATTTTTTTGGTCGTGTCCTTTAGATTGTTCGTCAACAAATAATTAACCAAACTTTGATAGTTTAAAACGTTTAATATCGAATAAGTGTATATTGATACGATATAATTCTGTTGACTCCGGGTCGACTTCAAACGGTCCCGTTCGACCATGAGTTTGGCGGGAAGGAGCGATAAGCTCGACTCACTCCGGTGACTAAAATAAATGCTGTAGACAAGACAACGTGGAGTCTATCCATTATGTACACGTGTCAGTCTGTTATCGTTTTGGAGGTGATGCCAAGCTGTCAAAATGGATTACGATGGTCCCCACTTTCCTAAAATCCCTCATATCCACGTCACACTATTACGATACACCACACCTTTTTGTCTCATCATCTTTATTTCTAGATTTATATTATTTGCATAAGAGCCCCTTAACTTTTATAGTTTTATTTTACACACAATTATTACTTTCTATTATGTGTGTTTCTTATTCTATTTGATTGTTATTGTTACATAGTAGGGACGTCTTTGGGTTTTTCGAGACCAGGGCAAAACGGGTTTTTTCGAGACATTGATTAGATATGTCACAATAAAAATAAGGCCCTAAAAAGCTTACTTAGAGAATGTAAAAAGTAATTGTTAATTAAAAAGTACTAATCCTTGTAATACTTTTTAGTGCAAACTATCCAAAGAAACATTTAGTTTGAAATGTTTTTCAAAATATTATATTTAATTAATATATTTGTTAATCCATATACTATAATGCAATATATAGATAGATCGTAATATATTGAGGCCCCTAAATTTTTAGAGGTCGTGGGCGATCGCCTATCTCGACCATCCTCGAAAAAGGTCCTGATATAGTTGCTATAAGATTATATATATCGTGTCGACAAAATAAACATTAAAAGTTACGAATATGTAAACACGTGCATATGACATATGTATTGACCTAGAAGTGAACCAATGTAGGTTAGATCATGTCATTTTCTCACATACACCTCAACTCTAGTTTTGAATTCTATACAAATATAAAGACCGTCGTTGGAACAATAACAATATGCGGACTATGTGTCATGAATTTATCTTCGTCATTTATAAAATAAGGCATACTCTACTAACCAGTCTCGCAGCCAGTATGATAATTTAAATTGTTTTATTAAGTTTCCTTGGGACATAGCCTCAAATATATATAACTCAGGTAGGTAGGTACAAAAAACATCATATACAAAACAAATAAACACACAAGGATCAAAGTTGCAACTATTTAAAAATATAGGGGACTTCATATAATCATACCAAACTAACCAATCACTATTACAACCGGTAACCGGTTAAACAAGTCACCCAAACACCCCACCCTCGTCAATATAAACCACCAATCACTAAATTATACTCACCCATGCACAACAAGTGATCATCTCAACTCACCTCACCAAATTCAACTCAACTGAACTGACTCAAACTCAACAATGCCTGTCGCGGCTCACCAACAACTAATCGAGCGGGTCGAGGTGGGTAACTACCAGGAGGAAGTAACCAACCCAAGTGCCATCAAGGCATTTGTAGCCGAGTTCATAGCCACACTCATTTTCGTGTTTGCAGGACAGGGTTCCGGGATGGCTTTTGGTAAGTTAACCGATGGTGCGGCTAACACACCGTCTGGACTTGTTGCGGCTGCGATTGCTCATGGTCTCGGGTTGTTTGTTGCGGTCGCGATTAGTGCTAATGTGTCGGGTGGACATATTAACCCTGCGGTTACGTTTGGGGCGTTTGTTGGTGGTAATATTACTTTGTTACGTGGGATCTTTTATATTATTGCACAATGTCTTGGCTCGACTGTTGCTTGCTTGCTTTTGTGGTTCTCTACTGGCGGTTTGGTAAGTCAAAAACCTTGTAATTAAATTTCGTTACAATAAATGTTTTGTTTAGTAACGTAGTTCTTAGGGTTGGTAGTGATGCACCGGGTTTTATATCCATGTGCGTTGTCGTCGCAAAAAAAAATGCGTAATTTAACTCACACCTCTTATGACACACATGGTGAATTTTTCTCTGGAAATCCCCGTAGGGGCTGGGTTTGTCCGCTATGCGGAGCTCGAACCTGAGGTACTCGTTGAAATATTACGAGTAGGCTCCGATATAAAATCATTTTCCGTTTCAAAAAAGAAACCGTAGTTCTTAGGGTTATGTTTACCGATATATTGATATAAAAGGATTACTTTTACTTTTTTAACACCTTTTTGAAAAGTGTTATTTACACCTTTTTTTTTTTTTTTTTTTTTTAAATAACTTATTTTGAGGCGCTAATACTTTGTAATTCAGTAGATGTTAATGGAAATTGAAACCTTTAAAACATATGTTTAATTGGATATATTTTTAAAAGTATTCCATTTTTTGTTGTGTTTAAATTAGTTTAGAAAATATCCATTGGTAGATAAGTGGTGGTAGACATGATTAATTATTATTATTTATTTTTTTCTTTCTTTTTTATACAATAAATTTATTGAAATTAGAAATAATTAAACAATGATTGACATGTCTAAGAAAATACGGTAACATATTCTTCAATACAAATGCAGACGACAACTGGATTCTCATTAGCCGCCGATGTTTCAGTATGGAACGCTTTGGTCTTCGAGATCGTCATGACATTTGGTCTAGTCTACACCGTTTACGCCACAGCAATCGACCCTAAAAAGGGTGACATCGGCATAATCGCACCATTAGCAATTGGTCTAATTGTTGGAGCCAATATTCTAGCCGGTGGTGCATTTACTGGTGCAGCAATGAACCCAGCTGTAGCCTTTGGGCCATCCATGGTTAGCTTGAGCTTTGGGAGCCACTGGATTTACTGGGCTGGACCACTCATTGGTGGTGGGCTAGCTGGAGCCGTTTATGAGCTTGTCTTTATTAACCGTTCACATGAGGCATTGCCAAGTTCAGACTATTAAGTTATTGTGAAAAGACTTTTATGCCCCCGGTAATAATTCTTGTGTTTATTTTTCTATTTGTGAGTTTATGTTGTATGTTTGTTTTGTAATTGTATTTGCTTATTTAATTTAATTTCCTTAATAAGGAAGGTTTTAACTTTTGTATAATTATCCGTGACAGTTTATTAATATATTTATTTGTCAACAGAAAAAAAAAAAAAGTTGATTCAAATAAACGCTTATTGTAATTGAAAAAGTGTCGTAATTTTTATTATAAAGTTTAAACCAGAACCTCAAAAGTTCGATATATAATATAAGAATATTGTGTTAACATGATAAATGATATATCAAAGTATGTGGCGTGTAATTTAACGATATGTGATGACTGTTCCCAACTGGTTAAATATGACATAAGTATAATTTTATGCAAAGTTGCAAACTAGTGATGTAAAACTTTTGGGCATGTTTCATATGATGTGTTTTTAACAAATTTGTTGTCGTATAACTTTTTTGAATTTCACATGACGTGTTAGTTGTCGATATTGACTTTTTTTGGCGATAATTTCGTTTGGAGCCTTTAATCAAAAGCATCTTTAAAAAATTCAAATGTTTTTTCTAGAAAGTTTGAAATATAAAATTCTAAAATATACGAACCTCAACTCGTGTGTTCTATATTTTATAAAGGTGTCTATGACTTTATGTAACTAGTGGTTGTTAACATATATTTGCACTCCTTTTTCCCTTCTTTCGCTCGAACGATAGTTTATTATCTTCCTTAAACATGTATTGAGAAGTTGGATATTGAGAGACAAGGTGTTGGGTCACTCTAGCTCTCGTCGGATTTTGATCCACGGTCGATAATCAAACCTAATACAAGTTGCTCTTGATTATTTATCTTCCTCAAGAATTATTTATGAAAACTTGTAGTTAATCTTGATTAACTACAACATATTAAGGTTTCAAACCAATGTAAAATAAAAATGTACAATCGCAACTTGGTCCTCTTCTTATGTCACAAATAAATGAGGGTAGTGAGTAGGTACAAAACAACTTGGTCCTCATTTGTTGGCCCACATATAATGTCATTTTATTTGGCCCATTCTTATTTTTCACATGCGAATAGGGTAATAATAAGGGATAATAATTGTACAATTTCAACAATATGGTCAATAAAATACTCATATATGACTTTTAGTATACATAAATTACATTTAGACGAAATTAATGGAACTTAGTGTAGGTTTTGTAATCTGAAAAGTACGAGTCTTGTTTAAGTAGACACTACGGAGCATATTTTGCACCCTAAAATTGAAGATATGAAGTTTAATATTTGATTAAGAGATGGGGTCGACTAAGGGTTGACACGAAACCGTTAAACTAGACCAAACCGGCTGAACCGGTTTATACGGTCCGGTTTGGCCGGTTTTAAATGCGAAAAACCGGTTTACGGTTTGGGGTGAAAAACCGGCCGAGAAAACCAGACCGGCCGTATATATATACTTTATAATGTAATTTTAGTTTTTAATCATAGATAAATAGGTTATAACGATTGATAGATTTATATTTCCAAGTTTTAAATATATTTAGACATATCTAATATTAGTCCAATGTTTTTTTTCAAATATAGAACAGTAATACGGATAAACATTAAATTAATTGGATAAATTTTGTAAACATTCTCTAAAAATATGTATTTTCTTAAAATAACACAAATTTATTTGATATTAACTTTACAATTTTTATTTAGTTTAAATATATTAAACAAGAATATATTTTATTTATAAAAAAAAAAAATGACGGTTGAAACCGAAAACCCAAACCGGATTGAACCAGTTCGGTTGGTCCGGCCAACCCACCAAACCGGCGACCCGGTCCAAAAATTTACAAAACAACCGAGCCAGATCGTGTACAACCTTAGAATCGACGAGTCATAATCTAACTCGAATAATGAATTGGAATAGTGTTGGTGATTTGATATCTCAACAAATAAATCCAAAATGGTTAATAGAAACACGTGGTTTTGTTTGTATGACACTTTTTAACTCAAGGTATTTTAACTCGAGCCTGATTTTGTTGTCTAATGGTGTGAGACTAACTCTGGTTCATTTGTATCATAGGTCATGACACTTTTTAACGCTCTAGACATTTTTAATAGAGTTAATTACATAATTGGTCCCTGTGTTTGTTCCAAAACAACGGGTCCAGTCCCTGGGTCGCAATTCCTTCGGACCCAGTCCCTGGACCCTATATTTGGTTGCACGTTTGGTCCCTCTCACTAACAATCGTTAAAAAATCCTGTTAAATACATCACATGCCTGGCACGTGATGGGCAATAAGGTAATTTCCCTTTTCTTTTCCCCTTTACCTTACTCCATCTTCTTCTTCATTTAAGATCCATTTAAGATCCATTTTCTTCAATCCCCCAAAATCCAATTCATATAAGATCAAACAAAACAGAATCATATCTTCAATTAAAAAAAAAATTGATTTTTTTTTTCAATTACAACAAGAACAAACATTAATACCCTGTTGCTGCTGATCCCTCATTTGATACTGATAAGAAGACTAACACTACTACCAGACCGGATAGGGGAGTAAAGGGCATCAGACAACTTTGAGATTGGGACTTTCTTTTAAATGAGGGTGGATCATACTGCAAACCGCTTTGTTTTATTGAAAATATGTGGTTGAACCAATGTCCACAGTGGTTCCTTGATTTTCATAAAAAAAAAAAAAACAATTTACCTTGATACAGAATAATCAATATTCACTTTTTTCAATACATGCAACAGCTCTGAATATTTTAGCAAAACATAAAGTATTTAATTTAATTTTCCATTTATTAAGTTCTATAAATAAAAAAAATAGTAGAGTAAATGAGATTTTCTGACAACTATATATAAAAATGTGATAAATTCAAAGCAAAAAACGGTAGAAAAATGTTAACTAATAACAGGTTGACCCGACATATTCAACCTGTTTCTTAGAATGAAGAACACAAGCAAAAACAAAAAATGGTATCATACCACTACTCAAAAAGTCATCACACAAGAGAAGTAAAGAAAGGATGCAAAAGTCCAAGGGGTGGCTGACTCGGATACAGAATTATAGAAGAATATACAATAAACCCAGAAGAATGAAGATTCCATTGTGTTCGATGTGTGTGTGGATTAAAATCCTAGATCTGGGTAATTTATGTGTCTTAAAATATATAATAATTAAACTAAAAGAAACAAGATTGAGAGCAAGAACAAAAAATTGATTTCTTGTTGTAATTGAAAAAAAAATCAATTTTTTTTTTAATTGAAGATATGATTCTGTTTTGTTTGATCTTATATGAATTGGATTTTGGGGTATTGAAGAAAATGGATCTTAAATGGATCTTAAATGAAGAAGAGGATCTTAAATGGATCTTAAATGAAGAAGAAGATGGAGCAAGGTAATGGGGAAAAGAAAAGGGAAATTACCTTATTACCATCACGTGCCAGGCATGTGATGTATTTAACGGGATTTTTTAACGATTGTTAGTGGGAGGGACCAAACTTGCAACCAAAGATAGGGTCCAGGGACTGGGTCCGAAGGAATTGCGACCCAGGGACTGGACCCGTTGTTTTGGAACAAACACAGGGACCAATTATGTAATTAACTCTTTTTAATATGTCCACCTACACATAAAAAAGATTGTATCATAGGTCATGGGACATAGTGAACTTTCTGTATATATTAGCACCTTCGCAATTCCACGGCATCCACATCTCTCAACTTTCCTCATTTGGCTAAAAGAAATACCCGACTCTCTAAATATCTCGATGTTTCAAAAAATAATATACTTTTGTATTTAAATAAAATTTTATTCAAATATATAAAACATTACATGAATAAAAATAAAACAAATACATTAAAATAATTAAAACAAAAACATTAAACATTAAACATAAAAAAAAAAATTGTTAGTTCCTTTAGTCCCAATTGATCTGTTATATTTAAACTTCTAGTATAATTTTAAAATAATCTCCCTATTTTCTCAATTTCTCACAATAATACCATATAAGTTTTATGTATAATATTTGAAGTTATTATCGAATTTGTTAGCTTTTAGTTAGCAAGTGTTTATTGAATGAGAAGCGTATAAGATTAAGGATTGCATATAGCATAACTATTAGGGACCTTTGATGAACTCGTTATTCGTGTATGGAAACCGAATCTCATGTTGTGATTACTCTCATCTCGTATTGAGCCGGGAGAATGAGAAATAAATTAATTTGAACATCAATTATTAAGATCAAGTAGTAATTTTGAACTTCAATTAGGCTATGCGGAGTGGTGAGTGATAGATGTTTTTTTAGGAGAGAGAGTGTGATTTTAGGAAAGAGGATGTGGAGTGATAGAAAATGGGTGGAGTGGTGAGTGATAGAGATTATTTTATAATCATTACTTTTTATTATTTTTTTTATATAAATGAAATTTTAAAAGTTGTATTTTTATTAAAAAAAAAAACATACTACAATTTATTAAAAAAAAAAACATACTACAATAAAAAAAAATACTACATATCCGAAAAATATTTTGCGATAAGCCTTTGCTTTTCGCTATCTTCGATAAGGCTCCTCGAGATGACTAATGTCCTTCATGATCGTCTTTAATGCTTTTGCTCGCATTTTTTCGTTAAATTCCCCGAACCGTTGTGTCATCAACTCGAGTTGTTCTTCGGCCCTCGAAGAAGACCCGGTTTTGCCCTTTCCTTTGCGCGCTTTTGCTTTTGCTTGATCTCTACCAACCGGTCTTGGAAGATCTTCCTCCAACACTCGAAGCTCATCATCATCATCATCATCCGATTCGTTGAGATCGAATGAACCAAAAGGCGATATTGGAGTGGCGGGGCTACTAGACTCCGATGTTTTGGACCCTCCAATAATTGGTATCACTTGACAAACCGGGCAATTTTTCAATATTTCCCAACACGCGTAATGTGGGAAAGACGTACCCATTCTGGTGCGGTATGTCACCATAGCCTCTTCGAGCAACATTTGATCATTTTGACCGCTTCTTCTAGATTGCATTGCTTGTCGCATAATCCCGTTAAATTTTTTTACTTTTCGGGATAAATCGGTCCACTTGCTCGATATCATGTCCTTGGTACGATGATAATCGGGATCTTGTTGTTGCATCTTGAAGAAGAATTGTTCGCGAACCCTTTCCCAAAAAACGGGTGAAGCTCGATCTCTTTCATAAACGGGGTCTTCGGATGTCGACGCCCATGATGCGGAAAGTGCCACCTCTTCCCGTTCGGTCCACTTCTTTTTTTCGCCTTTGCCTCTTTGCGAATCAGCTATGTCGTCTTTCCGCAACTTTCTTCCCACGGGTCCTCATATTTTCCGGAACAACGTCATCGTCTTCGGGATCTTGTGATTGGCGGTTACGGTCAACGTCAAATGGAGGCGGGTTTGGAAATTCGCCAAAATTGAGCAATTGTTGGAACGACCCTCCTTAATATACCGGGTCTTGGTGAGGTCTTTGTGATGGTGGAGTTTGTTGATAAAATTGTGGAAATTGGTTGGGGTTTGGAAATTGGTTGGGGTATAGAAATTGGTTGGGGTTAGGAAATTGGTTAGGGTTTGCACCAAAAAAATTGTTGAACCAATTCGGGTTGGGGTTTTGATTGTTGTTGGGATCCATTGGAAGTAAGATGATTGTTGAAAGAGATGAAGTAAGATGATTGTTGAAAGAGATGAAGTAGGATGATTGTTGTATGTATTTTTGATTGGTTTTGGGGGATTATATAGAATTTTTTTTTTTTTTTTACCGTTGAAGCTTTCAAACGGTCACATGACCGTTGCAAACACTCACCACGCTCGTGATGCAGAACACGCTCCGGCCTATAACGCCCGTCCCGGAGCGGTGACAGGCGTTATAGGCGCTGACGGGGCTTATAACGC
This sequence comes from Senecio squalidus, assembly GCA_910822075.1. Classification (NCBI taxonomy): domain Eukaryota; kingdom Viridiplantae; phylum Streptophyta; class Magnoliopsida; order Asterales; family Asteraceae; genus Senecio; species Senecio squalidus. Next base: position 3,070,513 of record CAJVGC010000591.1, on the reverse strand, counting down.
CCCTTTTTTTTCCCACTCCGTGTGGTCTTAAAGACGAATATGATCAATCTTCCCCAGGTGATTCCTCTGACGCCGAATCGGAGTTTGATGTGAAAGTGGATAAAGATGAATATGATCACTCTTCCCCAGGTGATTCCTCTGATGTCGAATCCGAGTTTGATGTGAAAGTGGATAATATTGAACCACGCCTAGATCCTCTTGGACTCGAAGTTACAGATTCTGAAGCTAAAGAAATCATAGCTCAAATCAAAGCCGTACATAATATAAAGAAGAAAAAGAAATTTTATATGTCGGTGGGAAAGAAAGAATTCAAAACCAGTATGTACAAGTTAAACGGCTACCCAAAAAAGAGGTTAGACGCAAGATTCGTTTGTTGATATATGATAATCATAATTATGATGACGAAGCTTATAGAATCCGTGTACCTACCGGCTCTGAAAAGCAAAGGCTTATCGCAAAATATTTTTCGGATATGTAGTATTTTTTTTTTTATTGTAGTATGTTTTTTTTTTAATAAATTGTAGTATGTTTTTTTTTTTAATAAAAATACAACTTTTTAAATTTCATTTATATAAAAAAAATAATAAAAAGTAATGATTACAAAATAATCTCTATCACTACACATCTTCACTCACCACTCCACCCATTTTCTATCACTCCACATCATCACACTCTCTTTCCTACAAATCACACTCTCTCTCCTAAAAAAAAACCTCTATCACTCCACATCATCACTCACCACTCCGCATAGCCTTAAAGATCAAGTAGGAGTTTAAAAATGTCTCTGATTGCAAAACAATTGTACCATGTACAGCTAAAATAGCAACAACTTTAAGAAACTTTGACTTTGTGCTAGCAAGGAATCCTATGTGCTGACTTTTAAAGTCAAAGTAGGTAATTTTTGCTAGAAACAAAACTTCACCCAATACCACACCAAACAAGAGCCAGTAAAATCAAACAAATTATAAGACATAAAGCCATTTTGTCTATACTATGTGTTGACAGTTGTCACTGTATAAACTATAAACTTATTACAGCAACAAAACCTAAAATGGATATATTATAAACTACAAAGTTATACAAAAACCGTGGCCCACAATCCCCACACCTTACACGAACCAAACCAAACCAAACCAAACCCGAATGTAATAGGTCAACACGAAAACTTTTGGGTCGGGTTTGGGTCAACATGCTAACCAAAAGTCACACGCACTGCATAAACGATAAATGGATCGACACAAAACATGACTCGAACCTAACTTGAATAAGTGGACATAAAATAAAATTGGATCAAAATGGGTTAACCCAAAGTCGACTCGATATTATTTGGGTTGAACCAAACAGAATTGCAAGCCCTAATTATCAAAAACATTCAAATCCGAATGCAAAGTTATAGTGAATTATTTGCAACCTAATAATTTTATACACAACCATTATTTGTAATTAAACTATTTTACCCTTACACTACGATTGTCTCGTATTTATTCTTCCATATATATAAGGGTAAAATAGTCCAAAAACAAAAAAATGTTGGTGAATGAATACGAAAACTTATGTTCTTTTTCCTAATCTTGTTGAGCAATATACACACAAGTGAGTTAAAGGCCTAGATGCCAAAAGGAACCAATAGAATATATGAAATGATGAGAGGAGAATCTGAGGATTGCATCTATAGCAAGTATTATTAGTTGTAAAGCTAACAAAAGCAAAATATTAAAAGGCAGACAAAAGAAACAAAAAAAGGTAACTACTCATATGGCACCCCACTTTTTCTAATTAAATTAATCACCTTTTTTCTTGGGTATTTTGATTCTCTTTATAGTTCAATTTCACAAATCAAATTTACCAATATACCCATCGACCGACATATTGTAACCAACTTTGAATGGACTAGTAACATTACAAGTTACCTTCGTTATCATAAGATGGTTCCGAATGGATGATTACCCGAGCTCCTGAAGCAAGCCTGTTAATATAAAGCGAAAAAAAAAATATCAAACAACATGAGCAAAAGAAATTGCTTATTAATTTTGTTAATTGAGCGGAACATAACTTAACTTTCTTCAATTTTGATCACATTTGTGTTTGCTTCCCGGAATGATTCTAATCTGCCTGATTGTTTCTTGGACGAACATGGATCCGTCATTCTTTTGCTACTGCAACTTGACGGACAAGGTGATACGATTCGTGAAGTGGGCATACTTTCGGATGAGATTCGTGGGACGTCGGAAATTGGAGATCTCATTGATTCGCTTTTTGGGTGTTTACCGAGTGATACCTTGAGGGATCTTGGTATACATTTTGTTCGTGTTGTAGTTGCTTTCTCGTTATCTAAAACTGGTTCACCAGTACTACTCCTGCATTTCAAAATTGGCATATTTTTTACAGAAAGTGAGTGAGGAACATATATGATTACAGAAATTATATTATCTCAATAATCTTGAATAAAATGCAAATAAAATACAATATGGGGGTATATCTTGCTTAGCCCGTTTCTTTTTTAACTAAACTATTTAATTGCACACAAGATAAAACTTAACCTAAATCGACCCGATTATAATAAATTTACTAAACTTTATGAGAAACCATATGCTACAAGGAAGGTGTATACATCAAACGCTAAAGGATCATGGGAAAAAAACCTGTCAGCGTTATACGAAGATGATCGTTTTAGAGTTGGCACGCCTTCTTCCTTGGGTATTTTCGTGTCCACTATACTCCCACTGAAGTATTCCTTATCTTCTAACCTCATGCTCATAAATCTTGGATTATCTGGCAAGCAATCAAGCTCGCCCAACATTACAGATGTTGAGAATAAAGGTGATGAAAACTTTGAATCAGAGAATCTTGGTTTGTAAGATGGAATTAGGCCAAAGTTGTGATCTTTGACCGATATTGACCCGCAAGAGATCAATTGCATTAACATCTCTGTAGCCCTGAGCTTTGTGTTGACTGGTGTTTGACTTTCTTCTAGTCTTCTTAAACTATTGAATTTACTAGCATCAGCTTTGATCAAAGACTCTAAAGTCTCGGTTTTCCTCGCAGAAGAATCTGCAGATGAAGATGGAGGGGATGGATCTATTTGAATTTCGGAATTATCTTTAGCGAATGGAGGCTCGTTTTGAGGAGAATCGTTATTTAAGGATTCTGACGCAACGTCGTCAGTTGAAACCCCTCGTGTGCAGGTTTCTCGAGCTTTATTTGCTCGTATATTTTCCTCTGTTTGTGTGGAAGCATCCGCAAGACCATCAGTTTTGTATATTTTGTATTCTGTTAAACTTAAACAACCATTCGATGCTGGACTTTTTCCATTTCTAGATTCTGGGGACACACCAGATGAGCTAGAACGGTGAACGGGAGGAGATAGCTCGTCATCTTGAGAGGTTTTAGCATCTCTACCGCTCATACTTGTTGATGAGGATGAATCCTGACTTCTTGCAGATGGCGGTTCGGGTAGTTGTTTTAGGTTTTGTAATTTTGCAGCAGGACTGAAAAGACCTGCAAACATGTAACATTCTGAATTTAGTAGTCTTGAAATGTATGATCAAACTACTTAACCTATCTTCAAAAAGTATATCAACTACATCCCCCTACGGATTTCATCCGCAAAACTTTTTATTAAGATGTATAATACTGTGTGAACCAATAGGAAAGCAAACCATTTTGATATTCAAAACTTAAAACAGCAAGAAAAATTACAAAGACATAAGCACCTGAATTGGATTCTTCAACAAGTTCCGAGCCTTTAAGAACATATTCGTTACCATGAGCAGGAAGAATCAAGTCATCATCACAAAGATCATGCCATACAAATCCATTTTTGTAACTCCTACATCACCAAACCAAAACAATATCCACATTCATCAAACTTTTATATCAAGATACATATAAATACAACGAATATTAAAAGTCAATAACAAAATTTCACCTCTTGCAAGACCACGAGTACATAGAAGCCATCCCACGTCCTCTCAAACCGTTAAGCTTTTCAATCACATCTGCAAAATAACATTTTTCAAAATCAAAATCAAAATTTAACATAATGCTGGAATTTCAAATCATAAGCTACTCGTAAATTCGTAATATAGTAATATGTATACCTCTCAAAAAGAGACCTTCCGGTGAAGCTAAAGAAACTTCAATAAAATGAGGATGTTCAAGCTGTCGATTTCGACTCAAATAATAAACAACCGGAACCTTCTTATTCTTCCTTACCAACTCCAATTCCTTCTCTGTCTCCGTCTCCATCTCCGGTTGCCGTTGTTGATACTTCGGAGACCGTTCCTTCCATACTTTCGCTCTATCAGGACTCAATTGCTGATGATTCTTCCCATACTTCCTCACTCTTCCCTCCATTAAAATTCAAAACCCTAGACTACTACACTACACTATATTCTCCAAATTCTTCACAATTCTACACAATCTTACACAACTTTGTTCGAACTTATCGATCGAATTACAACGAAAGCTGTGAAATGTAAACTATGAATCAGATCTAACAAGTCAATCAATTAACATCAAATCAAAAACAATAAGACGACAATATATAACATCAAATCAGTTAATTTAGCATATAATACGGAACAAAACATGGTGTGATTAGTGACAGATTTGGTAGGGATAGTGGAGTGAGTAAATAATAAATCAAAAAAAGCAAAAAAGTGGAAACATAAACTGACAATATAATTAAAGTTAAGCGGGTGTTTGTTTCGGCTTATGTAATGGGCTTATGAGTTTATGAGTTTAAATAAGCCGAAAAAATTGGGTTTATAAGCTTATCAAAATTTACATAAGCTCAAGTTATATAAGCCGAAACAAACACCTGAATTAAAAAGAAAATACTTGAAAAATACAGGAAAAATGGAGATGAAGTAGGTGTGTATAAATTATGAGTAGAAAATGGTGGATCTGGTGAGAGGTAAGTTTCGGAAAAGTATGACAGAGAAGATGAGATAGTGACAGACAGCTTATTAATTTTTAACTTTTTTCACCTTTTTAGTGTGTGTGATTTGAAATTGAATTGGTGTAATTGAAAATTAGGGTTCATAAATTTCCCCAAATTGGTGTGAATTGTGTTTGAATGAATTGGAGAAGAAAGTGAAAATGGTTTAAAAATTGGGAGGTTCTGAACATCTCCCTCCTTCTTCAGAATAATAAATATTCCGTATACCAAATACATGAATTTGCATGTAATATTATAATAATTATTATAATGAAAAAGATATTAATAATAGATTAGGACAATAATGTTTTTTCTATTAAAAATTAAAAATTAACAATCATTATTGACACTTTCAGACTTCGTTTAGTCACGCTATAAACCATTTGGTATAAAAACAAAATTCATAAAAGTTGAATAACGATTGAATCAATCATATTAATAGTTCGTAAAATATAATATTGTTGATTCATGAACCTAATAAGATGACTAAATACGAATTTTTCAAATCAATTGAAATGATTAGCTAAAAGACTGTTATATTCGTTAATTTAGTTTAAACGTTACTGATTTATATCTTTAAAAGCATATAAATATTTTGAGTGACTTTTAATCTAACGATATATAAATTGACTTACTCATATGAAAGTTAAAGTCCAAGTATCGCACATATATAAATAAAAGTGAAAAGTTGTATATGTGTTTTTAAAAATATATAAAATATTTCAACTAGTTTCTCAAGACTCCATTAGTATACTTGTAATTTTTGTTTAATCATATAGACCAATCACATAATACACTCTATAAGATTAATGAAAGTTGGTTGTTATCTTCAAATTACTATAATATTTATAAGATTGTCCAATAAACATAAGATTTCCGTTTTAGGTATAGTTGAACTTATTTTACATTTAAAGTTGTTTGACTGCTGTTTATTAGACTTTTTTATTTTATTTTTTACATGTTTGATGAGACACTTTTTGATGTTTCAATGATTAATTAAATAAATAATTTAACTAAAAGTACTAATTAGGTCATTAAGTTTAATTTTTCAAAACTTTGGTTGGCGTTGTTCGAGACTTGGAGTCGTGGATATAATAATGTATGTCTTCTTCTATCGATATCGAGAGTCGAGGCTTTTGGAAATAAAAATATTTCTGTCGTGTACATTAAGTTAAGTACTTTTCATGTAATTTCAAAATAATATGATCCATGTAATTGTTAATTTATAAAAAGAAGTTAAAATTGAAAAGCAAAATAAAAGGAGGGAATTTTTCAATCAATCCGGTGGAAACGGATCAACGTGGGGTATATTAGACAATAATATATTGAGTTATATTTATCTTTATTAAGTTGATTTAATTCCTAATAATATTAGGTATCTTGTTAATCAATATTATGCTAGCCTATAAATATAGGTCATTGTAATCTCAATTGATATCAATAATATATTTCTCTTTGTTATTTTACATGGTATCAGAGCCAAAGCTTTAGATCCAAATCGTCAAGAAAATATATCCTCCGGTTGCCGGCTAAATGCGGTGATTCGGAGGGATCATGTTTTTTTCTTTTCTTTTCTGTTTATCTTTTTATCTCAAATAAGTGGTTTCATACATACCACACAAACCCTAGCCGTCATAATACACTCACAATATGTTGAATAGCCACCACATCAACTAAATCCACCTTTTTTGTCAATATTTCACGATTAGAGATAATTGTTGTCAACAACAAAAGTTAAACCGCCAAATTGCGGATCACTCCTAAACGCAAAGCAAGCCATGACGTAAAATAGCGAACGTCATAAAAAAAGGAGGAAACCGTCAAAGCAGTATTCAACTTTTTCGTCGAGTACAATACTATTTTCGTGTAAAGCAACAACAAAGAAGAAAAGAAAAAGAAGATGAAGCGGTTTTCAACACTTGTGCTAGTTTGTTCGTTCGGAAGCCTCCCGTTCAAACTACGGGGGAGTATTAGACAATAATATATTGGGTTATATTTATCTTTATTAAGTTGATTTAGTTTCCTAATAATATTAGGTATCTTGTTAATCAAGATTATGCTAGCCTATAAATATAGGTCATTGTAATCTCAATTGATATCAATAATATATTCCTCTTTGTTATTTTACAGAATAATAAAACCCTAATAAACCCAAACCCACATATCGGGTTTGGGCTTATTATCTAATAGTCTCCGGCACATATCGGGTTTGAGCTTATTATCTAATAGTCCCCGGCAGTTCGAGCGGCGAAATCGAAAAAGCTCGAACTGGAGAATGAAATTACAAAAGAAAACATAATTATGAAAAGTAAAAAGAAAAATAAAATTAAAACATATAGATAAACATAGATAGTTGCTGATAAAACTCGTTGTTTGGGCGGAACGTGACGGCGTGTTAATGATGTGGTCGCTGCTTTTCCGGATGCATTTTCTTCGGTATTTAATTACGAATCCACTGCCGCTGACGGCGTCAGCTAACTCCAAACAGTTTGAGAGTCAATAGCAAAACACTAAACTTTTTTTTTTTTTTCAGATCTGAACCCGGTGATTGTTTCGGAGCATACGGGCGCGTCTAGTGGTCTTCTTTTGCGATTCCGGTATGCTTTTCTTCGGAATTTGATTAGGAAGCCACTGGCGCAGACCTCATCATCTAACTCCAAGCGGTTTAGGAGTTATGACCGAAACAGTGCTTGGTGGTGTACAAATCCGAATTTTTGGAGGGTTTTTTTTTTTTTTTTTTTTTTAGGGTTTGTAACCTAGTAAAGCTAGGCGGCTCATCCCTACGCCGATTAGGGTTTGAAGAAAAATAGAGACGGGATCATCCCTACGCCGATTAGGGTTTGAAGAAAAATAGAGACGCGATCAGACCCGCTCTGATACCATGAAGAATGATAGAACCCCTTGATCATTATTATTATTGATAAACCTATATATAGGAATAATAAAACCCTAATGGACCCAAACCCACATATCGAGTTTGGGCTTGTTATCTAATAGTGTAGAGGCAGGAGTCGAGAAATGACAAGGTGTGATGTGTCGTCAATGTGGGGTGGGAGTTTGCAATAATGCTAAATCTCATATTTACAAAGAAAAACTGTGATTTAAAAAAAATAACAATGTAAGGAGTTTAAATATTTAATTAGCTACATTGTAAATAAAGAAATACTCTGTCCGTCCTTTGTTGAGTGTTTACTTTTTTTTTCTTTAAATCAATATTGCCGATTGTTTCCAAAAACTTATTATATGTTTTTTTTTTTACTTTACTAGAAATCCATTCTTGTACTTTTTATAGAACCAAAAGTTTAATATTTAAACCATGCGATTCAATCCGTCTTGTATAAACATATGATTTAGTTAATTCTAATTAGGTGACACCCCTAAGGCAAGTATTATGGTTTCTTGATCTTATTTCAATAGTTTTAGATATAAATGTTATTTTAATAAGGACTTTGGCTGAAAATTGTCAAGAGTTACAATTCGAGCTTACTTCTTGATCCGTAACATTAATACATGAGAACATTGTTTGAAGTCTACTCATTTGTAGATAGTTAGGTTGAATTCAAAGAACTACAAAATTAAAATTACTCCGTCAAAATTAACCTTTTAGCTAAAAATTAGAAATAAATTATTCACTTGGTAGTTGGTTTGTCATTTTCATTGAATTTTTACGATATATAGTTATCTCTTTAGTAATTTGCCTACCAAAAAGGGTATATTGTTGATATCATTCAATTTTTTCACTTTCAACACATGTTTCAATATGTTATTTCTTTCTTTTTATACTTTTTTGCCTGTAATAGTTGTCACCAAAGTTTTTATATTAGTTAAATATATTATATTCGTTTATTTTTGTTATATCTTGGATAACTAGTGATAAACAAAATTAGAAATGACAACACTTTGATGTTTGTTTGTTTGCATTAGCATTTTTTTTAGATTTATGAGCTTATTTTGTTTGGATTAACGTAAATTTATTATATGTTTTGTGAGTCTATTATAACTTAAAAACATAAAAATAAGCTAGTAGAGTGAAACTATGTAGATAAGTCGAACAAAATAATGTAATAAGTTCGAAGATAAACGACATAGACATTTACTTGGTTTTTGATATATTGTTATTGATGCCAGATCGCAACAACAAATCCTTCATGTTGTTACAAAAAATTTGGTGTCACATTTAAGTTGATGGACACACTACATCATCCGACCAATTTATTTGAGAGTATCTTTATTTCTTTATTAATATTTATAATTATAACATGACAAACTATCATGTTTTATACTTGACTAGTATAGTACCCGCACGGTGCAACGATGATAATAAACTATATTTGATATAATTATATTACGAATATTTAACTACGGAAATTAAATACGCAAAACGATAAAAACATAAAATGTATTTAAACTCCAATCATAATGTAAAACGTGAAAATACGTATAGTTACGAACTTTTAAAAGATAGAAAATATTGTTTGTTGCAATTCTTGTTGTCCTTGTACTTGTTAAAACATTTGCCCATCAATAGTCGTTTTTTCTATTTCTTGATTGCTTCAAACTCACTTTACACTTTTAAGTTCTTTAATAGTTTTATATCTCGTTATCGGTTCTTCTTGGTAAGCTTCTTGCAATTGTTGACCATCTAAAACATAACATTGTAATGACAAATAAACCTACCTATAAGTAAGAGCTTTTAAAAGATAAAGATAGTATAAAATGGTCTCATATTTTTATAAAGAAAATGAGTAAATACATATTTGAGCATTAATATCCATAATGATGGTTTCTTTTTGAGAGGATACCCAACCTTTCTTAAGGTCTCATCTCAGATAGTTCAGTTATTCTTTTCAGCCCTACACTTAAACATAAACAAATAAACATTTTTAGCATATGAAACCTCATCAAGTACAATTAGGACCAACATGTGTGACATAAGTGTGTATGTGTTGACCAGACTTCCCATTCTCCATCAAACAAATTACAAAACAAACTTAGGGATCATTTTTAAGATGAACCTCTTTCGACTTCCTATTCTCCATCAATTTTTGCATGGTTTGTAATCGAACTTTTTTATGAATTTGACCCATTTGTTAACAAATATAGTTTTGGTTCCCAATCATAAATTCTTCAATCAATATAAACAAAATTGGTTATTGTTATTATGGTAAATAACACTTCTAAGTCTACATGTTTAAAGTATCTTTCCGTTCATTTACTCTACAAGGCTAAAACTTTATTAACCAACACTATTTAATTATAAGTTATTTTGAATAATGATATGTGGTGAGAGATATAAAAACGGTAGTTAAGTAATTTCAATTACTAAGGTTTTAGAGAATCAAGACTATGTGGGAAATGTTTTATAATATAGTAGAAATAAATTATACTATAGTGTAGATTTAGTATACGAATTTTAGTAGAAAAAAATGTATAATATTTTAATTATTTTAAGTTTATGGGGTTATAAAATAAATTTATAATTTTGAAAGTTTTTAAATTAAATAGAAAGTATTTTAATTTTTTTTAATTACATAGGAATTATAAGTTACTTTATTAGATGTTAATTTTTTTTAAATTAATTAGGAAAGAGAGTGTTGTTTGACTTAAATAATGATAAATATAGATTAAGGGTATAAGGGTAATTTTAATTACTTAAAATTAAGACATTAAGATGGTGAAGGAAACTCTTTATAATGTAGTAAAGATATTTCGGGTGTGTTTGGCGTAAATAGTTGAAGCTTGAGTTTAAGTTTGAGCCAAGGCTGGAGCTAGAGTTTGAGTTTATGGTCGGGACTGGAGCTTATATATAAACATGAAAAACATGTTTGGTAAAATAGTTGGAACTTGAACTTATTAGTATAAAAAGACATAAAAAGATATTATAGAAATATGTAAGTTAATTAATATAAGACGTATTTATGTAATTTTATTTATCATAAGCCCAAACCCCTTCATAAGCTAGTTAGGGTATGTTTGGTAAAACTAGTTTGTAGGTGGATCTCAAAGTTTGGGTTTATATTTAGAGTTGAAAGTTGTACCTTTATTTTTCGTAAATGTGTTTGGAACGTAACTGAAATTGAAGTTTAAAAATGTAAAATAGCTAAAAAGTATATAAAAGTGTATAATAAGACAAATTTTATGAGAGGTGGTTCTGTAATTTATCATCAAATAAGTCCAAGCTATTTTTTTTTAAGCTACATGAAGTATCTTATTTTTTTAGGAGTTAATTTTTCATATAAACCTCACAAATAAGCTGCAACCAAACAAAGTTTATTTGTAAAAAAAACTCAAGCCCCAAATAAACCCTATTTAAGCTCATGTCAAACATAGCTTTAAACTAGTTTATGGTTTTAGAGCTCATGGAAACTTATCTTTTTAATAAGCCCCTTATAAATTAATAACCAAACGAGACTTATAGAAAAAAAAAACATAAATTGAAACCCTAATAAGCCCTCATATTCTCTCAACCAAACATATCTTGCTTTTCAAAAAACAACCATTGGACGGTAAAATTATATAAGTTCTAAAAAATGTCATTATTATTCAATGCAAAAGACTTACAATTAAACCAAATAATATTGTCAATTTAGTTTATTAGAAATTGTTAGAAGGGATAAATAATTATGATATGTCACTTGGTTATAAGCATTTAACAATTTAGCCGAAACTGCCAACAAACAATTGCAACCTTTAATTTTGCCATAAAAGTTGGTAAGATGGTTGATGGATTTTAAAAATTATCTGTTTTTGGAACGCAACTTGATGGTGTTGCCTCTCTATCCTTGCAAGTGGTGTTGTCCTTTGACCACGCTAATATATGTGACCGAAATTTGATTATTCAGGCAAACTTACGTTTTTTACTCTCAAACTCATAGTTAAGCTTAACTCGATTTTCTTACAATTAAAATAATCACAAAAATTTAATGGACATGAACTTCATCCACAAATACGTATCAAGGAGTTTGCTAACCATAACTTCTGAGAGTATAAAAAACGAATTTAGACACACAATGAGATTATACGAAAAAATAGTTATCCATAAATACAAAGATGATTATTTAAATTAAGAACCGGTTACTATTAATTTATAACATAATTATATAAAGGGCTATGTTTAACCAATTACTTAGTTATAAACCTTAATTTTGTCTTTGAATATTCGTTACAATTTAAATATTACTATATAAATTTTGATGGGCACTACTAAATAAACCAACATTCTCTAATTAAGGGGTCCACATAATTAATGTTTGTTATAAAATTCAACAATTTGTAGGGTCATAGTCAACAATTTGTATGGTCATAGTCAATTTTTGTCTTGAAATTCTCCCTTTCAACAATAAAAATCAAACATGTTGAATATGATTTCTTGGAAATAGAAATCCACCTATATTGTAACTTTTTCTAAAAATTACATTTTTCAAAATCTAGAAAGTGTAATTGTATTAGAAATAGAAATCTCAATTAAATTAACCACTAACCAATATTTATTAATCACTTATACTATTATAAATAGAAGAGTTAGAATAGCTTTTTAACTAATAACATATTTGAACATAAGAGGTTGAATGATTTTCAATTAGACTCCTCAAACTGTGGTTGTCGACTTCGCAACAGTTGTGGGTTACCATGTGCTTGTGAACTATCAATTTATATAAGTTCGGGTATGTATATTCATATATAACATACGTTTGACATTTTCATTTTAGAAAAATATACTAATTTATATTTTACCTCAGGTCAATATATTCCCTTGAATTCGATTGATATATTTTGGAGGAAGCTTGATATTTCACCGTCAACATCCGAGCATAATGATGGTATTAGTTGTGATCGTGTAATGGAACATTATAAACAATAATTTGTCAAGCAGTCAGATGTTGGGAAGAAAAGTTTGCTAAGAAAGTTAAAGGATATAATCGGGTTAGGTACAACCGGCCTTCGTGAACATATAATTCAAAAAAATACTCGTGGACGACCCAAATTGAAGAAAACTCAACCAAAGTTAAAGGATATAATCGGGTTAGGCTCAACAACTATTTTCCCTTTTTGGAAGAGCCCAAAAAAGTTCCAGCACCATCACGTTATAACAATTGCACTTGTATCTAGTCATACTCATTACGTGATGGTGCAATTACAAGGAGAGTATCCAATGCCGTTTATTACGACCTACTGTAATTTTCATAGAAACTCGTCCGCAGCTAGATGGGAAACAATGTATCGGTCTCGTATAGAACTATTTAATCAGTGTATCCATCGTGAAAGAACTTTTATGGATTGAGGTTATTAAATGTAATAATTAATCTCATTTACTATTTTATACTAATTTTATCATTTCCTTTTATGTATTAGTACTATTTTATATTACTTTTTGTCATTTTTTTATGTATTAATATATTGTTTTCATGTAATATTATATTTATAAATAAATAATATAATAACATTATATGTTTAATTATTAAAACAAAAAGAAAAAAGAAAAAGAACATAATCATTATCTCATTTACTATTAAAAAGAAGAAAACATAATGATTAGGAAATGATTAGAAAATAATATGAGATAAAGATAATAATTAGGAAATAATGTGGGCCCGTTGGTTTATTTAACAAAAAGTGTTGGTGTATTTAACATACCCCATTTTGATATGGTAAGTTTTTAAAAAATTTAAGATAAAAACTGATAAACACAAAAAAAAAGAAGCAAAAAGTTATCTTTTAAATAGTACAACTCATAATGTACACGTCATCATCTTCGTCCTAGTCGTCTGTATAATTACAGTAACTGCTGTTTCGCACCAAAAATAAGATCTAAATTTTGATCAGTTTCATGACGTCATCATCTATGAATTCCACCATTGATAAGCTTGCAAATGTTCAAATCAATGAACTTCCAAATCTCCAGAAAAACCTCACAATTTTCACTCCAGATCAGGTTTATGTACATTTATGCTTGTTATTGATGCTGACATAGTGACATGAGTGTTTAACCAATTACGGAATCATTTTGATTTGAATCTGTGTTTATAGGTTGAGCTAGTGAAAATGTTGGTGGAGATTGGACAGGTGCATTTGTTTGAGAATTGGCCGGATCCTGGTGTTGATGATGATGAGAAGTTAGCTTTTATCGGTCAGGTGATCGGGTTTTTTTCGATAATATATACTATGTGTTTGTATAGTGTTACTAGTTAATAGTTGTAAATTCAGGTGTGTTTGTTTGGGCTTATATAAGCGGCTTATGCTTATTGATATTTCGGCTTATGTTTCATAAGCCCGGATTTTCCGGCTTATATAACCGTTTATGGGATTATTAATGTATATTAGTTTTCCAGTTGCATTATGTGAAATGCTAATGAGATCGGTATTGGTAAATTGTTTACTTATATGTAAAGTTCATTAAATATCACAATGTTAATACGTTTCCTACTTTCGTATTGCTTTATAAGTGTTCTATAATTGTTATTGACCATTAAGCCTTTAACAAATTTCATTATAGGATATAAACTCATCTAATTTATTTAAAAATGTATATTTCAATATACGTAGTTAGTTTTCGTATTTTGTACTAAAAATTAGAAAGTGACCTTGTGGCCTTCACTTATCGAGGACGACACTGTGATTCATATGGAGAGTTAAATTCTATATTTTCAAATGCAGAAATACAAGAATTAGAGTGGTTTTCTTAATGAGGGGAGGGAGTGATTATTTATTGTTTTAATAAAGTTCTGTAAACGAGTTCGAGTTAGAAAGTTGGGAGATACTTTGGAAATCTCTCGGTTCAGACCATGAGATTGGAATCAGAATTTATAAACTTCTACCTGACCCCACTTTTGTTCATTTAAAGTTAACAACTTGATGCTATTCTGTTGAAATGTTTGTTTTTTCGTTAGCTACAATGACATGTGCTTATTTCGTTTAGGTTGCTCTTCTTAATTCAAGCTATCCTGGTGGTTTGACATCATATATCAAGACCGCAAGAGAACTATTAGCAGATTCAAAAGCGGGAAAGAATCCATTTGATGGCTTCATACCTTCTGTAAATTGATATCATACCTTTTTAAGAACTCTTTCGGGGCAAAATAATTTCATTATTCACATACTTCATTTTTTGTAGGTCCCATCAGGTGAAGTTTTGATATTTGGTGACGATACCTTTATCAAATATGAGGAAACTGGTGTCAAGCAAGTACAAAATGCCGCCTTTGTTCTTGTAGCAGGAGGGCTTGGAGAACGTCTTGGATACAATGGAATAAAGGTTATAGAACTTTGTTTAATATATTTTAATTTATGTTTCGCTAATATTTCTTCCATTTTACAGGTTGCACTTCCCATGGAAACAACTACAGGAACGTGTTTCTTACAACATTACATTGAATCCATCTTATGCTTATCTGAAGCTAGCTGTAAACTAACTCAAGGTTGTTTATATTCTTATAGGGGTCAGTAAAAATTGGTCAATTAAAGTCAAGTATGTCAATGACAGCAGTTGTTTTGAATTGTAGGTGAAAGCCGAAGAGACGTACCTTTTGTAATAATGACTTCAGACGACACACACAAACGCACATTACAACTCTTGGAATCAAATGCTTATTTTGGGATGAATTCTACACAAGTCAAACTTTTAAAACAGGAAAAAGTTGCGTGTTTGGCTGATAACGATGCTAGGCTTGCTGTAGAACCAAAAAATAAATACAGAATACAGGTGAACCTTCCAAATTATATAAAAATAAATGTCTTTATTGTTTATTAAATCCGTCCTTTCTCGTATTAGACAAAACCTCATGGTCATGGTGATGTTCATTCACTTCTTTATTCAAGTGGCCTTCTTAAAGAATGGTATATAGTGCCTACTCTTGCTCTATGAGTCTATGTTATCTTGTTTATTTCGAGATTATTACTTTGCTGAATCAATCGTGTTTAGGAAAGATGCCGGTTTGAGATGGGTCATGTTTTTTCAAGATACAAATGGACTTCTATTCAAGGTTCGTCAGTATGATTTTTTTTTTTAATTTCAATACGTTTACATCAAGACTTTTGATGTTGATTTATTTTTTCGTGTTTATTTATTCAGGCAATTCCTGCAGCGTTGGGAGTTAGTGCCATTAAAGAGTACCATGTAAATTCTCTTTCTGTTCCACGCAAAGCCAAAGAAGCTATCGGAGGAATTACAAGGCTTACTCATGCAGATGGTACTTTTGTTAATCTCGATATGTATTACAATCATGTAGTTGCAATATTAATATCAATATTAATTTCAGGACGGGAAATGGTGATTAATGTTGAATACAATCAACTCGATCCTTTGCTTAGAGCAACAGGTCATCCTGATGGTGATGCCAACTGTGAAACGGGATATTCTCCATACCCTGGAAACATAAACCAGGTATGGTCACTTTTCACACGAACCCGTATTTCAAATTTAAATAAATAAACATATTACTCTTGTTTTTATGATTACATTCCTCTGCTGTTGATTCTTGAGATTGGACCTTACATAGACGAGCTCTCCAAAACTGGTGGAGCTATAAAGGAGTTTGTTAACCCCAAGTAAATTCTATAGTTATGCATTTTTATCTTTCTAATTTATTTGTTTTCGTTATAAGAGTTTAAATTTAACAACACATGGTTTGGATGACAGATACAAGGATTCAACCAAAACTGCATTCAAGTCATCCACTAGGTTGGAATGTATGATGCAAGATTACCCTAAAACATTGCCCCCATCGGCAAGAGTTGGATTTACAGTACGTAACTTGATTCGTTTTATGTAAAGCTGGCTCTTTTAATTGTGGGTATGAGCAGTTTAAAAAAACTTATATCTCTTGATTCTTTGATTTATAGGTGACAGATCCATGGCTTGCATATGCACCTGTAAAGAACAATCCCGAAGACGCTGCAAAGGTACTCCTATAATCCTTATAATCGGCTACATTCAAGCTGAATTATTTGTTCAAATTGGCATATACTTTGTGTATAGGTAATTGTTTTATATGAATCTATAGATACCGAAGGGAAATCCGTATCACAGTGCCACCTCTGGAGAAACAGCAATTTATCGATCTAATAGCATGATTCTAAGAAAGGTCAGCACTAATAATTTATAAAAAGTGAAACGATGAATTATGTGACCCCTTCATTTCTTCTGCAGGCAGGTGTTAAGATAGCAGATCCAGTTACACATGTATTCAATGGTCAAGAAGTGGAGGTTTGGTCCCGTGTTGTGTGGAAACCAGAGTGGGCTGTTACATTTGCTGAGGTTAAAAGCAAAGTGAGTGGAGAAAACAGCTCTATTTCTCAGAAATCTACATTGGTCATTAAAGGTCGTAACGTTCTTATTGAAGATCTCTCACTCGATGGAACCCTTTTAATCACTTCAATAGATGATGCAGAGGTATGTTAAACACCACTATACATTGTGCTTCTATTCGTAGTTGTTTCAACTCATTTTCGTTAGACGACATGTACTTCAGGTGAAAGTGAGTGGTTCTGTGCAAAATAAAGGTTGGACAATTGAAGGTGTTGTTAAAGACAACACTGCATTACCCGAGGAAGCGAGGATCAGGGGTTTCAAAATAAACAAAATCGAGCAATTGGAAAAATCTTACAATGAAATCGGAAAGTATTGCTTGAAGCCATGAAATATTACATTTTCTATATTACCCAAATTAAACCAATTCAGAAATCATTTAAATAACTTGTTGGGATGCATTGTCATATTACTTGATTGATACAAAAGCCATAACGATATTACGCTTCACAGTATTACATAATTCACTCAGGCAAACTACACAAATAAAATAATTTACTCGGGTCTCCTCATTTTCATGTTGAGAGGAATTTCCTTGTAAGACTGGATCTTTTCAGCCGCTCTACGTGATGGTCGACCAAATGACATTCTTTGCGATTCTCGACTTTCAGGTTTAGAACTATGATTTTCATCTTTTTGTTCATTCGAAGTGGAAACATCTTCATGCATCTTAAGATCTTTAATCTCGAATAGGTTCTCATTCGGTTCATGTTCTTGTGATCTAAATCTGGCTGACTGCCTTCTCACACAACGTCTGGATGAAAAAGATGGAACACACAACACACTAGTTTGTAAACATACGGTGGTGCAAAGGCTTAATTGCCAAAAAACGTTGAAATAGAATTCGAATACTACTAACCTTTTATTCTCAACTATTTCTTTCTCAGACACTCGTTTAACTGCAGTCATCAAGGAGCCAATCGCTGCAAATATCATCAAGTGGTTAATAAGAGAAGTAAAAACTCGAGTACAGAATTCAGGCAAGGTTTAGGTTTTGTAGGATTTACATTGGCTTCTTATTGGACGGATAAGTTTGTTGGTAGTTTGTTGTCTTGTTTCAACATTGTCATTATCCTTCTCGGACACTCGTTTAACTTCAGTCATCAAGGAAGCAATCGCTGCAAATATAAGAAACATCAAACGTTAATAAGAGAAGTAAAAACTTGATTACTATATTCAGGCAAGGTTTAGGTTTTGTAGGATTTACATTGGCTTCTTATTGGACGGATAAGTTTATTGGTAGTTTGTTGTTTGATCTCAACGTTGTCATCATCCTTCATCTATCAAAACAGAAAAATCGTATCAGTTGATGTTACGATATGCAGAGTTTTTCTGTAGAAAAAAAAAGGTTAACCACCTGTGGTACACCCTTCTGGTCATGTTGCGTCTGTGAAAAACAAGAATACTATGTTAGACGCTTATTACTATCCTCAAAACAGAGAATGGAGTTTTGGTTATGGGTCGAAATGGACTCTTATAAAAACGAGTAAGTCTTTGGTAAATGTGGAAATAATTAGTGCAACATAAGATTACAAAACATAACCCGAATCGACCCATACCCACTGTGTAAATTAGTTGAAATATTCATTCGTGGTTTCTCCAAATGTCAAATTTAAATGTCAAGTACTGCGGCTGTGTGCATATGGATCGAAATGTCATATATCATGTACCCAGTTTCAAAATCGATATGCGGTAAAAAGATGTTACCTGAATCTCTAAATTCATGCTTTTAAGCAACGCATCTTTGCAACTAAGTTGGTGTTCGAGTGTCTTTAGCTGTTAAAAGAAAGTAAAAATATAAGATACACACCACTTTGCGTTATGCAACCGCTCAAAATTAGGAATTCAAAACATCTTACCTTTCTTTTACCGAAATTAAGCTCCTGTAAATAAAAAAATTAGACATTATTGTCAGCATTCTTATAAGAAAAATATTGATTTTTCGAGGAACAAAAGGAATGTACTAACCGCCATCATAATGCTATTTGTTTGAGCAAGATTCCAGTTTTGCAACTGTGTTTTCTGAATACCAGTTCGCAGCTTCTGAAGCTCGACTCCATTCAGCTCTATGATTTTGCTGTTGTAATATCGAAGTACAAAAAAATCAATAAAACAAAGTTTACTTAACATCGCCATTGACCCGAAAACACAAAGAGGGAAAAGACTTACTTTTTCTCTATAACAATCCTCATAAGCTCTTCATTTTCCTGTTCCATAATCATTACAAAACCATCAGCGAATCACGATAATTATATAGAAAAAGGGAGAAAATATAAAAAAAATTACCTTTAAAAGATGATCAATATGCTCTTTCGCTGAACATGACGAAATATTTTGATCAAAAACTTGTGGGGATTTTGGTTGTGGTTGGTGATTTGTGATATCGGAAAGCCGCTTTCGTATTGATTTCCCAAAAGATGATCTTTTAGCCATTGTATCTCCTCTCATTCCTCTACTCTTTCAAAACCCTAATCGAAACTAAATTACAAAAAAAAACAATAAAAAATATTTTTACAAATTTAAATTAAGGATTTGATGTATAACTCAAAATCCCAACTGGATTTATGAGGGTTTTAAAGACTAAAATAAAACCAACAAATCTTTTTATAAATTATTAATCCTAGGGTTTGCTTTTAAACATTCGATAAAACCGGAAAAGGCAAAGAAAACCAGATCAGAAATTGGGTTTATTAGAGTAAAGATTGAATCTTTTTGTGAATAGGGTTTTAGGGTTTGTTTTGAAATTGAAGATGAATTCAAAGAGGAAAAAAGAAAAAAGTATGTTTAAAGAGGTTCGGATATCCAACGGTCGTCCGAGCCTATTATCCGAGCCTGTTTTTGAAATTTAGAAAAATTATGAGCGGGTAGATTTCGTTTATACCCCCTACTTTTGGTCTAATGTCATATAAACACCCTGTCCAAAGACACATGTTAAACTTTATTTAACAAGACCGTAGATTTTTGAAAATCGAAATATTTATTTAGTATCCTAAAAATACCGTATTGATTATTTTTGAAAATATAAAAAGTAGTTTTAATTAACATATATTTTAATTTTCAAGAAAAATTTGAAATAATTAAATGACAGCTTAACATGTGCCTTAATATAAAAGTTAGTCAAATTTATGGAAATGGAAAAGAAGATAGCCCCCTTTGTGATGTGCTTGGATGTGGAAACAGCAAGATGACGTTGATAAGGCATGTATCGTTTGTTGACTGCCCGGTAAAAGCTTGTATTCTATAAGACTATAACTTGTCGTATTCTTGGATTATGCTGTTGAATCTATCATATAACAAATAACAGTCATAAATTTGGAGTTTTGTTCTTGATAGATAAGCTCAATAATTATACGTAATTATTACAAGGACACTGAATATTCATGGGTACGATGATTAATGGAGCTGCAAGTATCAATTGAGCTTTACTTGTAATAGCTGCAAATGAAAGTTGCCCCAACCTCAGACTTCAGAGCACCTGGCTGCTCTTGAAATTATGCGGCTTCAAGATATAATAATTCTTCAAAATAAGGTTGATCTGGTTAGGGAAAATGTAGCTATTAATCAACACGAGTCCATTCAAAAGTTTATCCAGGGAACGGTTGCTGATAGTGCACAAGTCATCCGAGTGTCTACTCAACTTAAGGATAATACTGATGTCATGTGCGAATACATAATAAAGCGGATTCCTATTCCAAAACGAGACGTTATTTCACCTCCAAATATGAGATTAACTCGTTCATTTGATGTTAAGAAGCCTGAACTGAGGCTGATTATGTTAGAAGTAGCGTTGCCTGTGGAAATATTCTCGAGGTTTTTTCTATATGTACCTTTTGTTAAATTCATGTATAGTGTCTTAAAACAGTATTTTATTCTGCATAGGGTGTGTTAAAGGTAACTGCTGTTAAAGACGAGAATGGTTACATCAAGTGTACTCCGATCACGACTAGAAAATGGTTAACAAAAGCAAAAACACTAGAAAATTCACAAATGTAAACCGATCACGACTAGGCTTGAGCCATTCCCAACAAACATACGACAAATACCAATATAAACAAAACGGTTAAAACTCTGATCCCAGAACCACTTCCACAAACTAACATAGGTACATGCATAGTAGCATGACAACCAACCTACACTAATCTTTCATTGATTCCCTGAAGAAGATAAGAAGCTTTACTGCGAACCTGTAATGTTTTAAACAACGTTAGATATAAGAAACTAGATGTGGGAAATTTCAACACATTTTGAAATAAATGCACTGAATCAAGTTTTATTTCTAACGGGTCAAATGAGTTATGCTAAATTATTCTAACTATAAAAAAGATATTGTTTGCATAATATATCAACGTGCGTTTTTCATATTGTGCTTTTTGTAGGTCTAAACCAGCTTTCAAAATAGATAAACTTTATAAAGAAATCTTTAATTTGTTTTAAATGTTGGATTTATATATAACGTGGGTTTTATATAAAAATGTTGAATTTACAGGTTAATGTGACATATTACTGTAACAAAATATAGTTTTTGTAAACATATTTAAGGCATTGACCCGAACTTGTTTTGACCAGTTTCCCAACCCATCCATTTTGTTACCTCTAGAAAAAGCGAAAATATAACAGAGTAAAACTGCACACCTTTGAAGCATAAGACCTTGTGTCAGTAATATTGATTTGACAAGAACAGTTCCGGAGACACAGACCCCACATTTCATTCAACAATGGTTTGTCTTTTACTTCCGGGTTATATAACAACCAGTTTTCCGTCAACACCAAATAATTATACATTTTTAACAGATCGCAAGTTTTGTCTTTCAAATTGATCAACGTCAGTTGCCTTAGTACTTCTTCTTCATTCTCTACCTACAAAAATGTGGGGGCGGAAATGTAATTCAAATTTTACTAAATTCGAAAACCGGCCTAATTAATGTAGCTGTATGCTTTCGCAAACTATACAAAACATATTATAATATCGTACGAAGTATACCTTGTCGAAATAACGAATAAGAACTTGGAACGCGATTGCACTTCTGAGGTGTTTGGTAGGCCCACAAACGGCTGGAATACACTCAACGCCTCTGAGGCTATTAATGTCCATAGGAACCCTCAATGCAAAAGATATCGCTATTTTTGCACAGCTGGAATTCCATTCGTCTTCCGTGAAGAAATTAGCTAAAGATTGGATACATTCGTTTATTTCTACAGAAAGCCCTAATAGTTGCCGGTCTAACAACAGACAAATTGTAGCAACCACCAGCTCTTCTGCATCCGATGTAGAAAATATAAAATGCTTATTCCTGAACGTACACAAAAAATGAAAATAACTAATCAAATTGTGAAACCCGCTAAAAAGGGGAATGATTATATATTTATATGTTCGTTTGAACTAACCTTGTTTGGCTACAAACAGCTACGTATTTGATCCACGCTCTTATATTTTGAGGTGGACCCATGAAATCAGAATCTGAAAATAGTATCTAACATATTATAATAATTATTGATATTGATAAATGATTTCCAAATGGAAAACATATGAATACTATACCTTCAAGGGACGTTTCAGCAACAGACGAATCTTTTAGAGGTGAATGCAATAAAAACCCGTACGTTTCTAGAGCACCTTTGAGTTCTGAATAGCTTGGTAGCCAATCAATCTTTAAAGAACGTGACTCGTCCTAATTAATAATCCATGGAAATAAATAAGTATATTTAACAATAAATTAATCAATAGAGATAAAAAGGGATTCATACCTCATCTTTCGGCAATAGAATTGCACACCAAAAGTCGACTGCAGCACTTCTGAGCACTTCCTTTGATGAGTATAACACTGTAAAATTCAATTACCATAGAATTAAAACAAAATGTGAAATTATGTTATTTACGAGAATTACAAGATGAAGACGTACGCAAGTGAAAGGTCCATTTTGCTATGGACTTCTCTATTTTACCACAATTTCCGACCAACTTCAATAGCCAGCCATTAGTCAATAAACCCTCGAAGAGCGTTTCCCCTACAACAAAAAAAATAAATTAAATTGAATTAACCGAATTAAATATAATCTGAAAAAAAAAAATTCTCTTTAAAAAATATTGACCAGATTCAGTATTAAGCTCAACCAAAGAATTCACTTCATGGGTCTCAAAAGAACGAAAAAATGAGCAATGTGGAAGATCACTATTTACATATTCCGGGAATGGTTTCTGCAAGTGTCATAGAAAAAAACAGATGTTTATTGATACATGTTTTCACTCAAGGGCATTATTGACAATTGGTTGCTCAAAGAATATCAAACCTGGTTTCCAAAAACTTGAACACCCCAAGTGGATACATCTTCCTCGTCACATAATTGTGTAATCTATAAAAGAACGCTCATTAAGTTACATGCATATGACTAATATTAATTTAAAGCAAGAATTTAAAATGTAAACCTTTTGTTGACAATCATCGACATATTTTACCAACGTAGCTAATCTACCATCCTCTTCATCGTCTGAAACATAAATCTTTTTTTTAGTTTTAGCCAACTTTGATTCCCTTTCAAGGACTCGATTTTTTTCCTTGTAATGATCCACTAGTAAATCATCCAAACCAATCACTTTTTTCCTGAAAAATCACATAAATACGCAATACATCTTAACCGTTCAAGGAAAATTCAAAATCATTACAAAAAAAAGGCTATAGTTTGACTTTAGGACACCAAGCATACGACTTTTTTTTATGCAAATCCATATGTAATTTGTTCTAGATACATTTAATATTCTATACTAATATACTTCATATCAAGTTTGAGTATTCTGTAAGGAAATGTTGCTCGTTATAATACGTAGAAATATACTCTACACTCTAAAGTCTAGACCATAGTCCATTTGGGTATATATCTTTTTTCGACCCGTTTTAGTAATTACAAGTTTTCTAACTAACAATAGGGGAAATATTACCAAATTTAATTACTGTAAATACCATAACTAATCAAGGCCTAATTATAACTATTTCATCTAAAAAATAAAATAAAAAACACAAAATATTCAAAATTAAACATAAAAATCTAAACTTTAACTAATTGGGGATAATTGGGTATCTTAATCTTCAATAAAAACTAATTAAAATCAAGAACCCTAAAAGTCAAACAGTCAAAATTACATGAATTAAACCCTAATTAAAACATAAAAAGGGTTGATTAATTATACCTTCGTTTCGGGGCAACAACGGGTGAAGAAGCGAGTAAAGAATCCGATTCGAAATCAAACGGGTCGTCTTCCATTTTTTCAATAAACTTTTTTTTTTTTTTTTATTAACTTGGATTAAGAAAAAGAATTCCACGCGCCAAAATCGGGGAAGAAAGGTTTTTGATTTGGCACCCTACTGGATCTATATTTGGATAGTTTGACCCGAATACTATTAATGGGCCTATTGGTCTTTATATGGTCCAGTATTTTAGTTACATTTAGTAGTTGGGCTCCCAGGATTTGTTTTTCTTATAGTAATACGGAAAATATGATTGCAAAACGACCTAAATCTTTCATGAATAACTTGCTAATTGTTGGCTAAAAGTTATTGGGTGTTGTTAACGGCAATCTTTACGGCTGTGATTAATCTACAGTAAAAATTTGTATTTTTTTAGTGGATGGGTAAATATGTAAATGAATGAGACAGTTAATAAATAAAGCGTGTTGGAAGTTGTTATCCACCGCCCTTAGCGTTGTGGTTATCATTTCCCAAAGTTATTTTGTTCGAAACGATCAAACAAACTAATACTAATTATTAACTTAAATACTAACTACAACTAAGTTTAAACCCCTTATCTATACGATGTATAGAATAACAACCACTGGTATTGTTGTGGTACGGGTATCTAAGATGTTACAAAAATTTACATCAAATAATTTTTGTAACAAGAAATTTCATTAATTTTTGTAACAACAAAATTTCATTTCATAGATCCGAAAAGTGCTTAGGTATGGTACCATACTAGACACGGCACATGATTGTTAACTTATGTCCGTGAATTTATTCTTTGTTTTCTACACACAAATTATTGTTTGGGTCCAATGAACTTAACTTCAATTAGTCATGATGTTCTTTTTCCTACTTATTAAGACGTAGAAATAATACTGTAGTCGATAAAATTTGAAAACGAGTGGCAAAAAATTCTTCTTGCAATTAAGAAATATCTTAAATTTCTAATCGTATCACCATCCTCGTTGCCCTCTCTATGGTTCCTTCATAAGAATATCGTATTTGAATCGTATAATGCTATAATAATATATTGTGTCCAATAACTTATCAAATATCCATCAACAATCAAAGAGACTTGTAGCATATTGTTATGTGTGATCTATTGACCTACATGTCAAGATTTGAATTATTTTGAGCCGCCAAATATTCTTAGAAAAAATGCAATGGCTGAGAATCGAATCTTAGATATTTTACGGTTAATAACTTTTTCAATTTTTAAACGTTCGCCAAACCAAATTCCGCGAACAACAATGAATGTTTGGTTCTCTAAAACAATTTTATACAAACATTTTGTTAAGTGTCAAGAATATATATACAAACACATGGGGACATGGTTCACATGTGGTTAATAATGCAATAAACCATTTCATGTGCATTCACAGCTCATACATAAGTAGGGTCAATGTCTTTGCATAACTCTAACTTTAGGACCCCTTTTATGGGGTACCCTCAAGACAGACCATTTGCGCCCACTTTTGTGACTTTCTAATAAGTGTTGGAAATAGGACACATTCACACAAAGACCCTACATGACTTGGCTATTTTGATGTGGCAAACTATTATTATTGAAAAGAGTATTTGGAATGTTGAATAAATTTGTTGGATTAAAATAGCCCTACTAACCTAAAGGAATGAAATCATTTGCCAAATAGGACAATCACTAGGGGCCTTTTGTGTTTCTTGAATTTTTTTGATGTGATTGGTTGCATTTCTAGTTTTCTACACTTTTAATATCACTAAATTATGGTTAATATTTGTGTTTGTGAGATTAATAATATTATAGTAACTATATTGTAGCAGTGTAAGAATTATGTGTTGATGCTTCTTTCTTATTTGATAGTAATGACTTGAGGTAGTCGGTAGTGTAGTCGATATTGTAGTGACAATAACAACCTATCGGAAGTGGATCCATGACCAAAGTCTCGAGATCCATCCTAGAAGTTAAGCTAGAGTAAGTATGTGCCTTAAAAAGAGAAGCAGATCACTCTTGAATGAGGGATCGAGGAAGATCTTTACAATGCATGTTGGAGTCGTGCATCAAAAATGTATATTAGAGTATAGCTTGACCTTGATCTCGCACCAAGTATGTTAACTTTTGATTTAAAAGAGGGGGAAAAACAAAGTAGTTAGACAATAGTTATATTTTATACTTTTTAATTCTATCTCATTTCATTCCTCTTCTCTCCAAAACTGAACTGGGTCTTCATAATAAACGAGATTTCCACATGATTAGACAAACAAACTTTCCTTAAGCGGAAACGAAAATTACTTATTCACAAGGCAACTTAACATGTATGTATCTTCAATAAAGATCTAAAATTCACTCAGAATTTCTTCTATCGAAATACATATTTCTAATTTAGATAAAACACACTTGATGATTCAATCGACTAATATCTAAAGTCCAAAATCATGTTTTTCCTTTATTATGATAAATAAATAAATAAATGTAAAATATGTATTAAATTAGAAAAGTAAACAAACCCCTTTTCCCTAATCTATCCCATCATATTCACTTACTTTTGTTTCATCAAAACTGTGTATGTAGTAGAAAAAGTTGTTAAAAATTTAAAATTATTTGAAAGCTAATACAAATGATATACTTTAATAGCAAACTTAACCAACTAAACAAAAGTACCCAATTCTTTCACAAAACTCATGTGCAATTGAACACGATAGAGACGGGTTTCTAAAGTATTTCGTGTTATATATTTGTTTTGTTTCGTATAAAATTGGACTATGTCAAAATTGACAACCGCCGTAGACAACAAAATAAAGTTCAATTCGTCACATCTTATATAAGAACGACCTAGTCATCTAGATGTTTAAGTTTCGAGCTTTGATGTTTATTGAAGTATTAGGTATTGAGTTTCGATCACTTTCATTAGTTATACTATCAATTCATTTGATGTCACACTTGTTGAACAAAACGCCTACAACTAACTCTAATAATAAAAATAACTTATAGAATATAAATGCTAGAACAAATAGTTATAGTTATGTTATATATAGTTTTTTAAAGTTTTTTAATATATAATCACTTACGTTACGATAATCGTTATTGTCCGACTTAAGTGATTATGTGTTTATGTAATTAACATGACTATTTGTGTTATTTCTTATTAATTGGGTTTGTTTGTGAGTAAATATTTAGCAATTATTTTAAAGAAAGTTAATATTCTATTAATATTTAATTACAAATAGCCACAAAGGTACAACAAAAATATTGATCTATGTCTATGTCAGTACCTAATTGAATGTGTTTGATGAATGATAATGTTTAAGATTTGCTTAAGCTTCAAGATATGTAGATTTCTACTTACTAAAAATAATTAGAACTAATATCTAGCATGTGAATCCTACTCTTTCAGCTTTTATATATTTTATGTATAAAAGACGTAAGATAACTTGTAACGGATCCACACACATCCCTCACTTACATCGATATATAAATGGTAATTTTTAGTTTTTTTCTCAAACAAAATCATAAATCCTCCTATGGTAGTATCCGGCAATACTAGACAACATAACAAGTAAACGGGTTAGATTTTTCTTTGTCCAATCCTATGTCTACTTTCAATGATTTTAATAAAAAATTATGACGTTTTATCACCAGATCACTCTGATTTTATTTATCACAAAATCTAGTAATATTAGGGGTGTTCAAAAGGCACGTACCAGATCGAACCGGTAGAAAACCGAGGTTTTTCCGGGTCATTTCCGGTCCGGTTCCTAGTCGGTTCTTTGTTTTTTCGGTTCATTTCTGTTTTAATACTCCATACAATACACAACATAATAATAAAAAAAGTTATCCAATTTAAGAAAGAAAAAAAGGTCATGCAAAGATTAAGAAAAAAATAGGTTAAACGATAGGTGTCATAATCATAATATTTAACCGAACCAATAAGCAACACACAATATATTTGTATCGAATTACATATCATAAACGTAAATACGTAATAGGCATAGTAAAAAACTAAATCGAACCCAAATACGAATAGTAAAAACAAAAAACATAAATTGTTGTCATAGTATAATTTAATATCAAAATAAGCAAAGTACATATCTATACAAAAGTTATATAGTTTCTGGTCCAAATCGAGTGGACCGTCAGTTTAGACACGGACCGGACTGGAATTTTTTTTTACATATTTTGAGAACCGATAACCGAACCACCACAACCGTTCAGTCTCGATTCAAATCCAAACTCGATCAATTTTCCGATCCAAATAAATTCTTGGTTTTTTTATTCACCCCTAAGCAATATATCTAATATAGTTGTTTCACTTAAACTTGTTGATTAATAAAATGAGTTAATTAATGGCCACAAAATATATGCAAATGATATTGCACCATCTAATGTTCCACTATGACTCAAAAGATAATATTTTTTCTTTTTTATGACCAACTCATTTTTCAATTATTGGTCTTTTTGATAAGTCTCTCTTTCTCGGATTCATTTACTTCCTTTATTATTATATTAAAAAAATCTAGTTAACTTTATTCTAACTTTTTAGTTTATGCCATCCCATACTTTTAATGTAATTAGTTTATAAGTTCATCTTTGTTTATTAACATAAACAAAACAAATAAATTAGTGACAGCTATATTTATTAACTTATTATATGTGTTTTAATATAAGTTTTATTTGTCTTCTAAACATGTTTGAACACATCTTATTGACTTTGATAGGGATTGATGACGTACCATCGGTAGCCGATAGAGTTCTATCGGTCAAACCAATGGTACGCCGAAAGATCTTGTAACTGGGCACAATCTCTAAGGAAAGGAATCTAGACAACATTTATTATCCGAAGAACATCCTAAGGACCATCAGGCCGAAGGATGACTTCTCGACAGAAAGTACAATACTTCGCAATACCTCCAGGATAAACAAGATATTGTACTTAGAGCACGCTATTCGAAACTCAAGATCTATAAATACTAAGCTCACTCTTCACTTCAAGGGTAACGTTCATAAACACTATACACTCTTACTTTACTTATTTACTCTTACTCTTCGTAATCTTACTCTTACGCCCGAGGTAAACCAGGGGATCATCCCCGCTCCGTTTACTCGTGTGTTTGCCTCCTTGTGCAGATAGTTCAAGATCGGAGATAAGAACCAGGCTGAAGGTCTTCTTCGGATCAGCTCTATCGGATCCGAACCTTCTACCCGATTGTACTTGTGACATTCCGGTGTCGCAACATTTGGCGCCATCCGTGGGACATACATGGCTTCTACAGGACCATATATGACCTTTACGGCTAATACCTCAGGAAGTAATAGGGAAACGGTAATTGAAGACGAGACTCCGGGGAATAATCAGACTCATGTAGAGACCGGTACGGGGATCTCAGAGGAGTTCCTGGAAAAGAATTACAATGCACTTAAAGCCATGCTGGAAGAGCATGAGCGGAAGAAGAAGAAAGATCATACCCGGAAGACTCCTCCGGTTGTCCGGAAGATCCGCTATGCGAGTGAATCGGAGCGAGAAGATAGTGACGATGAGGAAGATCTGAACCTCCCCTATCAGTCAGACTTTGCCTCTAAGTTCACTCGAAGAATCTCTACGTTCAAAATGCCTCGAAAGGTGAAGATGCCTAGCATCGTGCGCACCTATGACGGAAGTGGTGACCCGGATGATCATTTGGCAATTTTCTCTGGCGCGGCAGATACCGAGGGTTGGCCGATGCCGATCTGGTGCCGAATGTTCGCCCAGACTTTCGTGGGGCCTGCTAGAATATGGTTCGGCGAGTTGCCGGAAGAGGTTATTGATAACTTCAAAGACATGAAAAAGAAGTTCGAACTTTACTTTATGCAACAACGAAGATACACTCGAGGCCCGACAGACATTGCTAAAATCAAACAGAAGGAAAATGAAAGTCTCCAAGACTTTGTAGAAAGATGGAAGCGGGAACTCCTGCAGATTAAAGGAGGAGACGATATGTTAAAAGTTTCGGGGTTCATGGAAGGGATCCGGATACCGGCTCTCATCGCAAAGCTCAACGCCAGGGTACCCGAGACAGTGGATGAAATGATGGAGCGCGTGAAGAGGTTCCTCAATGGGAAGGAAGCCTCAAGACAATACTTGGAATCCAGTACAGCTGCATCCCGAAAGGGATCGAAAACAGTCTTTCCACCAGCAAGTCCTCCATGGAGACCTTCCCCAAACAGAAAAAGCTTTTCTCCCGGCAGTCATGAGAGAAGGTTCGGACGAGGACCTGTCCGAACATCTCCTTTCGTTTCTTCCGGAGAAGCCCGAAGGCAAGTCAGTTTCACGGAACTAAGCAAGACTCCTAGCGAAGTTTTGGCCACCGAAAAAGGAAAAGTACACTTCACTGCTCCAGCTCCTTTGGTAGGAACTCCAGACAAGAGGTTCCTCGACCGATGGTGTGAATTCCATCAAGACAAAGGACACTATACGAACAATTGCTTTCAGTTAAAGAAGCAGATCGAGGAAGCCGTAAGAACTGGTCAGCTGAATCATTTAATGGAAGGGATCAAGCTAGGAGGCCAGGAGAAGCAAGGACCGCAGTACTCCGGAAAAGGAAAAGGAAAGGAGATACAAATGGTTTTTTGTGAAGGAGAAAGTAGTGGACGCCGGGAGGAAAGAATGGAACCCTGGATGATACAGGAGATGTCTTTTCCTCCGGTAGGCACTGCTGAAGGAACCACCGACCCAATGGTCGTGGTGGGGGACGTTGGAAACCAGACAGTACACAGGATCTATATCGACAATGGAAGTGCTTCAGAAATACTTTTTGAACAGTGCTTTTTGAAGCTAGATCCTGAAGTACAAAAAAGAATGGAGAGATGCTCTCAGTACTTGATCGGTTTTTCCGGAGAAGCAGTGAGACCAATAGGACAAATCCGGTTACCCCTCACCATTGGAACTGATGAAAAGTTTCGGACAATTGAAATTGATTTCCTGGTAGTTCGGGCCAGCTCTCCGTACAATATCATTATTGGAAGGCCCGGGATAGCAAAGCTCGGAGCTATTGTGTCGACAGCACACTCCCTCATGAAATTCCCTACTCCCGAAGGAATTGTGGAAATCCGTCCGGAGGCGCATAAAGTATTGGAATGCCAAAAGATTGAGAGGATACTACGGAAGGAAGAAGAAGAAGTCAAGATGGGAAAGGTTATTATTCAACCGGATCATCCGGACCAAACAGTTACCATCGGAGATACATTCACTCAGGAGGGTAAGGAAAAACTTATTACGCTCCTTCGACAGAGCAGAGATGTCTTTGCCTGGAAACCCTCAGATATGACGGGGGTACCAAGAGGGTTAGCCGAACATAAGTTAACCATCCAGAAAGGGAAAAGCCCGATAGTACAGAAGAAGCGGGGTCTAGCACCCGACCGAAGTAGGGCTGCGTGTGAAGAAGTTAAACAATTAACCGAGGCTGGGATTCTCCGCGAAGTCCGGTACCGGACTTGGGTAGCTAATCCAGTTATGATCCGAAAGAGTGACAATACATGGAGGATGTGTGTCGATTTCAAGGATCTCAACGACGCTTGTCCGAAGGATGCCTATCCACTGCCGGAAGTGGACTTAAAAGTGGAAGCTCTGATTGGCTTCAGATACAAGTGTTTTCTGGATGCATACAAGGGCTACCATCAAATACAAATGGCCAAAGAAGACGAGGACAAGACGGCTTTTCACACCGATATGGGGATCTTCTGTTACCGAAAAATGCCTTTTGGATTGAAAAACGCAGGAGCAACTTATCAAAGATTGATAGATAAGGCTTTCTCGGAACAGATTGGAAGAAACCTAGAAGCATACGTGGATGATCTAGTTATAAAATCCACATCGGAAGAAATCATGATTCAAGACATTCGGGAGACGTTCGCCAATCTCCGAAGAATCAACATGAAGCTCAATCCCAAGAAATGCTCTTTTGGGATGGAAGAAGGGAAGTTCTTGGGTCATATCGTCACCCCAAACGGCATTAAAGCAAACCCGGAGAAGGTTCGGGATTTAGAAGGTATACCGTCTCCCAAGACGATGAAAGAAGTCCAGAGCCTAAATGGCAAAGTTATAGCCTTGGGGCGATATCTCTCAAAATCTGCCGAAAAATCATTACCAATCTTTCGGACTTTAAAGAATTGTGTAAAAAAGGGAGACTTCCGGTGGACATCAGACGCTGAAGAAGCTTTACAGGAAATGAAAAGGTTTATCATGGCACTTCCAACTCTTACGGCACCCAAAGAAGGGGAAACCTTGATCCTATATCTATCAGCAACAACGGAGGTTATTAGTTCAGCCCTTTTAGCTGAAAG
This sequence comes from Senecio squalidus, assembly GCA_910822075.1. NCBI lineage: Eukaryota > Viridiplantae > Streptophyta > Magnoliopsida > Asterales > Asteraceae > Senecio > Senecio squalidus. The sequence continues at coordinate 3,037,742 of CAJVGC010000591.1, read as the reverse complement.
AAAGGGAGAACAAATGCCCATCTACTTCGTTAGCAAGGTGTTACAAGGTCCCGAAAACAACTACACCCAAATAGAGAAAATAGCGCTGGCCTTGGTTTATACATCCCGAAGGTTGAAAAGATATTTTCAGGCACATAGCATCCGAGTAATCACTGACCAACCTTTGAAACAAATCCTAAGGAACGTAGAAACGGCTGGAAGACTTACAAAGTGGGCCATCGAGTTAGGAAGCTATGATATAGAGTATGTCCCTCGGACATCTATCAAAGGGCAAGTGCTAGCAGATTTCCTAGCTGAAGTTCCTGATCAGATTGTACACCAAGACACTGCCCCGAAAGACATCGCTCCGAAAGAAATAAATGACGAACAATTTACAAAGAACAGAAAGAGGAAAAGGCCGGTAGAACCTAATGCCGAAGGAAAAAGCAAGAAGAAAGACCAGGTTTGGTGTTTGTTCACTGATGGATCCTCAAGTTCGGAGGGATCAGGAGCTGGAATTTTACTTGTTAGTCCTGAAGGGAAAGAGTTCTCATTTTCTATTCGTTTTGATTTTGATAACACGAATAATGAATCTGAGTATGAAGCTCTGTTGGCCGGACTACAAAAAGCAAAAGAGAAAGGAGTGGAACATTTGAAAGTCAAGGTAGACTCGAAGCTGGTGGCTAACCAAATCAACGAAACTTATGAAGCAAAAGAAGACCGAATGAATAAGTATAAGGAGAAGGCGAAGAATTTAATGGCAACTTTCCGGTCATGCACAATTGAACAAATTCCTAGGACGAAGAACAAGGTTGCTGACACCTTGAGTAAATTAGCATCCATAGCATTCGGACATACCACGATGGAGGTAATGGTGGAAAAACAAGACCTACGGGCCATAGCCAATCCAAACGAAACCCTAATGATCGTGGAAGATGAAGGAGTTACCTGGATGACACCAATAAAGAAGTTCTTGCAAGAGGGAATCTTGCCACAAGACCCAAAGGAAGGCCGAAAAATCCGAATGAAGGCACCGAATTACATAATGAAAGGTACCACCCTTTACCGCAAGAATCCACTCTCACCCTTGCTTCGTTGTTTAGGACCATTGCAGGCGAATTATGTAATTCGGGAAATGCATGAGGGAGATGTGTGGCATGCATGCCGGACCACGAAGCATGGTCTCCAAGATCACTGGGTTGGGATACTTTTGGCCCACTATGCACTTTGATGCCATTGAACTGATCCGAAGGTGCGATGCTTGTCAAATCCATGCACCCATTCCAAGACTGCCCAAACACAATTTAGTGCCCATACTATCGGCATGGCCGTTCCAAAAGTGGGGCATAGATATTGTGGGAAAATTTCCAACTGGAACCGGAGGAATGAAATTTTTGATAGTGGCAGTAGACTACTTCACAAAGTGGGTCGAAGCTAAACCCGTCGTCCGAATCACAGGAAAACAAGTTCAGAAGTTTGTGTGGGAGAACATCGTATGCAGGTTCGGTCTGCCGAGCGAACTAATATCAGATAACGGTAAGCAATTCTCGGACAATCCACTGCGACGATGGTGCAGCGAGCTGAGAATCAAACAAATTTTTACTTCGGTGGCGCACCCGCAAAGCAACGGCCAAGTTGAAAGGATTAACAGAAGCATTGGGGATGGGATAAAGGCAAGATTAGGCAGAGAAGGAACAGACTGGGTGGACCAAATACCCCATGTACTATGGGCACATCGAACCACCCAGAAAACGAGCACCGGTGAAACCCCTTTCAGCCTAACGTATGGATCCGAAGCTGTTATCCCAGCCGAAATAGGGATGCCGAGTCACCGAGTAACGTCCGGAAGTGATCAGACCAACCAAGAAGAAATCCGGCTCAATCTGGTGTTACTGGAAGAGAGAAGAAATGCAGCGGCGGTTAGAGAGGCCGAATACAAGGAAAAACTCGAAGAAACCTACAACAAGAAAGTGAGAAAGTTGGTGCTGAAAGAAGGAGACTTGGTTCTCCGAAAGAACGAAGCGAGTCGGCAAGAAAACGAAGGTAAACTGGGGCCAAAATGGGAAGGTCCGTACAAGGTGGTCAAAGATATGGGCAATGGCGCCTACAAGCTGGAAGATATGACCGGCACACCCATACCCAGAACATGGAATGCCATGAACCTTCGAAAGTATTATAGTTAGCCAACTATGAGTAATGTAATCTTTTTTCATTTTTTATATGAATGAAAGGCCCTCGTAGCCAATTTTTCCTTCATTTTACTATTAGCACTATTCGAATGAATGTTCGTAACGCTTGACGAAGTGTTTGAACATACAATTAATTCAGATAGTCTAAGAAAAAATAAGGATGAGACTTCACAATTATTGAGCCTAACCTCAATAAGCATCGGACCTAACTCCGAATAAAAATTGAGCCTAACCTCAATAAGTATCGGACCTAACTCCGAATAAAAATTGAGCCTAACCTCAATAAGTATCGGACCTAACTCCGAATAAAAATTGAGCCTAACCTCAATAAGTATCGGACCTAACTCCGAATAAAAATTGAGCCTAACCTCAATAAGCATCGGACCTAACTCCGAAGGAAAATTGAGCCTAACCTCAATAAGTTTCGGACTCAATTCCGAATAAAACACATAAATTACAACAAGTAAAAGATGCAAATGAATCTGGAAATAAAGCAAATAAAGGAAAAATGTATTAATGATAACTTGTCTGTGGCAATATATCTTCACAGGTCGAAGATACATTTCATTACTACATAACAAAAGAAAGATGGATCATAGAAGCTTCACTCCTCATCTGAAGGAGGACCTACAGCAGGCTCAACAGCTTGAAAGTCTTCTATCGGAGAACCATCAGTGGCTGACAAAGCTTCAAGGTAAGGATAATTGATATCTGAAGCATCAGCCATGGCTCTCTCAAGCTCCGAAGCAACATTGGCGTTAAAGAACGGAGATGTTTCTTTTCTTTGCTTCAGGCGCCCAAGACTTATACCAGCAACCAAGCCATCGTGACACCCAAGTCTGTAGTTAAGTGCTCGAAGGTTCTCTTGAGGACGGGAGTACTCATGGCTTGAGTGTAGTTTCTGAACAACATGTTTCGGACCCGTTGTTACCAACCAACTTCTGTCCGAACGAAGTACAGCTAACTCAGAAGCTTGTTTCCTCAACCGTTCTTCCAAAGACCGGAGCACATCACCATTCATATCGCATTTGGCTTGAGCCTCGGCCAAGGCTCTTTCGTGCTCCGCCTTCAAGCTGGCTATGTCAGTCTGTCTTTGGGCATCCATGAAGCTTTTCAGTTTGTCCAAAGCCATTTGATGCTCTACCTCCCACCTCTCCCGAAGCTCTCGGGTAGCAACCTCAGTAAGACCGGAGGAAGTAGCTTTCAACTTAGTCACCTCCTTTGACAAACGGTGACTTCTGTCCCGGTACTGCTTTTTTCGCTCAAGGGCTTCGGCCAGCTCTTTCTTGGCCGAAGTAAGTTGACCATCAAGTTCCAGGGCCCGGAATCTGTGCTCTGCCGTTTCCCGAGCCGATGATTCCATTCGGCGTCGGAGGTCAGGACCTACTATGTTTAAAGAGGCCAGAGCAAAGTCAAACTCATGTCCTGCTTGGACGTTCCCAAGGTTTCCCAAACGTAGAGTTTCGGCAGGGGTAGCGAGATTATCAACCAGATCCCGATTGATTTCATAAGAGTCCGGTCGAAAGAGGTCCCCACACTTGATCTTACTAATAGCCGGAACAAAGGATGTTCCGGCCAAAGCAGTGTCCAAACCTTCAGACTCTGTCTCTGAATTTTCCTCCTCCGGAGGCACATGGACGTCCTCCATACGTTCGTCCGCCACTCGATTACCTGAAAGACAATAACCAAGGATCAATAAGCTATTGAAAGGGAGTTCATAAAAGAAACACAGTCAACTCCGAAACAGGAGAAGGTTGAGCAATTCCAGAAAGAAGAAAAATACCTTCCGGCTGATCCACCAAAACTTGTGAAGTCTCAACCGCTAAGTCATCATTCGGCTCCGGTGAAGGAATAGCGGGGGATATTGGCCGATAAGTCACATTCTCCGGCGACAGACGCCGATACCCTAGATCATCCTGCGCCTGATCTAGCAAAACCCCGACATAAGGCTCCTGTAGAGGTTCGTCAACCAAGTTAGGAGCCACAAACTCCTCATCCGTTGGAATAGCAGAAGAAGCCTCTCCGAAGGACTTCTCACCTGTCTTTTTAACACCAACACTCGGCTCCTCAACAATCGGCTCCTCAATATTCGGTTCCTCAACAACCGGTTCCTCAACAACAGGTTCTTTAACAATGGTATCTTCAACAATCGGCTCCGGATTAGAAGTGACAGCTTCAGGTTCGGTTTGAGGACCTGTCGGGAAATCATCATCAACTATCAGTTCGAGAGCTCTCCTTGTTTCGGAAGAAGTCTCATAAGAAGGGGGATCAAGATAGCACTCCGTACCATCTAACGAGACACCTCCCTCTTCCGAACTTTCAAGAACAATAAACTTACCCCGGAAGACGGAAGTAGCAACTTCTTTATTTTTCTCCCCAGCTTTTGAAGTATCGGTCTCTGTAGCCGATGGAACCTCGGATTGTTGACTTTTTCTTTTCTCCCTGATAGTCAAGCTGGTAGTAGACACAGAAACTTTCTTCTTTTTGCTGGACACCTCAACCGTCGGTGCAGTCTCTTCCTCCGACTCCCCACCTTCAACATCATCAACTTTTTTATCCTCGGAGGATTCCGGAGGAGCAAACCAGTCCGTAGCTTTTCTCTTCCTAGCAACTGCATTTCCCACAGAGGGTGATGTCTTCGCAAACAAAGCACGAAAAAGCAAAGGGATAGTATTATTATTACCACTCTTGGCCGGATGAGCACCACTACCCATGATAGTCCCTGCGGCTGGCTGAATGAAATCCTCATCTAAGGGATTTCTTAGTGTATAACCCGCCGGAAATACCGCATCAGCTTCGGTGTAGGGGGCAGGAAGTCTTTCAGAAGACATGTGTATCACTCTAGAATTCGTCCGAACCAGCCAGGATACCTCATCTTTAGCAAGGGTACGAGAAAGGTACTTAACCGAGGACCAATCACTCAGCTCTAGAAAATCTATCAGAGGCAATTCTACAAAAAAGAAAGATAAAGCAAATAAGTAATCATCATAGAATCATCGGTATAACGAGCACAAGAACGTAACATACCTCGGCCGTGCAACTGTAGACAGGGTTTGGAAATATTCGACGTCCAAAACCGACTTATACCGGCCATCACCAACACGTGCTCCGGTAGCGTACGACACTCAACTTTGTGAGTCGTCAAATCTCTTATAGCATCATCCGAAACTTCCCCCTGCTTTACCTGCTCATCGGCAACAGACTCATCCTTATGCTTCCATCTAATCCGGATGGGAGCCACGCCGGCATTCACAAAGAAGAATTTGGTTTTCCAGTTTTTCCGGCCGGAAGGAGCACCGGAGGAACAAACAGGATTAGGTTTCCTCCTCTTATCAAAGGTAAACCAGTCACCCGCCTTTCCAAGTTTATAAAACACCCGGAAAAGAGTTACCGAAGGTGTATAACCAAGAGCCCAGCTCTGAACCTCAAAACAGGTAAGTCTCAAAGCTCCGAGAGGATTCATCTGGGAAGGATGAAATTTGAAATATTCGCAAACCTCCAAAAAGAGTCTGGAGAATGGAAGCCGGAGGTTTGAAAATTCAAACCACTCAGCGTAAACCCCTATCTTGCCGGGAGGCGCATCCAGAATGGTGTCGTTGGGACCAGGAAGAGTAGCGCCATAGCCAACGCCGATGGCATATTTGTCACAGAGGACATCAAGGTCCTCCTGGGTCAAACTACTGAATGACCTCCGAAGGTTTTCTTTATCTTTCTTTGACATCACGACGGAACGAGAAGACAAAAAGCAACGAAAGAAAGATTGAGGGAAGAAAAACACACACAGTTAAAAGTGTAATTGAGAAAACGGTGAGAAAAAAGTTACAAATGGGGTAAAATAAGCTATTTATAGGCAAGTGTATGTCAGACGATGGGACGCGCGTCTAATCCCACCGCTTCTCTCGACCAATGGAATAGCGACAAGTGGCATAAGCATTAAATGCAACAGTTTGAAAATCTTCCCGCCGAAGCTAAAAACCAATTATCCCGCCTAAACAGTCAGACGGTTACAAATTTCCGAAGAAACTCAAGGGACACACCCCAGTCAACCGAAAGAGGAAGCTGAAAGAGTTGAAACACTTTATTTTTTCTTCTAGTCAAGCATTACATAGTCTTAACTACGTAATACTGGACTAGGGGGGCTGATGACGTACCATCGGTAGCCGATAGAGTTCTATCGGTCAAACCAATGGTACGCCGAAAGATCTTGTAACTGGGCACAATCTCTAAGGAAAGGAATCTAGACAACATTTATTATCCGAAGAACATCCTGAGGACCATCAGGCCGAAGGATGACTTCTCGACAGAAAGTACAATACTTCGCAATACCTCCAGGATAAACAAGATATTGTACTTAGAGCACGCTATTATCCGAAACTCAAGATCTATAAATACCAAGCTCACTCTTCACTTCAAGGGTAACGTTCATAAACACTATACACTCTTACTTTACTTATTTACTCTTACTCTTCGTAATCTTACTCTTACGCCCGAGGTAAACCAGGGGATCATCCCCGCTCCGTTTACTCGTGTGTTTGCCTCCTTGTGCAGATAGTTCAAGATCGGAGATAAGAACCAGGCTGAAGGTCTTCTTCGGATCAGCTCTATCGGATCCGAACCTTCTACCCGATTGTACTTGTGACATTCCGGTGTCGCAACAGGGATGTTTATTTTTGTTTGATTTCTTTTAATATTAGATAGTTTTAATTCGATAATTAAATGTAATAAAACCAACCATAAATTGGGGATAGTTTTGTTTGTTACAAGTTATAAACAACTAGACAAACAATTGTTAAAGTAGTGGTCGGGAATCATAACTCAGGCCGATTGGAAAGATCCAAGTAAACTGGACGGGATGGATTGAGATGAATCAATCAATTAAAGATGGAAAACAAGATTTTGACGGTCAAAACCCGATCGCCAAAACCTTATTAAGATAAGTATAATACACGGGATAATAATCTTGTTAATTAAAGTTAACTTTATCTATCCAAAATGTTAAGATAAGTACTAGAAAATGATGATAAAAATCAAATCAAAATCAAGTTAGACTTGATTTGTAAGAAACAAAAACAATAGAGACCCACCACCATCACCAGCTCATAAAACATATCACTACACCAAAAACATATCTGTAAATCCGTACCACTATTTAAGCACATAGTACAACTCATCAAAAACACCAATCCCAAGGGCAAATCCGTCTTTTCCTACACAACGGTCTTTTCACAAATCCACCAATTCATCTTCTCGAAAACAGCATTCTTCGAACACCCTTGTTTATATTATTCTTAAAAATTTTATGTTTTTTTTTTTTATATAAGAAAACTGTTTTTCAACAACCCCACTTTAATTTTCATAACTTTTTTCATTTTTTGTTTTCTTAATCTTTACTTCTTTCAACAACAATAGAAAGCTTCATTCCACCCAACAAACCAAAAACTTCTTCATGGAAGTTTAACAATCTTATACACATATATATTCGATTACTCGAAACATGGCGGTATCGGAAACTCATCGTTTCGCGAAGAATCGCAAAGGATTCTTCGTGAAAATGAAGTTTTTCCGAACCAAAAAGCCGGAAAAACCATTTGTTTTAAAATATTTTAAATGGATTTTATGGTTTTCCTTATCATTTTATTTTTTCGCGAAATTTTTAAATAGCCACGAACCGAATACAAATAAAACCTTGCAAACAATTTTAATTTCCTCGCAGTCAAAACCGCGAGGAAATGTAATATCGCGTGCACTTTCGGAATCGGTTCAACAAAAACCGAAAGGTAATTTGTTGATCGATTTGAAAGTGTACGTGTACGAATTACCATCGAAATATAATTCGGATTGGTTATCGAATAACCGATGCCGTAATCATTTATTTGCTTCCGAAGTTGCGATTCATCGGGCATTATTGAAAAGTGATGTTCGGACATTTGATCCGGCCGAGGCTGATTTTTTTTATGTTCCTGTTTATGTTTCGTGTAATTTTAGTACGATAAATGGGTTCCCCGCGATTGGTCACGCGCGGGGACTTTTATCGTCTGCGGTCGACCTGATATCGACCCAGCTACCGTTTTGGAAACGGAGTAACGGGTCGGATCATGTTTTCGTTGCTTCTCATGACTACGGAGCTTGTTTTCATGCCATGGTAATGTATTTTTATATGTTTAAATGGTTAAACTGTTTATCTGTTTATTGCGTTTTTTTAATTATTTATTTTTTTATTGATGTTTTTAGGAGGATCGAGCTGTTGCGGATGGGATACCCGAGTTTATGACGAACTCGATTATATTACAAACGTTTGGTGTTAAATATGATCATCCGTGTCAAAAAGTCGATAGTATTGTCATTCCGCCTTATATTTCACCGAAAAACGTTAAGACAACATTGTCAAAGTCACCGATAGACGGTCAACGGGACATTTTCGCATTTTTTCGTGGGAAAATGGAAGTTCACCCGAAAAACGTCAGCGGACGTTTTTATAGCAAGTAATATTAATTAACCTATAACTATTTCCGTTTCATTTTATTCTAACTTTTATGTTTGTGTTTTTTTTTTTTTTTTCTAACGTAAAGTCATTCAAGAAGTTAAAGCCGATGAAAATTGAAATAAATAAGTTGTTTACCTTTTATGTTAAAAGTCTAACAAAATTTGTTTTTTTGTTATGTAGGCGAGTACGGACTGAAATACTACGAAAATATGGTAACGACCGAAGGTTTTATTTGAAACGACATCGTTTTAGTGGTTACCAATCAGAAATTGTTAGATCGGTTTTTTGTCTATGTCCACTAGGATGGGCACCGTGGAGTCCACGGTTAGTTGAATCCGTGGCATTAGGTTGCGTCCCAGTGATCATAGCTGACGGTATTCGATTACCGTTCGAATCCACCGTGGCATGGTCGGATATATCGTTAACGGTGAAAGAGAACGACGTGGCAAAACTCGGTAAAATTCTTGATGATGTGGCACGAACAAATTTAACGACGATACAACGAAACTTGTGGGACCCGAAACTCCGTCGGGCCCTACTATTCCATGATAACGTGGAGAACGGGGATGCGACTTGGGAGGTCCTTGTTGCGTTATCTACGAAACTTAGTAGGTCTTATCGGAGGTCTAGGGTTTCCAGCGAATAGATGGTTTACACGTGGCAAATAAGGTGTTTTTGACGTGGCATAATTGTGGGACCGGAGTGTGAATGTATAGGGCTGAGTTGGCAAGTGATGATTGGTGGGACATTCAAGTGATAAAATGGGCGGAAAATGGGGTGGGATGTGGTGGAGTGGTCCTCATGGTTCATAGTGTAGTCCTATCTGTCATTTGGAGATAGGGCTAATAGGGTTGGTTATTGTTGCTATTTGGGTCCTTATAGTATTGGATATGTACATTTTGGACCCTTGTAAAAAAATATAAATTGCTCATTGAGAAATGAAATACACATAAACTAGTTTTAGTTTTTTAGAATCTCGACATCGAACTTATTTTTTATTTTGGTTTGGTTATTGTCATGTCTTCTTTTCGATTGACTAAGCCATTGCCAAATGGATTGAAATCGAATAACAAGAATATAATCGTATCTGATTATGATTATTATTATGACAACAAATTATAACCTTTTATTAATTCTTACCGATATAATCGTATGATTTTTACTCTGTGATAATATTAATATATCATGATCTTAGCTTTTAAAATGATAGGCTTCATTTCGCTCCCACTCCGTTGGTATTTAAAAGACAAGTGATCATCATCTTAGATTTAAATGGACTACAAAATTAGAATTAGTCCATTAAAAATAACCTTTTATAGACATAGATAAAGTAAGGTTTTGGAAGATATATAATTATTTGTAAAATATCTACTTCAATAATTTAGAAAAATGAAATAAATTTGAGGGGTTTTGTTATAAATGAAACTAAAAGGGTGTATAGGATAAAATAATATCATAAAATGGCGGGAAAACAAGGGGTCAAAGTTACAAATGTTATTAAGATAAGGGGCTAGTAATGACAAAACTAGAAAGCTGAAGGGTTGATTTAAATGGGAAAACAAGTAAGCACGTGATTGTGGGGTTAAAACTGAAAAAAAAAGTTAAATAGAAAACACGTGAGTGTGTCAGAAGTCAGAAGTAAATAAATGAGAATATGGGTAGTAGTGCTTGTTTTCAACGGTCACGGTTTCTTGGTGTTCGAGTTAAATGCCCTCAACGTACTAATCATAATTTTCTCATTTCTTTAATTAACCATTTCTGATTATTTAATACAAAAATTATACTTATTAAATTATAGACTTAGTCGGTCCAAACCGAGATATGAGTTTGAGTCCATTAAAGTTTAAGGGTGTTAGCGGTGTTATGTCATATATTACTCGCAACTTTCCAAAATCGAGGCTTGCTCTCTTCGGGTACTGTTTGTTCTTTGTATGTCAAAAGATAGTGTTTGGAAGTTGTATATGTTGGTGTAGGTAGGTATATCAAAACTAAAGCAACAGGTTCAACTTTTGGACACCATTCTTTTAAACCATTGATAACATGCAATATAAACCGTTTAGAAGCCCCGTTATTATACAAATATGTGAAGGACAATGTTGAGTTTTTGTTGCAACTAACTAAGCAGTCCGCTCAAGATTTGTCTATTTAGATTAAAGATCTATATTGTGAAAACCCTAGGATACCTTATATATAAGTTATGTAATAGAGTTTTTTTTAATCCAAATAAGCTATTGGAAGTTTACACACACAAACGACCCAGCAACATGTGATCACAGATTATCTTTGTCAACATGTTTTGATATTGTTTAATCTATGGAACATGGATATAACAATAATAAAGTTTTAGTAAATCTAGGAATTTGATATTCTAGATTAAAAATCTAGACTAAACCAACATTTTGATATTATAATATACATATTCGTTCAGATCTCAATGATGGTATGGGAGTATTATAAGTAAGAGGTGTTTAAATGCATGTTCTTGAACTTGTCATTGGCCTGGGTAACATATCTCTATATTCCTAGAAAACACCACTAGAAATTGGTAATTGGGCAAGTGGATGGATATATTATATAACTAATGTACAAATATATTGTGGGACAAGAGGTTTCTAAGAGAGTTGAGCGACTCGAACTTGACAAAGCTTGAGTTTGGCACAACGACTTTAGGTTGAGCACGACCAACGTTCATGGTGTAGTCTCAATTTTGGCTATAATAGCTCGGAAGTATATGTATGCTCCACCAACATATTAGATAAGGCTAAAAAAAACTTGAGAAGAACTCAAGTCAAGCACAAATATGCTCGAGCTTGTCTCGCTATATATTTAAAGCTCGTTTTAAAGGCGCAAAACAAAGAATTCGAACCAAGCTTGATTATGATTAAGCGTTGGTCATTATATATATACTTCAACTCATTTCCAAGCCTCAAGCATGAGCTCAAACGGGTAGAAACTCGTCTTGTTTACCACCCTAGTCCCTAGATACTGATAGACCTTCCTAACTCAAGAGGAAGATTTGTTAATACAAACAAAACCATCTATTTTGGTTATTTATTTGTTCGAATGGGCAAACCCATATGTGTTATGTCCTAAAATTAATTGCAATCCACGAAACACCTTAAAGTGGGCCTTTTTAGGTGTAAGCCTTTAAATTGGTCTTTACTCTCATTATGAATGGTGCTCTCTAAATTAATTTGGGCCTCATGTAAACTATGATATCAAAAGCCCAAAAGAGAATTATAATCTAACACAAAAAAAGGCCTTGTAGAAAACTTTTGTGATTAATTTAGGGGAAAAATGCCAAAAAAGGTAACATAAAATCCACATTTTGACATTTGAGGGTATGTAAAAAATTTTGGAACCAAAAAGGATTAGAAAATCGAATTTGGCATAATAAATGATTATTTGCGAAAGTTAAGTTTTTAACTTGTTTTCAACATGTAAAACATTAAATAACGCGTCTCGTTTTTTTCTAAAAGTCACGAGGAATTAGAGAAAATCACATTTTCAAAAAGAGTTTTAATCATATCTTAAAAATTTAGGTTTGAAACTTCATTTTAACGATTAATAATTTTCGAAAATCCTCTTTTAAAACAAATGAGATTTTATAATCCCTTTTTAAAACAAATTAGATTTTATAATCCTTTTTTGAAACAAATTAGATTTTATAATCCTTTTTGGTTCTAAATTTTTTTACGTACCCCCAATTGTCAAAATTTGTATTTTATGTTACCTTTTCTGGCATTTTTCCCTTAATTTAGGCCTAAACAATGTGTGTTTGCATCTAAATTATCCATAGACTAGGCGTATTTTCGCGCGTTGCGTGGTGATAATTTTTAAATTACTACATCACGACCGTAAAGCCAATCTCAACTTAGATCGAATATATTATTACTAACTTCAATAGTAAAACGGGATGTTTGACTTCAACTTATTATTACTAACTTCCTACAGCTCATGCCATTTTCTTTGAAGAGGCATAAATGTCTGCGACGTCACCACCTTTGGAAACCGACCCAACACTTTCAACATAACCAACCGATTTTGGAGGAATATCCTCACCAGTGTCCACCAGAAACAGTGGATCCACGTGATAGAAATCCGCAGGCTGTTTGAGCTACGATGGGGGCAACATAAAAGGATACAAAGTAAGGGAAACACATTTCCAGACATATTTAAAATATGAGTAGCCAATAAGGACACGTACCTTCTTCCTGCGTAGAAAACGAATGCAATAATTCGGGGGCATGTGGATTTCGTACATACCAACAACCCTGTAATGGTGGAAGTCTAGGTCCCTAGTGAAGTAATTTGGGAGTCTAACCTTAAATTCAAAAGTCCGACCACCCAAACTGAATAACTCCGGACGGAAACCATCATTGCCAATGCCCAATCAGTTCACCAGTTTGTTGGCACAACTATCAAACACCTTCTCCGCCACGGAATTGAAAATGGTAAATATTGTATCACTTGTCTCATCAACAACATGCACATGGACCCTATACCTGCAACAACGAAAACAAACATTACAAAAGGCAGGAATTGGGTAGGTTAATACCATAGTCCCTACATAAAACAACTCAAAACAACAACCTTATCATAGGGTACTTGCAAAAGTCATTGCAAATATCACAAAAAAACAAACCATCCTTTACAACTAACTCTTTGCTGCACTCTCCACAACTCTTGTAGCACCAACCCGATTGAGTATATAGACGATCAATTGTTGGCAAAACAGTGAAAACATGGTCTTGTAGGCCATCGGTCAACCAAATGTCAACCAACTTGCCATTACTAATTTACATAGCTGCCAACGCCTGGATCATTTTGCAAAAGGAATACAAAGCCGTTATTTATAGGTAATGAGGCAACTAAAGAGTTAGGACATAGTAAAACTCTATATTATGGTACTTAAACTCAAATATTAAAAGATGGGACAACTAAAGAGTTAGAAATTTAACATGGGACAACTAAAGAGTTAGAAGTTTAACATGAGTCAACTAAAGAGTTATGAATATAGTAAATCTCTCCATTATGGTAATTAGAACATATATTAAAAGATGGGGCAACTAAAGAGTTAAGAGTTTAACATGGGGCAACTAAAGAGTTAGGACATAGTAAAACTCTCCATTATGGTAATTAAAACATATGACAACTAAAGAGTTAGGACTTTTAAATGCACATCATTTTACTATTTGGGATAACTTACACCTTAAATGGTGTGGTTCCCTTAGATTATAAATAATAGTAGATAAGTAGCAACACTGACAACTAACAAGTAAAGAAGCATACCACATTTAATTGCTTAGATTTCTACTATACATAATGTAACTATCGACATATCAAACAAAAATATCGATAGACATCAACTATTGTTATTAGGACCCTATGTTATTGTCAATAAATCAAATCAACACAAAGAGGAAACGTAATACTATATTTCACAAAACCGAAAAATGAAAATACTTCTACATTTAAGAATAAATATAAAATAAGCACATCAAGATAACGAAAAGTCGAAAAACCGTTAAACAACGACATATGAGAAAACAAAGTTGATATAGATACAATTAGTAAAAGAAAAAATGGAAAAAGAAGAAGTGAAAAGGTGATTTTTTATAACGTGTTATGTATAATGTACTATTTTGAATATAGTTAATATATATTCCATTTAATAATAAAGTCATTAACCCATTTATATATGAATTCGATTAGATTTACCATATATTAATCGAAAGTGACAACAATGGTATTAATAAATACTAGCACTCTTAATAATTCATTTATGTAATTTCTATCTCTTTGCTTACAACTTTTATAATGAAAAAGACAACACAACAATAACTAAAACACAAAACACATACACTTAAGTTTTTGGACCCATAACAAACCTACATTCTCTTTTAAAATACAAATAAAACATTTTTAACACTCCGGTGTTAGCCAGTGGTCTCTTTCGGAATCACTACAATAATCATACACCTTATAATTCTTCTGAACCCATTGCATTGCGGCCACTTGCTGGTGACTCAGCCCTCCAGTGTTGGTTGGGGAACCAGATGGAGGGGTGCACGAAGGTTGCGAATCAGTAGCACAACCTTCGAGCTTAAAGTTACTGTACCTACCAACAAACGGTTGATACCCATAATTTGCTTTGTATCGACCCTTCTCAGTGGCCCACGAAGATGCATCCCATATAGACCCGTACACGTACATTGGCCTTAAAGGAAACGTTGCATCGCTCTTCCTCGGGTACCTTCTAATCGGCACATCGTCCACGAAAAATCTGAATGTCATTTCAAAAGATCATGATAATATTAAAGCTACGGTTTTGTCCTTGTTTCATTAGAATCCAAAGATCGCAATCATCATTAATATTCTATGAGTAACTATATAACAGGTGGACGGGTGACAAATAATTAAACAGTTGCAAATACAAATAAATATTATATAAAATTAATAATTTATAAGGTATAGTAAAAAAGAAACTGCTTGAAACAAAGAGGCAAATATTATTGTAGTTCTTTGGAATTATTCAAGAACTTTTATAATTTTGCAGCAAATAAAAAACTTCATATATGTTTTAATTTATAAAACGAGCATTAATAACTAATATAGGAAATGATAAGAACATTGGTATATATGAACTCCGTATAAATTATTTGGACATGCTTTATTTGATGGTATATTAACAAATTTGGTTACCTACATTTACGAGATTTTCATTTCGATCTATTAATGAATGTTCAATAAAATTTAAGCATGTAATAAAATGTTAACCACAACCTTGCGGTTATCAAAACCCATATTTCAAAATGTCATGGATTCAATTTACAAAAATAAAATAAAAACGTTATAAAAGAAAATTAAAATACGCAGGAAAAGAGAATGAAGATGAGAAGAAAACCAACATGATTTCTTTTGGTGTATATAGCATGGCATAGTCATGAAAATCCTTCGTAGGATCGAACCAAAGATGAAATTGTTGTTCGCGTCCTATGATGTTCCCATCCCCACTTCCTCTAATGTACACATTCGTTTGTAATGTATAAGGCTTATCTGGAGTAGTTCCTAGAAACTCGATATCTACTTCATCATGGTTGCCTGGATGATCCTCGTTATTCGAAAGCTTTATAATCATCCAAACACAAAAAACACAATCATCAAAATCCAAGATATATATATTATGATTTATGCATAATAGAAATGCAATTTTTTGCTTAAGTTGCTTACGTAAAATGATGTGATAACTCCAGCAGTGTAACCAGGATGTAACTTGACTGCGGTCCCAAAGTAACCCGATTTAAACGATTGTTTTGACTTAAAACCGCTTCCTATATATAACAAAAAACAATATTAAGTTGTATAAAACAAGTTATCAATGTTAGAATTGAATGACCAACTAGCTAGCTCACTAACCAGAAGACTTATCGAGCCATATGGTGAGTGAGCGTTGGTCGAACCGTTGGTTTTGTGGGCCCCATAAGTTGTTATACGCTTGATCAAACGCTACGGTGTTAACCCTAGAACTAGGGTTAAACCCTGGTGAAGGTGGGTTGCCTTGAGCATTTGTTAAACAAGTGAGCATGAAAAGAAGAAGAATAGCCATGGACTAAAGTGTTGTACAATAGATTGAAAGAAATGAGAGATAAATACAAAGAAAACAGTTAGTGATATAAGGGTATAAATAAGAAAAGTGTACGTAGGGACCCATGCATGCAAGATTTCGATTTAAAAAAAGATGTATAACAAAAAAACAAAATAGTAGTATGTACTAGTTGATACGTGGAGGAAGTATATATTGATAATTTTTCTTTTTTGGTTGAGCTTACATTATTGGTCTTGTTTTTGTAATATGGCGAAGCCATGTATTCATTTTGATGAAGTTTCGGGGGTAACTTTTTCTCCACGTAAACACTAAAAATTTATTCGATTGATAAATATTTTTATTTTACGCTCACATAAAAAAATTATGGCCTCGTCCCTGTTTGTAATATATTTTAAGATATTTTGAGATATCTAAATGTTTTTATAACCTTTTTTCATTAAAAATGATCAAACATAATCAAATCACTTATCTCCGTCACTATTTTTGAGAAATCGTCATTTAAGTTTATGAATTGTAACTTACAAAAGTCACTTATATTTATTTTAATGTAATTTTTTTAACTTTATTAATGTATTTTGTCTTTAAAAATAAGTTATTTTTATTATTTAATGTATTAAAAATAATATGAGTAAAATTATTAAAAAATAAAAAATAAAAAAACTGGCGGATCCTAAAATTCTGAGTTATGACCGGGGACATTTCTGGTGTTATGTTATGGGTTGTGTTATGCTGACGAGACCATAACACTGAGTTTTTTGATGTTATGTTTGCAAACGCTCTAAGTTTCATGTTGCAATCCGAATTTTACCTAATTGGTTACACGAATATAACTTTTATGTTAACGTTTGCAATGTAATGAAAATGTCTTGTCACGAATTAATGAAAAGCTAAATTAATGATTTTAGGGGATTTTGTTGTATTAATAGATATTTTATACTTCATATATTATGACATTTTTCCTAGATGGTCCATGAGGCTATTCTCTAAAACGTTTTTTTAAGTTATAAACCCATCGCCTTTTATCAACAACTTAACTTGCAGTACGTAGTACCATCCTCATATCACCTTCTACCCTCTAATTTCGATTGGTTCACTAAAATAAAACTATAGATGCTCAACCACCCTCACCAATCACAACAGGGTCATAAGAGTTGAGTACCGAGGATTGAGAACTTTAGGCCGTAGTTAGAGACAGATTTAGGGGTATTCGTAAATATCCATGAATTTGTTTTGGTTAATGTTAAAAAATTTAAAATTTTCAGGCTTTTTTAATTGGGATACTCGTGGTTTGATAAACATGAATTATGTAATGAGATAAACTCATGTTCTCAATGGAGCTACAATATATTTTTAATTATAATATTTGAGATACTAGTTAATTTTCCTTAGTCTTGGATCCGTTGTAGCTACCACACCCAATCGATGCCCTACCACCCCTCACAATCTATACGATATCATTTCTTTAGAGCACGTTAGAATAACACTGTCCAAATGTAATACTAAAAATAATATCCAACCATGACACACTAAAAATATAATTAACATAAATGAGTGTCATCCCCATTACTCAACTCAAGTCGCATAACGTCGATCATAATGACCTTGCGACACTATATCGCCGACCCTGGCTCAAACGCTTGGAGTGCTCTTACTTAATGATTTCTTATAGTTTATTTTATATATTCTTGTTTTTTTAAATTGTTCACTTTCCATTTAAATAGAAAAAAAGTGATAGAGAGCCAAATGAGAAGTTGTTTTATAAATTTTCTATCCTAACTTTATTCCATGTATATATATATATATATTTATGTCCACATGGTGTAATTAGTGGTGAAAGGCAAATTTAAATATTTGATCCAATTAAATTGACTAAGAAATCCCACACATGATTGTATTCGTGATAAAAGGTTTAATAGTCTAGAATATGGGCATGACATGAAGCATATGATCGAAAACGATAACCCAACACCCTTTTTATCACAGAACAAAAACGTTATAAGATATAATATTCATTACCTTTTGTGCTTTTGAAAATTTATATATCAAAAGGACAAAAATTAACCATTGAACGTGATAAAATTTTAATTCCATAAGATTGGTACAAGAATATGGGTTTCAAAGGTTCCATTATCATCGCCTTTAATAAAAATATGAAGTCTACCCCTATTTCAGTTATTTGAGAAGGACGGGTTTTTTGATTCGGATATGGGTGGTGTAATCGGGATATTCACGAAATCATTTCTGTGACCACCTAAGATGTTATCTATGTAGTATTAACAATCTAATAATAATAATAATATATATTAATTTAATAATCTGTAATATATGTATGGAGTATGTACTATTTATTAATTTTCTTTTTGGTCTCTTATTCTAATTTTAAAATAGATTTTATTGACCTACATATACATCAGTAATTACTTGCTGATTTTCTTCTTGGTCTTATTTTGAAAATAAAAATCGACTTAATTCAATTAGCCTATACATCAGTAATTATTTGCTGATTTTCTTCTTGGTCTTATTTTGAAATTAAAAATAGACTCAGTTAACCTATCATCATTGCCAAGTTATTTATTAGTTACTTTTTGTATCCTCCTTTTAGAAACTAAAGTTAGGGGTCTTTTGTTTTTTCTGATTACTGAAATCTGAAATCTGAAAACCAGTTATGAATGATAAGATGCAGCGTCTGAAATCTAAATGTTGAATTATTAAGACCGTTTGTTAATAAACTAAAATAAATATATGAATATATTTTTTTTTTCCTTACCATTTTGCCTAAAGTGTTTTTAACCATCCAAATTTTGTTGAAAACAATTGAATAACACCACACACACACACACATATATATATATATATATATATGTCCCTTAAAATTCGTTTTTAATAACTTATTATATACATTATTTGATTATACTTTAATTAATGTATGTATGATTTCGCAAATACAACATAGTTTTTTATATATTTATTAATCTACAAGAAAATAAAACAAGAAATTAATTACATATTGATAGTGAAAAGAGTAGCATTTTTAAGAAGATTTAATAAGAGGTATTAAGACAATTAAAATGTCTGGTCGAATAAGATATATAACCGCCAAAATCAGATGTAATTAGATCTTAATGGAAAAAAAAAATCAAAATCACTTATTAACAAAATGTCTTACCGAATTAGACAAAATACATCTTTTAAGAACTTATTGGAAAAAACAAATGACCCCTTAGTCACATTAAAAAATGACAGTAGTAATTAAATTCGTTTCTTATAGTCTTTGCTAGATTATTGTACCGCGATAACGCGAAAGAAAATAAAAATTGAATCTTAAATTTTAATTTATAATGAGAAAATAATTTTATACGTATATACATTTATCTTTATACACATGTTGTTTATAATTATAATAACATATATAACATATTTATTTTTATACACATGTTTTGATATTTTGTATTAGGAGATTTTAGAATAATAATAAGGTAATCATAGTCCAAATTGATTGATTCTATAAATAATTATAATTATGTTTTTTGTTTTAGTAGAGATGGAATGCAAGAGAGAATCTACTTATGTATTGTAAAAGGGTCTAGAATGAAAATAATATTTGATGACATCATCAATATGATCTAACGGCTGACATTAAAGAAGTTAAACTCATACAAGGGACCTTACCTTACCATATGACATTTAAAACCTCTATTTTATTATAGAGTTAATTACATAAATGGTCCCTGTGTTTGTCGCAAAACAACGGGTCTCGTCCCTGGGTCGAAATTCCTTCGGACCCAGTCCCTGGACCCTATCTTTGGTTGCACGTTTGGTCCCTCCCACTAACAACCGTTAAAAAATCTCGTTAAATACATCACGTGCCTGGCACGTGATGGGTAAATAAGTAATTTCACCTTTTTTTCCCCTTTATACATATCCATCTTCTTCCTTCTGATTTAACCCTAATCAACAATCACAGTAACATTAACAGAGATTTGCAAAACCATTTTAAGTAAAATCCAACTCCTGCTACCAGATTCTACATATAAAACTTAAGATTTCACTGTAATAAACATAATACATTCTGTTCTTGAAATCAAAAATGGCAAATATTTTTTACCATCAAACCAGAATAAATTAGAACGCTTGACTTCTTCATCCAAATCTTCAAGAAGATGATCTGGTAGTTACGATGCTTGTTCTCCATGATCACTTTTAGTTTCTCAATCATCAGCAGGTTTCGGTTCTTCTTCAACCAAATGTTCAGCAAGTTGAGGCGAAGAAACAGGTGGTTCTTGATCAGTGACGGCGGTGGCGGTGACGGCGGTGGGGGTTTGCGATGGAGGAGGTTTGGTGGCGGTAGACGTGTTCTAGAACTGGATTAATGGATTAGAGCTAGGCTTGTGAATTAATTACATATGGATTAATGGATTAGAGCTAGGTTTGGTGGCGGTGGAGGTTTGGTGGCACGTCTAGAATTGTTGATTAGGGTTAAATTAGGAGGAAGAAGATGGATATGTATAAAGGGGAAAAAAAAGGTGAAATTACCTATTTACCCATCACGTGCCAGGCACGTGATGTATTTAACGAGATTTTTTAACGGTTGTTAGTGGGAGGGACCAAACGTGCAACCAAAGATAGGGTCCAGGGACTGGGTCCGAAGGAATTTCGACCCAGGGACGAGACCCGTTGTTTTGCGACAAACACAGGGACCAATTATGTAATTAACTCTTTATTATATATTAAAGAGTTAATTACATAAATCGTCCTTATGGTTTTCCTAAAATTATGGATTTCGTCCCTAAGTTTAAAACGTTGCATAAATCGTCCACTTTTGGAAACTAATTACGGATTTCGTCCCTAAAATGGATGTCCGTTAAAATTTTTCGTTAAAATCATCGCTAACTATTTACACATTTCGTCCCTAAAATGGACGTCCGTTAGAAATTAGGGACGAAAAGCTTAATTAGTTTCCAAAGCTGGACGATTTATGCAACGTTTTAAACTTAGGGACGAAATCCGTAATTTAAGATAAAGCATAGGGACGATTTATGTAATTAACTCTATATTAAAATACTTGCACATAATATAATTTCCATGAATCCACTGTATCAAAGGGGACACCGGCCTTGCTCTAAATTTGTCAAAAAATATGGTCATAATTTTAGTTAGTCAACAAATATTAAATAGAGAATACACAATTCTTAATTATGCAATCCACAAATTAAGGTTCTTGTTTGAATTAAAGGTTTCTTATACGCAACATATATATGTTTGAAAACTTATCGAAAATAAGTAATACATAAGTTAATTACCCAAATTTTGCATTATATTCATGTATAATGTTCTTGAAACATGGCTACGTGTTACAACTTTGGTGAATTTGTCTGTGTAAGTAGTGACGTACCCATATCATGGCTATGACTTGTACAAAACGACATAAAATATACTATAAACATCTAATCCACACCCACTTAAATAAGAAAATACGAAAAATCTATGGCTCATCATAAGCCCAGAATTTTTCTCGGCTAAAGTAAAGCCTTTATCAATAAAATAATGGAGAAAATTAAAATAATGAACTTTGACTCAATTGTTATTATATGTAACTAACTTTGTTTTTTTAACAAAAAACTATCAATTTGAGATGCGTTGTGATTGTAGGTAGGAGTAAACTTAAAATCTGGTTAAATATTGAAATATAATAATCATATGGATTTTTTCAAAAATAAATGTGATATATATGATATAACATATGTTTATCGTGTTATTTTGTTATTTTTTTTTACATTTGATCTCAATATTTGATTATACGAAAATGTATTTTTTATTAAAAATTTATTAAATATGAAAGAATTATTAACCTATATAAAATATGTGATACCTAACTATGGAAAAAAAAAAAATGCAAAAGTTAAATAAAAAAATTAACGAAATTTCAAGTTAAGTTTTTATACAATGACAACGTATATAAAGTTACTGTTTTTTTTGATAAAAACAAAAGTTAGTTACACACAATGATAATTGGATCAAAGTTTGTTGTTTTTTTATACAATTTTTCCAAAATTATGACTATCATAGACGAGAAGTATGATCCATGAAATCATAGTAACAAAACTCATTAACGCACGAGTCAGAGCATTACTTATAAGTTTATACATGTCACACTTTTATTGAGAGGTTTGAGAAGTTTGTGAAGGCACTTATAGCTCACAAAGGTCACATTCACCCTTCCTCTTTTTTTAACGGCTTAAAATATTAAAAAAAACTAGCAAGAAGCGATAATATAACAAGAATTATAACGGGTTTAGTAAGATCGAGGCCGGGTTACATTCACAATCCTCTACTCGTCAATACATCACAATTGCCACATTACATGATCATATTGGTTGAGAGCACGATTCACCCCCTTTTACCTTTCTTGGCGTTGCTTGAAAGGAGTCGTCATCTTTACATATACGTTCAAAACCCTAACCATTATGAGTTACCCTTCATTCATTCACACAATTGACCTAACCTTTGGAACGATGTCATGTAACTTCTCTAACATTTTCGCTTTATTTTATTTTACAAGGAGTTACCAATACACCATATTTCAACGCTCGTACCTAAATAGCAAATACATACTATCAAACGGCACCATCAATAAGACTTAAGCACGCCCATGTTATGATTTGGTATAGTGAGTTCTACCATGTATATACACGGGTCAAAGTTCGTTAGATTATATTATGTAACATCTGTACCTAACAAAGTTAACTAAGATTTTCTCTACGAGATATTAATCAATTAATGGGTATCAAAACTATACGTGATGTACGGATTCTTGATAACATTCAAAGTCCTTGAATTTGATAGGTAACTACTATGAAAACAACTTTGTTCATAATCTTGATCTTTTATAGACCAATATGATACGAAATATAATGTATCCCAAACGGTCCTACCCTTTTAAATACCGGGCACTACCCGATTGCAATTGTTGTCATTAATCGGTATCTACTACCGACTATGTCAAGATTTTTCCGGCCATGTATTATGGAACATGCTTGTAGTAAATTACTGTGTTTCATATTAACACAACTATATAAACAACTTGAAAATATATATTATTTGTTTTCACGAAAATTAGGTATTATATGATATAAAAAAAAATCTTTGCAATTATTCCGTTATGATTTGTATCCATCAAAAGAGGTTCGCTAATCAAAATCAACATCCATAAGTAAAAGAGACATTTTCTATCATAGCATAAGTCGCATTTTAAGAATTTTTCTATTCAAATAACTTTAAATGCAAATGAAATAAATGAATTGAGTAGTTGGTATCTTGGTGATATATTTTGTTTTATTTGTTTGCATTTAATATTGACAAAAATTTAATTTCTATGTATAGAAAGTAGAAACAAGCACATTAACAAGCTCAACTAGAAGACTATTCATGTAATTATGTAAAACTTTACGAGCTAGAACAATTATTAAGGGTTAGTTTCGGATTTCAAAAAAAACAAAATATAACCGATGAAAAAGTTACAGTTATATATATATATATATATAGACTGATTCATTCGAAACTCTTTTTTCAGCGAGAACTGCGAGAACTATTGAAAAAATGGTCAATTAACATGCAATTATGTCCATTGACATGTAAAAACTTATGAATATTAAAAATCTAGTAAAAATATAACTGAAAAATCAAAAAAAATTGTCTAAATTTAAGCGTATTTAGAATTGTTCACATATGAACGGTTTTTTTTCAAAAAATGAGTGTTCATATATGAACGAAATTTTGTTACGATATTTTACATGATTTTTTTAGTTTTTTACGTTTATATCTAGATTATTAATCTCAAAAAGAGTTTACATTTGAATGAACAGAATAAAACGTGATATAACACTTTTTGTAAGAGTTCTCGCATTAACCATTCAATATATATATAGGAGTAGGATCAAATAAAAAGTCTTATATTTGTAAAAAGTGGAGGAAGCATTCTTGTAGTGACATGTGGCAACTTATGTGAAATTTAAAAAAAAATATTTTTTTAATAAAAAAATAATATTTTTTTATTAAAAAAATATATATATATATATTGAAAAAAAAAAAGATTTTTAAAAAAAAAAAAATTGAATTTTTTTTTGATAACGTAATATGCCACGTCATATGATGCACATAAAAAATATGATCCACATTAATGATGCACATTAATGATGCACACAAATAAGCTTTGATATTCAACTATGATATACACAAAAAAGTTATAATATTCAACTATGATACACACATAAATGTTCATCATAGGTGTGCATCATAAATGTGGATCATATTTTTTTCGTACATAACTTTTTTCGAGCAAAAAAAAAAAAAGTTTCCTCGAAAAAAAAAAATTTCGATTTTTTTCTTTTAATATTTTTTTTTATTAAAAATATTATTTTTTTATTAAAAAAATAAAAAAATAATTTTTTTTTTCTAAAGTTGCCACATGTCACTACAAGAATGCTTCCTCCACTTTTCTCAAATATAAGACTTTTTATAAAAATCCTCCTATATATATATATATATATATATATATATCGGGTTGAGTTCACGTCTGCCCCTAGCTCTATATAACATTCCACTTGACATATACTGATATACATTCAGATAATAAGCTAAGCCAAACATCTAATAAAAAATTATAAACTTATAAATCATAGGTAATAAGCTACTTATAAAATTTAAGTATAAACATATACAATAAACTTAGACAAACACCCCCAATATAATTTCTAAAAAGTTATTAAATTATATTATTAATATTATATTATACATATATACATTTGACAATTTTTATAAAATATATATACATTTGACAACTCTTATGAATAGTGAAGCATTATATTATTTTATATATATATATATATATATATATATATATATATATATATATATGACAACTTTTATGAATAGCGAAGTAGACACGTTATATATACATTTGACAACTCTTATAAATAGTGAAGTATTATATTATATTATATTATTATATATATATATTTGACAGCTTTTATATATAGTTAAGCAGAAACACTGTCTGCCCCAAGTAGCTACCCAACCTGCTTTAATAATCTTTTTTTTTTTTTTTGGTTTTTTTGTTGTTACCTTATAAAATAAATTGCGGGTTACACTATAAAATAAATTATCTACCCTCTCTTTTCACGTTATTCTACCCAATAAAGTAATTACATCCTTATTTCAATTATTTTTTGGTTTTTAGTTACTATATAGTCTATATATATTCATTTTGATTTATCTTTAATTTTCTTCTTCTTTAGGTTAGGCTATAAAATAAATTGTACTTCTTCTCTTTTTATGTTATTATATCTTTATTTCAATTATTTGTAGGTTTTTAGTTTACTCTATGACATAGGGTGTAAAAATATTCATTTTGATTTATCATTAATTTTTTGTTTAAGCCCTTTTTATTTTGGTTTAATTTCTACTTTTTACCTATCTTTTAGGTTACACTAATTAATAAATTAGTTACGTCTTAATTTCTAATATTTAATTATTTTTGGTTTTAACTTTCTTTTAGATTATGTTATTTACTTTGCAACGTTTTCATTTATGTTTTTACACAATCAATTGATTAAAAAAAAATTCTTTTTCTTTTGTTTTTACATCTAATTTTACACCGGATAAAGTTTTGTTCCGTCGCAACGCGCGAAGAAAATAATAACATAATACTAAACCTAAACGAGGATAAAGTTTTGTTTTCATTTAGTTTGGTTTTAACGCGGGGATAAAGTTTTAGATCTATTTGTTTTTTGTTTGGGCTTGGTTAATGAATACTAATGGGCTATATTGGAAAAGTTAATCTTTGTACTATATGGGCTTTTGGACCATGAGATCGAACATGTTAATTAAAACATTAATCAAATTAACTTATTTTAATGATATAAACTAAATCGCAATATCACATACTATAAATATTTGAGGGATGTGCAACAATCGAAACCAAACTCAAACTAAAGTTTTAATTGTTGAAACTACGAGTCAGTCTATCATATATTACAACTTCAAACCATACATGTTATAACTTTAAGACCGATCCTTAAGTTGTCAAACATATAACTCAATTGGTTTCGAATTAGATGATTTTATATATACTAACACGTCTTACAATATATGCATACATTCTCCTAAACGGGCTATTGAGTTAGTTTGAAACAAAGCCTACCATTGCATTTATCATGTTATTTTAAAAATATGTTGTGTTTGTCGATTAGCTTATGTGTTATCAACGTTTTTATAAACATTTAATCTAAATAGTCTTTAATTTTAATTAAAACAATTTACTTAGTCCAGTGCTAACAGTGACGTATCTTGAGGTCAAGACTAGGCGACAAAATTGGAAAATTTAATATTCATACCTTATAAATTAAAAAAAAAACCTTGAAAAAGGTTGAAAAACCCTATTAAGCGACAAAAAATTCGAAAGGGCTAGAGCCCCAACCCGCTCTATTGATACTTTGTCCCTTGATGTCAACGGTGAAAACTGTCATTGATCAATCGATCAATCCGTTACTGGTTACTGACATCCACCGACACCAAATGTGTAAAAACAATTTTATATATTCATATTTTGTTAAAGGTATATAATATGTTGGTTCAGAAAAATTAAGTAACGGATTATTGTTGGTCGAAGTGTAGGTCTAAACGAGTGGTGTTAGGAATAAAATAAAAGCGCGTGAAAGAATCATCTCTAAAGGGGGACTTTGTTCTTCCCCAAAATCAAATCAAACTTAATCAAAACTTACAGTTCTCGAATTCAGCTTATTCTAAATCTTAATCGAATTACAGTTAGTATTAATCATCATGGAGAAAGTGATGAACATAATTAAACCTAAACCTAATCCACAACAAGTTTTACGCGATTGGCAACGAAGGCTTCGTCAAGAGTGTCGCAATATCGATCGCCAGATTCGCGGTAAAATCTAATTTATAATTTATTTATTTTGATCAGAAAACTGAAATGAGTTTTTAATTTGATTCATTAGATATTCAGAAGGAAGAAAAAAGTGTTCAGAAAGCAATCAAAGAAGCCGCTAAGCGAAACGATATGAGTTCTGCTAAGGTATCTAGAGTTTACAAGTTTTTAATAAGTTGATATTGCTATTGTACGTGTCTGTATGTACATCACTTCTTAACAAGCTTTTAATTGGTCGGATACATATAATACCATTATTTGAAAGTTACACATTTTAAGTTGGATACATCTCCAGATACTTGACCTTTTTTTCTTAATCGTTTAACATTTTCTCTGCACTTGTAATATAGTTGTTTATGTTACCTTTCGTTTTCATACTGTAATTGCTATGCATCGGTTTCAATCGGTTTTTACTGGATTTTGTAAGATGCTATAGGTATCCCTGTCCAGTTAACACAATTATCCTCAAATACTTTGATCTGTTAAAATTTACTAAAATTATGATCCAATTTATGATACAATGTGCACTTAATCACTTATCCTAAACGTGTTGTTATGCTAAAGAGTTGCCCGCTTTCCATTGGCATATGATTACAACCCTCATATCATTTAATTTTTTTTTGCTTATTTTATATTTAATTTTGTTTTTACTGATTTCCTTATTTTCCCATGTAAATGTCCGCAGTCACTTGCTAGAGAGATTGTGAGATCCAGAAGAACAGTGAATCGTCTTTATGAAAATAAAGCTCAGTTGAATTCTATATCAATGCATCTAGGAGAAAGCGTTGGTATGTTTCTTGGATCTGTCCCATACCATTTTTTTTGCGTATGCTCTATTACTCTTAAGAATGAAGTCAGTGAACTATTTATTTTATTGAGCAATGGCTGTTCTAGCTGTTCTTTGTGTGTTGATTGATGTCACATATCTATCGTTAGCGGTAGGTATTTGCTGCATTTTTGTTACATAACTTGTTCCAGATATAATATATTATAGCTTTTTTATTTGATGGTCGAAGTTTTAAGGGGAAAGTTGTTGCCTTTTGGCATCGGTAAGGGACATCTGATCTGACTTTTAGGGACGTAGAGAAATCAGTCGGTTTTATGGTGGAGTAAGTAAGCAGTCCCCATTACGTTGAATTGTTTTGTTTAGAATAATAAGGATGTATAACATTGGTTCACTTTCTGAACCCAAGTAGATGACTTTGTTTTTATGTAGCTTTGACTTCCCTTGCTTAGAATGTAATAGGACCCACATGGAAGTATAATGACGATTAAGAGAAAAACCGAACTAATTAGCAGTGAAATAAGTAAAGGTTCATAATAACATCAATATTCGAGAAATAAGGCTTGTCTCATAGATAACTGTTTACTTTCACGAGGCAGATCAACTCTCTATTTGTTGCTTAACTTGAACCTCAAGCATATTTAATCATATCTCGCAGTCCCTATTTATAGAGTAATCCAGTTATAGATATGATATTGTGTTACCTATTTGTTCATGGAAATACCTACTTACTTTAGTAATTACCCTAAAGTATGTGACTTTAACATGACCCCGCTATTAGATACTTTCAGCGTTCCCCTTTCATGTTGTTGTGCATCATCATTGCAATGTTGCTTGTTATAAAGTTGATCTTCTCTAGGGAAGACCATAGTATGTATAGTATGTAATTAATGAGCCTTGTGATAGTTAATTGGGTATATTTAAGTCCCGGTTACATGGTTTATTTTTCACAATTTCATAAGATAGTTGGGAACTGGGAAGTTGCTCTGCAACCAATAGTCATCTTTAAAAGCTCGTTACTTAATTTGTGGAATGAGTGGCTCTTTTGTTGTAGTCCAATTGTTATATTTGCTGAATCTGTGTTCTGCAGCTGTTGCTCGTACGGTGGGGCATCTCTCTAAGAGTGCTGAAGTCATGAAAATTGTTAATAACTTAATGAAGGCTCCACAGATGGCCGTCACAATGCAGGAATTCAACAAAGAAATGACTAAGGTATACTTAGTTCTGGAACTCTGTCTTTGTCAAAGAAATAATTCATGAATATTTGCATTAGAGGTAGCAAAGTGGGTGGATTTGTGCAAAATTTGGGTAACTGGTTACAACTTGTTCGGGTTGAAAAAAGTCGTGTCGGTTGGACATGACACCCACATACACATCGTTCTTTTAATATTTGATTGTTAATGCGTTTATTATGATTATATAAACAATAGATTCAAATAATAACCCTTGTATGCATTAAAAATAAACATTGTGCGACCTTCATTGGTTCGTCCATTTGACTTTGACCCGTTTCCTTTTTAGCTTAATACTTTAAAAATTTGACCAGTATGACTTGTTTGACTTGACACACAAACTGCATCGACCCATCCATAAGTAAATGGGTCAAAATTGCCATCTCTTGTTTGCATGCATATACCTTTGTGTATTTAGGGTTCAAAACTTTCAGTTCTTGGTAAATATGTCCTTTTAGATTGTTGAATCAACCATTATTAGACCGCATCGTTTTTTTTTCTAATGCTTTCATAAGTTTTACTCAAAGTCAACATTTATTTTTACTTCAGGCGGGTATTATGGAAGAGATTGTGAATGATGCTCTTGACTCTGCACTAGATTCAGAGGACATTGAAGATGAAATTGATGAAGAAGTCGATAAAGTCTTAACTGCAATAGCTGGTGAGACTTCTGCACAGCTTCCAGCAGCGGTTAGAAAAGAGCGGTTAAAGCAACCTGCTCAAACAACTGAAGATGCAGAGGTACTTTCGATCACTTTTTTATTTGTTTTAATGAAAGAGTGGCGGGTCGGGAGGGTTGGGAAATGGGTCAAACTAGCTGGGTTGGCCTGGGCCTACCACAACCACTTTTTTGTCAATTTTTAACACTTCTCTTAATAAAAAGTTATAGCGTTTGATATAGTTACAAAAACTTTACTGATAGAAAAGTAATCCAAGTTTTCGAATAAACAAATGTAGGATGTTGTGTGCATAAAGAGCACTTTGGGCAACTTTTGACCTGTTTATCTCGTTTGACCCATTCTCTATCAAATAATAATTTACTTTGATCCGTTTAAGATAAAGCATAACCCAGTTGACCTATAGAACAACTTTTTGTTTATTTTTTTGAATAGTAATCTGAATTTTCGAACAAATTGATGTAGGATGCTGTATACTTGTATGCATTAACACTTAACAGTACAGTTTGGCGAATTTTGCCATGTTTAACTCTTTAGACCCATTGGACACGTCCCCTTTTAGTTATTATTTGATTAAACACGTTTGACATAAAAACATAACCCAAATCAACCTATAGAACTGCTTTTTTTGTTAATTTTATAGACCTTTTTTTTAGAGATTTAATGTGTTAAATATGTTTACAAAAGCTGTAGTAGTACTACACTAATCGAGTAGTAATCCTAATTTGTTTTAATAAATCTACGTAGGAGGTTTAAGTACACTTTAGGTAAGTTTCGACCTATTTAACTCGTTCTACCCATTTGACCTGTTCCCTTTTAGTTAAATATTTAATTTTGTTAGAGATAAAACATATATCAAAATCGATCCATTTATAATCATATGGGTTCAAATTGCCAACTCTAGTCCTACGTATAAGTTATAATGTTTCATAGAGAAAAAACAACTGCTGATGTGAATACATGCGATGCAGGATGAGGGTATCGATGATGAGGAAGAACTAGAAGAAATAAGGGCCCGTCTTGATAAAGTGAGATCATGATTCCGCTTTCCATCCTCTCCCATAACTTATGAGTTGGTATATACTATATTTGACATGGCTGCAATCATACTTTATTTAATTCGATAAAAGTATTTGTAGCATATGAAAGCCATCTTTATGTAATCATGAATTCTGTTTGATATTAATGTATCATCTTGTTATGTTTATCGTATACTTGATCGTTTGTGTAATAAAGTAACAAAATGGGTCAAACTTTGCATTTGTGTTGATTAAATGTACCAATGCAGGGATATGAACACTTTTGCGATCAGTTTATTTAGGACGAAAAAGATACAAGCACTATTACCATTAGTTGGGATGTATCCTTACTTAAAACATGGCGATTTGCAGCTAATTAGCATAAATACGTCCTCGAATGTATAAAACAAAAATGATTTGTACTGAACATGATCAAATATTCAAACTCTCCAGCTATATCAATAGTTTTAGGCAAATGTGACAATTAGTTACTACTTATTATGTAGGATAGAAAGTTTACTAACAAAAATTAGTTACTAACGGTAAAAACGTTACTTAATGAAACTTTAATTATAGTTAGTTATGACAACCCGTCGTTTTCGCCTAATTGTCCGGGAATGTGATCACTTTTATTCGTATATATCAAGTCTTTCTCAAGGTAGGATAAAAACATTGTTTACTCTTTGATTACAATATCATTGATGTTGTACAATATTATTTTCTTTAATTTTTTTTGAACGACAATGTTAGTGATTCGGGGTCACAGTGACATCCAATTGGGCAGTATGCGACCTACGAACCTTACACTAAAGTTAGTTATCACCTAATATTCATCTAAGGAGAAATCCCAGAGCTCGAACCAAGACCTTCTCTAAGGAAGGACAATCTACTACTAATGGGACAAACCCATTGACTTTAATAAAACGACACAATTGTATCCAAATTCTTGTCTTAATGGGTTAAAATAAAGCATTAAACTCTTGGATAAAACACATCAAGGAACATGCTTAGTTTATTTGATATAAACAAGAGTTCTAAAACCATCTTTTTATACTATAAAACGAACAATATGTATGACTATTTTTAAATTATAAACTAATGTCAATAAACATATTATGAAATTACTAGAAAAAAGAAACTACTGTTTTTGAGCTAGATAACGAAGTAAAAAAATACGTCCAACATCTTTTGTTTTCAAGAAAAATAGAAAAAAGTATCTTACAATTCCGCACCTTAAATATCCCGACCTTCCAATTCTATTTTTTCGTCTAGACTATAACAAACAGTTATTATTGTAAATATACATGTATTAAAAAAAAAAAAACAATACATGTTCCTTGATTTTAATCAAAAAAGGATGTTACATGTTTATTGTTGCATCTAATTGTTTAGATATATTTATTTCTCAACATTAAGATCAATCAAACAAGAAAATGCTAAACTTTAGGGTTATGTTTGACATAAGCTTATTTAGTGCTTAAAGGTGACTTATTTGGAGTTTGAGTTTTTTTTTTTTTTTTTTTATATAAATATTGTTTGGTTAAAGCTTATCTGAGCTTATTCAAATAAGCTCCTAAAAAATAAGCTATTTCAAATAGCTTAAAAAATAGATTGAACTTATATGATGGTAAACTAAATAACTATCCCTTATAAAATTTGTCTTATTATACTATTATATATATATTTTTAGTCTTTTTACATTTTTAAACTCCAACTACTTTTCGAACACATCTACGAAAAATAAAAGGTCAAGCTTTCAACTATAAATATAAGCTCAAATTTTCAGTTTCAACTAATAGCTCCAACAACAGATTAGTTTTACCAAACATACCACTAATCTTAAATGCCATGATTAAGGGTAATATTCACGCTTAATTAATACTATAGTTAGTGAGTTTTAGATGATTGATTTTAGTGGTCCAAGTACACCATTTTAAACAAATAAACTGTATCAAATAAAATAAAATAATATTGTTTGTTGAAACAGAATATAAATAGATAAGATTAAATAATATAAAATAATGAAGATGAACATGTTTTTAAATAAGAAAAAATATTTGCTTTCACATTTTTTGTTAAAATGGAAGAAAAAAACACTACATGTGACTTGCTCTTTGTTAGTTATATGTTTATTTTTCTATTTTTATTTGAATAAATAACTTATTTAAGCTATTAAATATCAAAAGTGTCTAGCTCACATAATTAGTGAGACATACTTTTAGATAAGTTTTAGAAATTATTCATTTGACCTCTTAAAGTTAATCAAATCACAAATAAAGAATTTTAGATAACTAAATAAAAATACATATATAATATTAATCTTTACTAATCTTTAATATATAATAAAAGAGGGGCTTTAAATACCAAATGGCGAAATAAGGTCCGTTAGATTGATTAACATATTTGATCTAAGGCGTTAGATAAAATTGATGATGTCATCAAAAAATTATTTTCATTTTACACCCTTTTACAATACATAATTACATTATCTCTTTAATTTTATCTCCACCAAAATAAAAAACATAATTCTAATTTACTTATAAAATCGTTCAATTTTAACTATTATTTACCTTATTGTTATTCTAAAATCTCCTAATACAAAAGATCATCACATGTGTATAAACGTAAAGGTGTATATGTTATAAACGTAAAGGTATATATATGTTATTATAACTATAAGCAACATTTGTATAAACATAAAGATATATATGTTATTATACGCGTAACATTGTTTTCTCATAATAATTTAAAATCTGTATAAACATATAGTTTACGATCAAGTTTTTACTTTGTTCGCGCTATCGCGGGACAATAATCTAGTATATAACTATATAACATTCAACAGTTTTTAACATTTTTTTTGCCACACAAAATCAACATAATTAAATATATTCCCCTCCTTTTTCATCTTTGAAATCGTCACAACTCACAAGGATAAGTGGTTTGGCCATATATTTAATTAAAAGACTAGTCCTTTTCGAGAATAATGTTTGCCCTCTAGTTCTTCGTTTTTATTTTCTAATTTTTCCCTTTTAAGACATTTACACTAGTCGCACATACAACCTAAAATAAGCGACAAATTCCACCGTTATACTAACAACACCAAACACATCCCACGGCTTCACACGGATGCCATGCCATACTTATACAAATGATAAGATTGTCTTAACGGATTATTTTAGAATAAAGACATAAGAGTAATCCGAAAAAGCAAATAAAAAACATAAATATTTGGGATTCAAATTTTAAAAAGAAATAAATGATAAGATTGTCTCTTAACACATATATACTTATTCAAATTTTAAAAATAATAAAATGAAAGAAATAGTCAATTAATTATGGGATAAAAAGAATACAACTTTGGAAAGCTATCAAATGACAAAACAATGGAAATTCATTCCAAAATTCTTGAGTTCTCCTTCATTGTCACAACACTCTCTTACACACACACTATGTGTGTGAAAAAACCCTTTTCACACACAATCAAACACTATATATATACATACACAAACATCTATATCTATACATCATATACTCCCACTAGCCAACCAAAACCATGGCTACTCCTCATCCTCAAATCCTCTATCTCATTCCTCTTGTACTCCTTGTTTTCATCTCATCATCATTAGCAAGAACTAATCCTTCTTCGGTTTCTTCGTTTCATCGTTCGAAAACTTCAAGAAAAACTAGTAACCAACTAATCAAAGACCTTAACTTGCATCCAAGTCTTGATGTCAATATAGTTAAGTCCCATAATCATTCTTCATATCTTGATCAAGAACTTAAAGTTACACAATATGGGATTGTTGAAAAAAGGTTGTCTTTATCGGTTCTTGGTGATTCGGGTGCCACGGTTCATGATCTTGCTCAACATGCTGGATATTATAGCATTGAACATACTATTGATGCTAGGTATGTACTCTTTTTCGTATATTTAACGTAAAATATGTAAACTTTAAGGATTTTAAGTAAGTTTTGATGTTAAAAATGCAATATTTATTTAAGAAAGATTGAAATTAAACATTTTTTATTTATGGGTATTTTGTAAATCTTATAAAAATGTGAACTTGTTGAAGAAAAAACCATCTTTTGAAAAATTCTTGATGATTAGAAAAAAGTTAGGAATATTGGGTAGGAAATTTGTCTAGTCCTTTATTAGTTTATTCTATTAATTAGGGGTGTTCAAAAGACACGGACCGGACCGAACCGGAAAAAACCGGATCGGACCGAGACAAAAAAAATCAAGAAACGGTGGACCGAGGATCGGACCGCTTTTTCCGTGTCATTTCCGGTCCGGTTCCTAGTCGGTTCTAGCCGGTTTTTCGGTTCTTTTCGGTTTTAATACCTCACACAATACAAAACATAGTAATAAAAAAGGTTATTCAATTTAAAAAAGAAAAAAAGTCATGCAAAAATTAAGAATAAAGTAGGTTAAACGATAAGCAACACAAAAAGTACTCGTATCGAATTACAAATCATAAACGTAAATACGTAATAGGCATAGTAAAAAACTAAAACGAAACCAAATACGAATAGTAAAAACAAAAAACGTAAATTGTTTATTCATTCGTCATGTGCATTATCAATCATCTAGCTTCTCCACATCTTCCATCTCGACAATTTTTTCCAAAATATCTATAAATAATCAAATAATAGTTAGTAATTATATAAAAATACATACATATAAGGAAATCTTTGTTCTTATTAAAATTTAAAAGTTAATACATTTATTAATATCTTCAAAGTCTTCCAAATCTTCTTCATCAATTTCAGTAACATTTTTTCTTGGATTTTTTATCCAATCTTGAGTACAAATCAAAGCTTGAACATTGTCCGTAGATAAGGAACTTCTAAAAGCATCCAATACACGACCACTTGTGCTAAAAGCCGACTCCTATTTGGTTTAATTTTTTAATAAATATTAATTGGTGTTATAATATTTCATTGTTTAATACTTTACCGGTTCGCTTTCATTGTTTAATATAATATATTTTACTTCCCAAAAATAAAACACTAGATTGCCACGTATAGCAGAGTAAGTACCCCACAGTCGGTACACATGAGTGACGATGATGAGATTTGAAACTAAATTGGTATTATATTGTTTATAGGTTTAATTGTTTAATGAATATAAAATTAAATATTAGCATACTGTTAAAGAAAAAGTTAACTTTTCGGTCCGAACCGGTGAACCGCCGGTTTAGCCACGGACCGGACCGGATTTATTTTTTGAGTATTTTTGAGAACCGAGAACCGGACCACCATAGCCGGTCCAGTTCGGTTCCGGTCCAAAGTCGGGCCGTTTTTGCGGTTCTAGCCGGTTCTCTGTTTTTTTGGTCACCCCTACTAATAATAGAAGATTTTATTTTTAAGAATCTTTCAATGATTGGTAAATTGAATTAGTTGGTATTTTTAAGATATTTTTTCAAAATATATGTTTTTAATAATAATTTCCCATTTCATCGGACAATAAATAACGTGATTAGTGTTTATATACGTGACATCCATATAAGTTGTCAACAATAACGGATATTTCAAACACTTAACCCATAAATATATGCATATTTTTTAAATTGAAATTTTTTGTGTAGGATGTTTTATTTTTTCTTCGAATCAAGAAAGGCGAAAAGTGATCCAGTAGTCATATGGCTAACTGGAGGACCAGGATGTAGTAGTGAACTAGCTCTTTTCTACGAAAATGGTCCTTTTAAGGTTACAAATGACTTGTCTCTTGTTTGGAACGACTACGGTTGGGACAAAGTTTCAAACTTGATTTACGTCGATCAACCTACAGGAACCGGTTTTAGTTATAGTTCTAGTGATCAAGATATTCGTCACGATGAAACTGGTGTCAGCAACGATCTTTTCTTCTTCTTACAGGTTTGTCGTTATATTCTAATATTTACTTCTTTCACAAAACTTTTTATACTAATCATGATTTTTCTTTATGAACTTAGGCGTTCTTTAAGGCGCATCCAGATTATGTTAATAACGATTTCTATATTACTGGAGAATCGTATGCTGGACATTACATTCCGGCTTTTGCTTCTCGAGTAAACCAAGGGAATAAGGATAAAGAGGGAGTACATATAAACTTGAAAGGTTTTGGAATCGGAAATGGGCTTACTGATCCTGGAATTCAGTACAAAGCGTATACTGATTACGCTTTGGCTAATAGCTTAATTTCTCAATCAGATTATAGCCAAATTAACCAACAAATCCCGGATTGTGAAGAAGCAATTAAAGAATGTGGTAAGCATATTAATTTCATTTCTAGTGTTCGTTAGAATTAGAGGTGGCAAGATGAGCGGGTTAGATGGGTTAAGTAAACACACACTACTTTTAAAACAGTAATCTAAATCTTCAAATAAAAACGCGTTAGAAGGTTCTATGTATTAAAAATTATACATTGAACGACTTGTTATCTGTTTGACATGTTTTCCCTTCGCCTATTTGACCGGTTTGAGATAAAACACAAAGCCAATCAGTACATTCGTTAGTACGCTTTGACGCATCTAAGTTGTCTATGCCATTGTGTTTCTAGGTACAACAGGTACAACCTCATGCGTAAACGCGTTGGGAATGTGTCAACAAATTTTCCAGGATATCTTGGATATCACAGGAAATATAAACGTAAGAGAAAAATATATCAATCACCAAAAAACATAACCATCCGCCCTTAACTTTTACATGTTCTTTTTTTTTAGTACTATGATATTAGGAAGCAATGCGAGGGGAGTTTGTGCTACGATTTCTCAAGCATGGAAAATTTTCTGGCCCAATCATCGGTGAAAACAGCTTTAGGTGTTCCAAGTGATATAGATTTTGTTTCGTGTAGTACTCAAGTGCACGAGGCAATGCTAAATGACTGGATGAGAGACCTTGAAGTTGGAATTCCAGCACTTTTAGAGCAAGGAATTGACATGCTTATATATGCCGGAGAATATGATCTTATTTGCAATTGGCTTGGTAAGTTATAAATTCAAAACTTATGATATAAATAAGTGTGTTACTATGTAGGTCGTTATGTTAAAGAAAAATGGCAAATTTGTAGGGAATTCGAGATGGGTTAACGCAATGGTGTGGTCTGGTCAGAAAAATTTTATGGCAGCTTCAAATGTTTCATTTGTTGTTGATGGGAAAGAAGCTGGAATTATGAAGAATTATGGACCGCTTACGTTTCTTAAGGTTCATAACTCTGGACATATGGTTCCTATGGATCAACCAAGTGCTGCATTACAGATGCTACAGTTGTGGACAACCGGAAAACTTACTAACTAAAAGGGAATGAACAATTTTCCGTGATTGAAGAAAAAGAAATTGAACTCGAGAAAGATTTTTACATGTCATTGTTCAAATTATTTTCTGTTTTTCCACTCAAAGAAAGATTTACTTGTAATTATCAAGCAGATTGCCAGTTTCTGTTTTGAAGTTTTTTATATATATGAAAAGAAACACGAAGTTTGCGGAATGTTGAAAAGCTAGTTTGCATATAACCATGAAATTTTTGGGTGATGTTTGTGATTGCGAGTTTAAAAAATGATTTATCTGATTATCACGTTAAAAAACACAAATATTTCGTTCTGAGAGTTTGTATGAAAGTGATTATGCTATACTTTCAATACAAATAATCCGTTTATAGTTTGAATGAAAGTGATATGTGATACTTTCTTTCAAAGTGAAAGTACCTTCTTCAAACGGACTATTTCAAACGGACTGCTACGAAAATGTTGCCAGATAGAGGCGCCTGAACTAGTTTACCATATCTCAAAAGCAACGATTTTAACAAAATCAGAACTATGATCGATACAATCTCAAAGTTGTTTTACATATTAAAAATTCGATAGCATTGTTTTTGTTCATAACGCACTTACAAAAGATCTACCAAAATTGAATACCAAAGAGAGAAAGAAGATGGTGCATTTGTTTCATTCGATTTGTTTAATAATTCTGTTTTTACGTAGAGACTTCCTTGGCATGGATCCTGGAGCACTATGAGCTCTCCTTCTGTCTTCCTTTCTTTTCTCAGCATCAGCCACAGTACGTCTAAGCAAGTTGGTCTTGTATATTGGTCTCGGCAAGTGTCTATGCCTGCATCAACATCGAAATCGAGTCAATAATCTCTCAATGCGGTTGGGGCCGTTATGGCGAGATATATAGAAATCGAAAATAGGTGGTTATGAATAGAGAATAATACCTCAAAATACGTTTGACTTCAGGAAGATGCTTGTAACGATTCTTGACAGCCTCCATATATTCATGCTTCTTGCGTTCTCGTGGTAGAATCTACACACACACAAAATAGAATCACGTCAATGGCTAAAAAAGTCGAGAAAAGAAAGAAAGAAATAAAAAGGAACTTACAACACCGAGTTGGTCGGATGCTTTAGCCTTCCAAAGTCGAAGGTTGGTATCATCACTACCCGAGATAACATAACTTGCATCACCACTAAACTTAACACAAAACACCCTTTGCATTCTCTTGGTGTGATAAATTTCCCTACTATGTCCACCATTATACTGAAATATCCTCACCTACAACAAAATCATGTTTTCGTAAATCGTAATGAAAAAGCAAAAGATAGAAAAATATTATTATTATTATTATTACAGAGACGCGATACTTACTGTTCTGTCATAAGATCCAGTTACAAATTCACGACCCGTTGGTGAGTAATCAATATCCATACTGCATAAAATTATCCCACCAACTGCTGTTAGTAACTTATAATTATAATAAACATCTCAAGGAAGAAACGTTATCGTTACTGTTTTAAAAGAAACACTTACACTGCAGAGACATGATCTTTGTGTACACATCTAGCTTCTTGTAACTTTCTTGCATCGAAACTGTAACAGTTGCAATTTTCATTTGCCTGCCACAAACAATAACAAGTTAAGTTTCGGTAGTAATTTTTTCTTCTATTTATTTACTGCTCGTGTTTTTAACTAGTGCTTACAGCTGTGAAGTTCATGGGCTCCATTGGATTCCAAGCTATAGAATTTGTTTTTGTCTGCATGATAAGTTTAGTTGTGGGTGACGACGTTCGTAAATCATATAATGTTATACTCCGATCACTACAAAAAACAAAAAGAAATTAAAAAAATAACATTGTATAATAATATATAATAAAAGAGAGGCCTTAAATGCCACATGGCGAATTAAGGTCCCTTGGATGAGTTAACTTCTTTAATAGCAGCCGTTAGATCAGACTGATGATGTCATCAAAGATTATTTTCATTTTAAACCCACTTACAATACATAATTACATTCTCTATTTCATTCTATTTTTACTAAAATAAAAAACATAACTATAATTTACTTATAGAATCGTTCAATTTGGACTATGATTTAACTTATTATTATTCTAAAATCTCCTAATACAAAATATCAAAACATGTGTATAAACGTAAAAGTGTATATGTTATTATAACTATAAACAACATGTGTATAATCGTAAAACTATATATATTATTATACATATACCATTATTTATTCATAATAAATTAAAATCTACATAAACATAAAATTTACGATTCAATTTTTATTTCTTTCCGCATTATTGCGGGACAATAATCTAGTTTTTAAACATAGGAAACCTTATATCATCGTTGGTGATTTGCATACCTGCCAGATGTTGCCAAGATATTAGGTGTCGCAGGATTGAAACGAAC
This sequence comes from Senecio squalidus, assembly GCA_910822075.1. Classification (NCBI taxonomy): domain Eukaryota; kingdom Viridiplantae; phylum Streptophyta; class Magnoliopsida; order Asterales; family Asteraceae; genus Senecio; species Senecio squalidus. Next base: position 2,997,146 of record CAJVGC010000591.1, on the reverse strand, counting down.
AGAAATAACAGTCTCATTTCCCCATTCGAAACTGTTAACAGGCTGCGACCTATATATGTCGTGTGCAAGACGATTAATAAAAAATAAAAAATAAAAAATAAAAAATAAAACACATTACCATGCATCTTGAATTGAAGTCACAATCATTGATTACCTATTGTGATCCCATATATCAACTTGAGCACCAGCCGTTGCAAAGAGATTATCGCCTTCAAACTGATGGTCAACTCCCCTAAGAAAATGACGATAGTGAGCATCTTTGAAAATTTTATAATTTAAATATAATATAAACCAAATAAAAACTTACCAGAAAGCATTTTTCCGAACATAGGAAGCCAGTAACTGCAAAAGCAGATTGTGTTTCAAACACGTAAGGAAGAGGTATTTTTCCGATAACGAAGAAACTAAATTATATATAACACTAACGGACCTTATCTGATGAGTCATCATTATCTGAGTCGATGCCACTTGCAAGAGGAATTTTCCATAGTCTAACACTGATTTGATTCAATTTGAAGGTAATTAAACGTCATTGGGCGTGGGATTATTATTAATACGAAAACATAAGAAGTCAAACAGGAAAGCTTACGTGCAATCAGTTCCACATGAAACAAGTACACGTCCATCTGTAGATACAGTCAGACCACGTACAGCACCTTGGTGACCAGGATACTGACATACGGTTTTTCTATATATTAAGAAAAAAAAATCATCAACTTACTCTTCTTTGAAGTAAAATTTAGAAGCTAAAAAAATAGTTCAGCGTCTTACCTCGCAGCAATATCCCATAAACGAATATCTGCAAACAAACACAAATGTATAAACTTCACGAAAAAAACAACAACTGAATTATACATGAACAAGAGAATAATAACATACCTCCATCCATAGAACCCGAAAATAAACCTTTCAAGTGACACGGGTTTTTCGCCATACATGAAACGGAATCTATATGTCCATCCATAGCTCCAATAAACGGTTTAGCAAATATCTAAACAATGCCCAAATTATACTCATAATTATATTACAAAACAAAGCAACATTAAAAATAGAACAAAACGAAACATGAAAAAAATGAAATACCTTATCTAACTTAGCAGCATTAAGGGCTCTAACATACTCCACCGCCTTTTCTTGAGTATGAAGGTTTGGGTCGTAGTTTCGAGAAACCCTCTGCATATACAAACACAAATAAATTAACATCCTAAAAACCTAAACTTTTAATCTTGTTTCATTTAAAAACGAAATTTACCTGAAGATCATTGCTCCGCTCGCGTGTAAATTCGTCCGCGGAACGAGAAATAGTCTTAATCCTCATACTTTCAACGCAAGCAGCCGACTGTTTACTACAATAAAAAAAAAATAAAAAATTCTAATTTTCATAACCCTAATATATTCTTTTATTTGGGCAAATGACTCGTTTCGAGCCGCTAAATGTGTTCAGGTCTGAATGCAGCCGGTGGAAATCGAACCTTATATTAATATAAAGATAACACTAAATTATAACAAAATATATTTTTAACACATAAATATGACATATATATGTTTGATTTCATATATAAATCAATAAATTAATTCTAAAACAAAATTTTAACTTTTTATTAAATTAAACAAAGAACACAAACTGGGATGTTTTAATCTAGTTGGAATAGTTTCAAAAAAGAAAAAGAGAAGGAAAGAACATACCTGAGGTTGTCGTAGGTTGTTGTCGGAGTGACGGTGGTGGGTTAACGGCGTTAGGCAGCGGAGAGCGGCGCGAGAAAGAACAGCGAGTTTCTTTGTGGTTAACAGTTTGAGTTAATTACTTAAATGGTTCCTTTGTTTTTAATTTGTTACATGTCCAGTCCCTGGAATTTAATTTCTTTTATAAAGGGTTTTTATGACCAAAATAAAAACGCAAAAAAGTCATTTGGATATAACTAATGGAAGCAGATTAACTCTATCGGACTAAAAGATTGCGAGTAGAACAAAGAACACAAACTGGGATGTTTTAATCTAGTTGGAATTGTTTCAAAAAAGAATTTAGGGTGTTATTTGAATGAAACTATTCATGTAATTAACTCTATGTAATAAACTATAAACTTTTTGATATGCAATCCTATACAGACACTTTAAAATGCAAATAGAGAGATTTATTGATTCTATAAATCATACTTACGTAGTTACAATGAAGAAACCGAAGACTTTGATGGTCGTTGCTTCAATTACAATCTTTATTACTACTATCCGTTCTAACTAATATATTTGTTGTAGTGGAAGTTATCCATCAAATTTACAAGTATTATTGTTTTGTAGGATCTCTGAGTCTCAAGTCAAACACCGGCGGATACTTCGAAATAAGAAAAGAGAAAGTGTCGCTTAGAGAATTGTGCACCAAGATTTTTCGACTTCCGACATAGAAACGATGTATTGATCATTGATAGATCCATAATATGTTTGAGTTTGATATAATCGGTTTCATGAAAGTAGACTAGTTAAGGACAACATGGTGATTATGTATCCTAGGGATGGGATTAATAATGAAATTAAATCATACTATATGAACATAGGATCCTTGGAGCCTAGTCGATAAACAAATTCAAAATTGATTATTTAACCACTTACCTTTTATAGATGATAAATTTATATAATCTAACAAAAATAGCTCTCACCAAAAGTATTAAATTCGATTTATATTGGATATATTTTACCGGTTCAAAAAGTCATGACAAAAAAACAAAAAAAAGTTAGTCACAAGAACAACTCAAGGAACTTACACTTTTTATGAAACTGAATGTGTTTTTTGTTACGATAGCCCTAAACAAAAGAATAACATCATTAGTATATTTCAGTTTTAGATTTATTACAACTACGTATTACAAGAACCATCTCTAAGATGACACGTAGTAATCGAGTCTCTTAAGAGAGACACGAATTCATAAATCTATTGTAAACCTTTTTAAGATGATTAGAGAAGATCTCCATACGACCACGATAATACAAATTAGGCAATGTCCTTCACAGCTAAAACAAAACCTCAAGCTTTCCTAAGATAACTGAATAAAGATATTGATTGATTTACCCGTTATAGTACATAGAATGCTCGAAAAAATCGACAAGAAATATAGTAAATCCATTAAAAACTCGAGTTCGAATAATTACTTATTTCGTGTTCCAATTTTAAAGGGTTAAAAATAACAGTGATTGAAGTCTCCCAACAAGCGGGGATAGCTCAGTTGGGAGAGCGTCAGACTGAAGATCTGAAGGTCAGGTGTTCGATCCACCTTCACCGCATTTCAATTTTTTTTTATTTTTTTTCCCCAACAATTTCAATCATATTTTCTTTTTCTTTCTAAAATGACTGCAATTATAAACTGATAAACCCCAAATCATTTCACCATTCAAATTTCTTAATCGTTTTTTCTAATCGAGGTAAATTTTTATCCTTTTACTCTTCAATATTTTCATTGATCACCAACTGTTTGATTAAATGCCTCACAGAATAAAACCCCCAAATCTCCCTGATTTTTCGATTTTGTAATAAATTTAGTAACTTTATGTTATTTCTTTGATGGGTTTATGTTTTCTAATATTTCTTGCATTTTTTTCTCAGTGAATTTTAATGGAAGCTGACAGGTAATATTTGTTCAGTTGTATGAGTTTGTTAAATAATTTCTACCAATTTGATTAATTATTTTTGCAATTTAGGTTGAATTCACCACAAACTTCAGCTGTTCTGTTTGAAGTTTTCGGGTATCAGCTGCAATTTGCTCAGGTACTGACCTAATGAAATGTTTCGAGTTTCGACATTTGTATGCATTTTTATGGATTTTTTATTATTTGTTTGTTATTTTGTTAGGATCCAAATTCTAAACATTTAGGGACAACTGTATGGGATGCTTCGATGGTATTGGTCAAGTATCTGGTAACGTTTTTCGTTCCTTAGACTAGATTGTGAATCCATGAAATAAATTCGTTGTAAGGTTGACTTGTTTTTATTTTCTTACAATGTAGGAGAAAAATTGCAGGAAGGGTAAGTTTAGTCCATCTAAACTGAAAGGAAAACGCGTTATCGAACTTGGTGCCGGTTGTGGGGTTGCAGGTTTTGGTGAGAACTCGTTTTATTTTGCGAATATATAATTTTCTTATTTTTCAAAGTCTATGTGATCTTTATTTTATTTGAATTTATAAGGAATGGCGTTGTTGGGATGTGATGTTGTTTCGACTGACCAAGTTGAAGTTTTGCCACTTTTAATGCGAAATTGTGAACGTAATACCTCCAGGATCATGCAGATGAACCCTGATACAGGTTCCTGAATCTTATATCATTATATCTTTTTTCATTATATTGTTTAAATTCGGACAACGTTATTTGATTAAGTTTTGTTCATTTTGTAGATTCAGTTGGATCCATTACTGCCGCAGAGCTCAGTTGGGGTAACAACGATCATATAAGGGCACTTGAGCCACCGTTTGACTTCATTATTGGCACTGATGTTGTATGTTCCACAACCCAACTCTGGAAAAAAAATTTGTCCGAAAACACTTAACATCTTTTCTACTAAGTTCATTTCTTTATATGAGTTGTTTGACCCGTTAGTTTGTGTTGCAAGGTTTATGCCGAACATTTATTGGAACCATTGCTGCATACAATGCTTGCATTGTCAGGACCCAAAACCACAATCTTGGTAAAATTTCAACAAAAATTAATAGCTCATTTTTCAGTTCGTTCATTTCAATGCACATTCGTCTCTTACAATTATGTTTCTTGTAGATTGGGCATGAAATTCGTTCAACAAATGTTCACGAACAAATGATTCAGTTATGGAAGAAACATTTTGAGCTGAAAACAGTATCAAAATCAAAGGTATACATCACTTCACAACATTCATTTGTATTTTTTTTTTTTTAATCGTAATAAACACGTTTGTTATCCATATAGATGGACATTAAGTACCAACATCCAAGCATACAACTTTACATCATGACCTTAAAGTCTCCAGAAGGAACCCTAATTCTCAATCCCGAACGCGAAAATAGTACAATCGAAAAAAACGAAGATGAAGCTGATAATGAATTACCAACTGAGCCCAAAAATCATACAAATTGGGAGGCACGAAGATACGGGTCAATGGCTGCTAGGCTTCTTCGAGACATCAAGATAACTTAATTCCTGTATTTTCTTTTTTTTTCTTTTCAAAGAACACTATTATTCCGGAAATGTCGCACTTTTATCTTCTAGTTATAAAAACAACATGACTACATTGAAGAAATACGAGTGTGATTATAAGTTATTGGATGCAGAACTTGAGTTCCATTAAAGTGTGAAATATAGTTCGTTTTTCTATTTATAGAAACTGTATCAATGTGAACTCCCAAATAAGCAACCAACGGGTCCGACCGAGACTTGTCTATAACGAGCCGTAAGCTTTGAGTTTTCACAGTATGGAACCGAAATATTCTCCTGTATCCAACTGTGGTCCCATTAAAGACCTCCCACCATTCACCGTCTTCATTCACAACATCTACATGAAACTTAATAACCCTTTGACCCATTTGAATCGGTTCTTGAATCTGTACAACGTTAAAACTCACAGGTTCTTTAAAATCAAGATATATTTCCCAGTGAGATAGGTTCTTTTTGGGAGCCCAGTAAGTGAAAATTCCTTCTTCTAAAATCAAACGAGAGGTAAAGTGTGTACTGTTATAACCACCTCTTGTGCTGCTAGCAGAAACAGTTGCGGTTTTTGCTAAATTATTTGAGAAAATTGTCCTTTTAAGGTTAGAAAACTCTTGAAGAGCTCTAACATCTTCTTCAGAGATCAGACCCGAAGAATTTGGTGGAACGTTTAGTAACAAAAGACAGTTTCGCCCGACAGAATTGTAATACAATTCGAGTAACTCTGTAGCGGATTTAGGAACTTCAGATGGATGCCAAAACCATCCTGGTCTAATAGAAACATCACATTCCGGTGGAACCCAATCATGTCCTAACGGATCTCCACCTTGCGAGTAACTAGGATCAGTGCCACCAATGGCGGCATTGCTCCTGTTGAAAAGTGACCAACAAGTGGTGCTTGCATAACCACCTTCGTCGCCCACCCATCTTACGTCTGGACCTGCGTCGGAGAATATAACCGAATCGGGTTGGAGTTGGTGGATTAAACTAAACCAGTTTTCGAAGAAATATTCCATGTCTTTCTCTCCTTCACCTTTTGCACCATCTAACCAAACTTCCTTTATATTCCCATATCTGTTACAATCAACTATTAGTGTTACGGATTAAAGGGCATATGTTATATAGAATAAGCAGAATCAGATAATCAACTATAACAAACTTGCAGGAAAGAGATAATATTTCCATGGCGAGTCTTTTAACTCAGATGTATGCGGCCTAACCAAGGTATTCCTATAACCGTTTTTCCCAGATTGTACCCCTTGTTAGTATTTATACAGTTAGACATACTTAAACATTGAATTAGAAGTTGAGACCGCTTCCATTTGAAAGCTAACTCGAAAACCTATGTCGTGGACACTGATTTCAAATAAAAAATACCTTTTTATGACCAAGATATGGCCTCGTGATGACACCTCTTATGAGGACATCAAAACGTTTTACCAGACTACCTTTTGTGGTGGTTGTGATAACTATCTATCTAATTATGAATATTCATCTTAACTAATCAAACAAACATTGAAGTGACACATTAAAAACACAATAATCAGATAATCAGTTTCAAAAAACATGAAAACCGAGTTAAATACCTAGTAAGTAATTCAGTCATTTGAGACATATAATACTCATTATACTCCAAAGTTTTCCCATAACTAACTTCATGTCTATCCCAAGGAGACAAATAAACCCCAAACTGAATCCCAGCTTGGTTAGCAGCCAATGCCAGGTCACCAACCACGTCACCATATCCATTTCTCCACGTGCTCGATTTCACCGAATAATCCGTATAATCCGACGGCCACAAACAAAACCCATCATGATGTTTAGCCGTCAAAATCACCCGAGAAAACCCGTTTTCTTTAGCTACGGATACCCATTGGGTTGTGTTTAAGGAAACCGGGTTGAAGATATCTGGGTCGGATTTCCCGGAGCCCCATTCGGAGTCGGTAAAAGTATTGGGTCCGAAATGGAGAAAAAGGGCCATTTCGGATAAGTGCCATGAGAGTTGACTTGATGTGGGTAGGGGTAAAATGGGAATTGGTGCGGGTGTCGGGAAAGATGATGTGATGGTGACGTGGATTAGGATGGTGAATATGGTTCGGGTTATCGGGTTGAGAAGATGATGGTGAATTTGGATCTTCATTGGTTCACTTGTTTTTGGTAAGGGAATGCTTGTTGAAGTTGTAAGCTTTTATTACTTGATTTGTACAACAAGATTAGGAAATAGCTTTCATATGTTCATTCACTCATCTAACACTTTTTAGTGTAAATTAATTATAATATTTGTGGTATTATATTTTTCATGACCATAATATTATTCGATTTAATTGAAACGACATTGAAGTATGTTTTAATGAAACTTTTCAAGGGTTAACAATTGCCAACTCAAACACGCGCTAAATCTCTCCTTCTTGTTGTCGGTATACAATTCACCTAAGGTGTTATGGTATAGTTTTTAACCATTTTAGCTAAATAGATCTTTTAGAAAGTGAAAGTTGTAAGACATGTGAATTTATAAAGTACATGTTAAATTTTGTATTTGTCTTGCATATAAAGGCAAACTTGCCATTTTTTTTATGTCTTTTATCTCTTATATGAGGGTAAAAGGCGGTGTTTATCAATACCATCTTATATTGTCACGTTCATTGAGCCTCTTTATTTGTGCACTCCGAACTCTACGAGAACCTTATCTCTTGTGCCTTTTGTCTTCGACTCGCTCCCGCCTTTATTTATGCACTACATCATTTATGGAACATCCACAAAACACTTCTTATACTAGATCTAATGTTGATACCGCAAAATCCATGATTTTATAATTCTCTGCACTCCGCCATTGGCATTTTGAGATCTACTATCAAAATATAACTTCATAAAGTTATTTTTTAGTAACTACAGGAAGTGTTTCAATAATAACTCAAACATACTTAAGAATTGTACAATATATATATATATATATATATATATATATATATATATATATATATATATATATATATATATATATATACATGTGATTTCTCAAAACTCATTTAAAATGCATAACGAGGACTTGGACCAGCCATTTTAAATGGGCATGTTAAGCTAAACACAGTGGCCGATTATTACCATGGGCTGATGTAAACAAAAAGAACGCCGGCCCATATAACCCATGACTAAACCAATAACTTATTTAAAATATCTTGAAATGATGAAAAAAAAAAAAAAAAACTACACGAACGTGAACAGTAAGAAAAACAAAAAAATATAGATTGGTTAAGATACATTAGAGTTACAAAATTGGTATTTATATCTGATTATTTTAAGTCCGACTAAAATAATCATTTTGTCAAGACTCTCACGTATACAATTTATCAATATTTATGAAGGTGTAAGTGTTTGTATCAAGTAAAATGACTAAAATATATCAAAACATAAAATCTATATGTTTGTATAAAGATAAATGACTATCGGCGATACATAAGGTCTATATGTTGGAATAAAATTACACATATATGACATATATCCGGACATCATTTAATAACCAAAGAGGTTTAATTAACAACCTTCTACATAATAACTAATTTTTCTTGATCCTTTTTCTTATTTTTATATAATTTGCAACTGTTATAGATCGATCAGCACTTATCATTTGTAATTATAACGGTTTCAGTTTACGAGATAATTTAAAATTCACTAATGATCCAAAAATACTTGATTTGAAACAATTTCAAACCTCAATGTAAGGACATAGCAAAAATAAATAGAAACAATAATTTAATATGTTACATTCGATAAACAACGAGTTCTATTTAGTTAACTTTAAGGATGTATTTGGTTTATGGGTTTAAAACTATAAGAATGAAAAGTGGAAACACTAATATTTTTAAAAGGAAAATTGAAGTAAGAAAAGCCAAAAGTAGAATAAGTAGTGAAATGGTACATTGTGAATCCGTAAAGGGAAAAATAGAGAAATGTATGGATAAAGATAGGGCAAGGGTCCAATAGACCAACCACCCCTAACCCTAACCCTATATGGCTAGCCTAGACTAGCCACGACCATGAGCCGCCTGCATCTGAATGTTTATATAAAAAACTCATCCCTGGGTCCTTTGTTACGTGATGAAATGAACTTAAAGCGAGTGTGAGTGTGTGGACACGTTTCGACCAGTCAGCTTTAAACCTATATACTTACGCAATATAAGCTTTAGTAACGTCATCATTGTATCTAAGGCTACCCAAACTATCTTGTCATTCAATTCATTCGTGTTGATTATAGGATACCACATTAAATTTAACAACACATTGTATTAAGGTAAAACGACTGTAAATGTATACGAGTGAATGTTCGTGCATGGTGTAAATCTATATGAGCATACCATATATGTTCACGTATACAAGTCCTCTAAAAGTTGAGACGAAGTATGTTTTTAAATTTATATAATTTTTTTTTAACGGTAGAAAGGTTTCGTTAAAAAAGGTTTTAGGAAGTTAAAAGAAAACTTTTATAATGAATTAGGACAAGCGGAGCGTTGGTTACAATAGTCTAACGTCGTCATCGAGAGTATCACTCCTACGCTTGAGAAGGTTGAAGGTTATATTGATTCTAGACCTCCACAAAGCCGCTTGAATGACCACATCGATATACTTGATATGGTGATGTAACAAATATAAGTAAGCAAAGTGTTGAAAATGGTACACATGTAAGTATTGAAGCTATTAATCTTTGGTTTTGGTTTGTTTTCAAGGTTAAATATTCCAGTAATTGGTATCACAACTACGGTTAATTTATGGTTCAAAGAAGAGGATTTGAAGCTTTGATCTATGATTCGTTGACGAAGTTAAATATCCCAACATATATTACTCACAAGTCCCGTCTAAAAGGTTACAATAAGGGTGTAACCACGATTAGTCAAATTGTTTAATTTCGAGTTTCACATGACCTTGATACTATAAATTTAGCTTCACCAAACCCTTGTTTTCAAAATCTAAGTTCAATGATTTTATGATATATACCAAGATGTCGAGGGTGGGGTAGTCATCCCGAAAACATGAAAGACGTGTTTAAAGAGTTGGATTGTGTTTTATACACACACATAGCAAATAAACTTGATGATTGGTAAGGATTTAAGATCATGTTTTGTTTTCGAATTTCAAATATGTCACTGCATACTATTTTTTCGAAACTATGTTAAAAAGGACCTCTTGCATTGAGGTTAACTTTAACGAACTTATATTAAAAGATATGTTTCCACAAATTAACATAAACAAATTATTAAGTTTAATTATATTTCTTTGGTCGAATTATTCTTGATCCAGTTTTCTTCAATAGTGTCGTCTTAGAGATATTATCAATGGTTTTGATTAATTAATTAGTCTTGGTTTCAATTGCGTAACCTTGTAGGAGTCATTTTCAAAGTCCATAATAGCATGCCAAACTTTTCATATAAAATGGATGCAAATAATAACTCAAACCCTATCATATTTGTATATATCTTTTTCCTATAATCAAATCCGACTAATTTTCTTCATTTTCTGTTCAAAATCAGACTTGAATCTTTTATCTTAATTTCTCCGAAGATGACATGTGTGTGTTGAAAACCCTCGTTACTTTTTGTTCACTTGTAACGATTTTGACCTAATGTATAACATTTTATATGTTATTGTTTCAACATCCATGAACTTTACCAACTTTGATCAATATCATCTCAATATTGTCAAGGTTTATGTCAGAATATATATCATTTATAATAGTAAATGCGGCTTCTTACTAGAAGCCCGAATTGTTATAAACTTTTATGTCAAATATCATCTTCGATAGATATCATCTAAAATGGAAAAATCACATCATATATGTAACTAAAAACATGAGTACGCTCGCGAGCTTAGAAAAGACCCACAAACAACCTAAACGGAAGTTTCACATTGGCTCTCTTGAGAGCCACATACTTTGTTGTTCTTCCATGGCCAAACACATAGCGGATAAAATTAAAATGTGGCAACATGTTCTACACTCCACAAACAAATAGCATGTATCCGAACCTAAGGCAACGATCCAAAACCCAGTTCCTCTCATTACACAAAACTGATTGGAGATAGTACAGTTGAGGCGAGGCTAGTACCTAACCTAGAGTTATTTAAAAACCCTCACTATAGATAAAATCCGATTAACCACAAATGAGGTATACACTTCTGACCCCAAAAAAGCATCAAACATAATCTCTTCTAACCATTTATCAGAAAACCCATCCTCACTTCTGATTCTTATTAACCTAACTAGTGTCTTTATTTTTATTTTAGTAGGTCAGGTTACCACAACTAGTAGCTTTCCGGACTAACATCACCACCTTCCCTTTTACTCGAGTAGAATTCCCGAACTCATACTTGATCGTATAAGTTAGCGTTGCATATGACAAGATTCACCGGAATAAACTTATATGGCCATTTTTAATGTTTCAATTATATATGCATAAGGCATGCTTTGAAAAATTGCTAATTAAAATTTTCTTCTTAGACCGTTTAAAAATATTGACAAAAAAGTATCATATCAAGAATTTGTATTCTTTTACCTTTTTCTCACCAAATATATTTGCTCACGTACGAATATTATTTTAAGAGTACATAAAAGAAAATACAAATACCAAGAATCAGGAATCATGAAGCCGTATTTATATTTGTAATTTGTTATATATGTCAAAAGATTTATGTTAGATCATATAATCCGGAAGTGGATAATACATTTTGTGCAACTTGAGTTTTTTATATCCTTTTAGAATTATATATAGTTACCTTTTTGACCGATACATATAATAAATCACAAGTGTAACTTAACATAGGATGATCGGTTCAACAAGCTATCTATTAAAAATACACCAAAGATAAAGTCAAACTATTATGAAATTTACATAATATTAAATAATAGATTTAACAGCTCATAATCATCAAATTATTATTTTAATAACATGTAACCGAAACATGATTCATAAAAGTTCTAGAACATTATAACCAAATTCGCATATTTTGTGTCTAGTGTCAAACAACAATCAGCCTTTTCAAATATATCGTTACGGTATATGTACTAAACGAGTGTTGGTCCGCGCGTTGCGTCGGGATCCTTCAAAGTAAACAATAATGAAAAAAACTCATTCATAACGTAATTAAAGTAAAAATCGATATTTTTTATTAAACCAAACATCTAAACTAAAACCAATCCAAAAATAAAAATAGAAAATAACCTGATCCAAGCCGAACCAGACTCCGAAAAGGCTTAGGAATAGTTACTAACTAAAGTTTGGCAAATGTTATATAAAAAATTTAGGACCATGATACACTACTTAAGTACTCATGTTCAATTTATGTGTCAATTTGAAAAAGCTTTGAATTTTCTATAGTCTCAATGTTAAATTTTTTGTCTACCACGTTCACGGATTATTACATAATCAATGTATTTGTCTTTTAAACGTCAACTTTTGTTTAATTATGGACATACAAATAGTTCCATATCGTTATTTTAACCGGTGTAACCAATAATCAGTTACCTAGCAAAAAGACCACGATATCGATGACACAAATTTTGAACTATGTGTCGTAATTACATTTGTTACTTACTAACCTTAACTCTGAATGAAACAATATATTTATATATATACGTCTCTAGTACTAGTTTCGTTATATCCAAAGAGCAAACAAGAAACCAACATTATACTAGCAAGTAGCAATTATTAATTTGAAAAAATGATGGGATTTTAGAAGCGTTGATTAAATGTCGGATTGATATCGTATATATTGCATAGTTTATTAACGTCATTTGTAATAGTTTTAATTACGACATTTTGACTATTACTTGTGGCCAAATGGATATTAATTTAGTATGCATGTAGGATCGATTAATTTGGATACTTTGCATGAATATAATATAATTAAAATTTAAAAAAATAAAAGTCTAAATAATTTGGTTGCAAAAGAATAATCAAATTTAAGAGATTCTCAATTATAGAGTTTGGTTTTTTTAATTGGCCGCCCATTTTTTTAATGCATAAAATCTTTGTTGATTGTGTATACAATGACGATGTTTAGTTGTTTACCATGATATTACATTGTTGAAGAAAATTAAATTAATTATTATGTAATTGCATGATAGTTTTCAAACAATGTGGATAATCTTTACGTTTTATTGATTCATATATTTGATTTTAAAATTCTCCCACCTTATAGTTGAAGCGATTGTATGCTAAAGATTTATCAGAACCCTCTTGGAAAATTCCATATGGATTTCTGAAAGGCTTTCAGTTTTATACTCTACTAGGATTGTATTCACGTTATGCGACGAGTAACTTTTATCTATTTGAAATCGTATAAAACTATTTTTGAAATTTAATTTGTTTAAAGTAGTGTTGATTTTATGGTATCTATGAGTATAGTTGTGTTTGTACAATGTCATGTTATAAAAAAAAAATTATACGTAGACAACATGTGTATTGAAAAGGAAAAACAATTTAAGAAAAAATAGTATTTGCGCAAAGCGCGTGACATATTTTTTCCTAAAGAATCGTATGTTAATGATTTAATTTCATTTTGTTTAAATACTCTTGTGTGTATCGAGAGTTTTTTATTTAATTGCGTGATAGATTCTTTATATTAGTATATCTTTTTTATTCAATAAATTTTTAGTTGTAATTTTAATTCAAAAGTTAGATTTATATGTATTTTATATCATATTTATCGATAAAGTCATATACTATTTATATATATTAGTTAGGTGCGTAAAAGTTATTACATATATACTCAATATTAACATAGATATAATATTGAGTAAAAATTTGGTATTTGGAATGATAAAAGTGGACCTGCTTGATTATGGTAGTTTGCGAAACCAGAAAATGGGATGTTTTGTGATTGTGGCGTCGAACGTGTGTTTGTGTTTGTTGGGTGAGCGTTTGAAGATGATGATGACATTTTTACGGTTTTGAGATTATAGATAAAATGCATGTATATAAAAATTGAATGAGATTGATAAATTGTATGATTTTTTGGTTAAATTATTGTTGTATTTATAGATGAAATGATGTGAAAAAGGAAAAAAAAAAAAAGTTTATGTTATATAGCCGTTAAGGCAAAAAAATTTAATCTAATTTCTTTTCAAAGTCTTTACCGTTAGAAAAAAAAAGACAAAAATAAATCAATAACGACTTGTTGCTGAGGCCAAAACAAACCCACAAAGACACCATTCCTTATGCTCTTAGTTTTGCTTACTAAAACTATATTAGTCGCTCAATTCACTTATTGATGATGTATATTTGCTAGTCAAGTTCAGCTTAATTATTATTGCATTGATTTCTCAAGGTGATATATTTATCATTCTCTTTAGCGAATTATCTATGTTTAATTATGAGAGATTATGCTCCACCACACAATCCATCTCTCCTTTTTAAAAACATATTTTTTAGTAATTACATGCGCATAGTTAAAAACCCTTATTACATATACACCTTAGATATTGTTGGTAGTAGTGGTTAATATATAGAAATTTCCATGTGTAATTTGTTAGTTATCTACCTAGCTTCTAATTTCATTTTCAAGAGCATAAAGTCAAACCGATTAAGAAATGAAATAAGAACTTGATGGCTATATAATAGACATACCTCTTAAATCTGAATTGTCGCACTTTTTCTAGAACATAGGTTAATTCATTAACAAATATACTAATTTATTTTACTATATGTTTCATATAAGATTAATAATATATTAAAGTACCTCTTTGATAAAATAGTATATAAATAAGTAGAATGATCATCAAAAGTTTACTAATTCAAAATAATTGTTCCTCACTTTTGATGTTCGACGATTCTTTAAAACTGAAAAAGAAACTACGTACTAAGATAACCCAAACAAGTTAACAACACTGACATATGATTTAACTACAAAAAGTGCTAAGATAATTAACCACAAACAAACATTAAGTTGATCCGCTTACTCAAAATAATATTTTTGAAAAGGAGAGATGGATTGTGTTTGTGTGGTCAAGC
The DNA here is from genome assembly GCA_910822075.1 of Senecio squalidus. Lineage (NCBI taxonomy): Eukaryota > Viridiplantae > Streptophyta > Magnoliopsida > Asterales > Asteraceae > Senecio > Senecio squalidus. Next base: position 2,981,990 of record CAJVGC010000591.1, on the reverse strand, counting down.
ACAATTCATTTCTCATTTTTAAATTAATACAGATTGTTTAAAAGAAAATATATTTAATATAGAGTTAAAGTTTTTATTTCTTCTTATTATTAATCTAAGAATTTACCTATATTAAACTTATTGTCATCAAACTATACAAATTTTTAAACAAAAAGAAAATTAGGATAAAAATGATATATTAAATTACTAGAAAGGATAGAATAATAGTCTTACGTTTGAAAATGTGAGATGACCAAATAAAGTTTAATTTGGTAAAGATGTTGCATTAAGCAAACGTATATGGAACTATGGAAGTACATAAATCATTTAGAACTTTATTGGAAATGATTACTTAATTAATTAATTAATAAAATACTAAAGTTTAATAAGCCAATCTCCTTCTTTGAGTTTGACTTGTGTTACCATGTTGTTTATAAAATCCTTACTTTACTGACTTCTTCCATCCCACAAGACCAAACAAAGTCTCTCCCTTCATAAAAAGCCAACTAGCATCCCCACCAAACATATTTGTATTTGTCCATTCACTCATAGATACATATAGATATAGATATATAGATATAGAGAAAGATGGGAAGAGCCCCTTGTTGTGACAAAGCAAGTGTGAAGAAAGGTCCATGGTCTCCTGAAGAAGATGCAAAACTCAAAGAATTCATTGAGAAGTTTGGTACTGGTGGTAACTGGATTGCTCTTCCACAAAAAGCTGGTAACATTTTCTCTCTAACCCTATTTGTTTGGGTAGTACATATACATTTATTTATGGCGAGACTCGAACCATCAACCTTATAGACGGTTGTACAAGTGAGTATTTCTTGAAGAAACAAGAAATGGTTTTTAGATTTTTGATGTGTGTTAATATAATTTGAGCAGGTCTTAAAAGATGTGGAAAGAGTTGCAGGCTAAGATGGTTAAACTATTTGAGACCTAATATTAGACATGGTGAATTCTCTGATGATGAAGATAGAATCATATGCAGTTTGTATGCTAACATTGGGAGCAGGTTCATTTCAACTTTTGGAACTTTATTTTGTCTATTTTCTATTTTTGTGCTTACAAATGATTACTATCACAAAAACACATATATTATTCATGCCACAATTATCATACACATTTAAGTACTCCAACTATAAGTTAGGTCAAACTCCATGTGAAAACCTAAAGATTATAACATGTATCTATGTGTGTGTGTGTGTGTGTGTGTGTGTGTGTGTGTGAGAGAGAGAGAGAGAGAGAGAGAGAGAGAGAGAGAGAGAGAGAGAGAGAGAGAGAGAGAGAGAGTTTATAGAAATGATTGAATAATCTTTAAATCTTAATAACTATAGGTGCATGCATGATGCATTCCAAGATCATAGAACAGAATCGTTGTTTTTTATTGATATAATAGTGTAAATTTGGGTAATTATGGAAAGGTTAGTTGTTATGTAAATGTTTGTTAATTTCAACTATTTCCAAAAATGTGTATACAGATGGTCGGTAATTGCAGCTCAGCTACCAGGAAGGACTGACAATGATATCAAGAATTACTGGAACACCAAGCTAAAGAAGAAGGTTTTAAATATGATTCCTACCCTTCAAGAAAAACCAACTTTTTTTCCATCTTTACCCTTCCAACCACCACCACTACCATCATATGATCAACACCAATTCTTCAACACTTCTTCACCAGTTTACCCTTTTACCCCTAGCTTCATGAATCTTGACAACACTCCCAACCCTCTCTTTGTTCATGATGATCATACTAATGTCACTCATGTTCAATCACCATCCCCTATTTCTAACAATCTGATGAACAACAGCAACAACAACATTGATGTTAATAATTATCTAGGGTTTCAAGATGACCAAAATAACATGTGCAACACTAGTCCAATGTTTATTTATGGAAGTGCAACTTGTTCTTCCTCTGAAGGTGGGAGTTACAACAAAGATCATGAACTTAAACAAAAGTATGAAATCAAGCAAGAAGATTACCAAATTACCCATCATGATCAAGTTCTTGAAGATCAAGTTCAAAGCCTAAGTTTCATGATCAAGAACCATGCAAGTCCAATGCAAAATGATCTTGAAGAAATGAAGCAACTCAACTTCACCAACTACTTGTTCCATGATGGTCAGAAGGGGATGTGTTCCTATTATTACTAATTAACCATTAGGTTAATTATTCAAATTTGTTGTAATTAAGTGGTAGTTAAGACAAGATGGATTAGGTAGTTTATGAATTGAAAGGTCACTAAGGGGTGTGTGTTGATTTGTACTTGATGGTGGAAATCAATGGAAAATCTACTGAAAAAATGAAGTTTTTTTCTTTCCATTCATTGGCTTTGTGATAGTACATGATGAAACCTAGTTGTAGCTTTTCTTTATCTACATTTCTTTTTGGAGTATTCCTGATTCACTACCTCTCTTTTTTACCATCTAAATTTAATTATTACATCTTGTCTATGGTTTGGCATTGAGTTGTCTTTAAGTTTTGTGTTATTAGGATTTCTTGTCACCAGTCTTCGTTTATTAGTTGGTTAAGTTTCGGACGTTTGCATAATGGTACTTCATACTGACCAGGAATATTATATTTTTCAAGCTGATAAATTTTTAGTCACGTATAAAGAAACTAATTATAGAACGTATATGTTACGTTCTGAATTCTAAAACGCACTAATCATATTGTGTCACGCCTTAATCCTAAAACGTTGCTATAAGTCAAGGCTGCCAGTGTATAACAAACACAAGTTTTGAAAATGTTATATCTTAACTAGATATATAATGTATGGTGTTGATTAAATTGACTATTGCATTAAAGTGTCGTATATCTTAGCTTCTAGATATAGTCAAGGAGGCATTATTTTTCCATAGGTAGCTTAAGAATATGCATAAATCATGTGTGACATAAGTATTTTTGTCAATATTGAAAAATCATGCATGAGTTTTTATAGGAATTGCTTACGACTAACAAAGATATACGTATATTATAAAGATTGGGAACATTAATACCTATTGTTTTTTTTTCTTCTTATTGTTCTATAGTTAGGTGGGTTTGATGGTGATTGATTATTAAGAAGTTTGAAAATGAGAGAATTTAATTAAACATAATATGATAATATACAATCACACCTTTCTAGCTGTCCAACGCAATCCTCCGAATTATACATTACTTTTGCCGTTCAATAGTTTGTGGGTCATTGGAGGTTTAAATTCTCGAGTGTATGCGAGAGCTGTGAACGTACAAGGCCTCCAATTTACCTTTAGATATTACTACTATGTGTAATAAACTAACAAATTAAACAACCGTCAAACGTTAGTTGAAGCCTAAAACTAATAATTTCACATAGAACCTTCAAAAATTAAGAGACAATCTTGTTACACGAATGTTCATGTCTTTAGAAATTAGATGTATTGGTCACTTTTGTTGGACCTCAGTTTGAATCCAAACACTAGAAAGTTGCGGAATTATTTTAAAGTGAATACGTAATAGTGAAAACCCTCAAATAACTAAATGTTTGATATAATTAAGCTCACGTAATATTGTACAATACGAATAATATCAAAGACACTCGATTATAAAGGACTTTAGACCGTCTAGTAAGTGTTGCACAACTTTATCTCCTAAGGCGTAACACTTGTTTTTCTCTCTAGAACGACTACGTACATTTATGACTCGTAGTTTAAGTATTTATAGTTGACATAAAACCCTAAACTATTACGCAAGCACAACACTTTGTGCAACAGTCAGTAAACGCTTGAGACACTTTACGACTCAATCTACATACATTATAAACTGCACGACATAATTGTAAACTAAGTACAAGTAAAATCAATAGACGATTATGCTCCAACAAGATGTCTAAAAGCAATTAAACATGGACTTGATTAAGATTTCATCATTTAATTCCACCATTGGCTCTTATCAAGGCCGGTCCGAAGCACGTGTTGTGTGAGCGAACATACATGGACCTGAGATCGGAAGTGGCTAGATATTTTGCTATTCGTATATATATGCATTACAACTTAATAAAAAACAAAATTATTTATATCTAGACGACGCTTTATAGAAAAGAAATGTTAAATATGTAATGAATTTATTTTATAAAGAATCCATTTCTTAAATTCATACATGATCCTCTTATTCTTGGAACCTGCTCTAACTATTGTGGGTGGAATGAAAGTGTAATCCATGTCATACTTCTCAAAATTCATTATAATCTTCTGATCTCAAGGAACGTGCTAGTGTTAATTGTCGAGGTTTTTTCATGAAATTTTTTGTTGAAAAAACTTTCAGAAACATCTAATAAAGTTGAAACTAAAATGGACTTTTGGAAATGAATTGATGGAACATATTCTTTTAACCTTAGTTTTATTAAAACAGCATTTTATCTAATTTTGTTTCCATTTGATCGACATTTATTAAATTGTGTATAATGCAATTCATCCGCATATAATAAAAGAATATCATAACTTTTAATTATTTAAGATTCTAAGATCGTAATGATTTCAATTTTTCAGAATTCCTTGTACCCTGACAAAGATAAAAAGGAAAAAAATTAAAATAAATAAATAAATCAATCATTGTGTTAAATCACTTTTAATTTAACTTGAATTTTAAACCAAAAAGTATATATTAAAAATAAAATTAGGTTCTATTAAAAAACGCATATCACGCTACATTTCAATTTGGTCACGGCTTTGCCTTTGAGAGATAGTTAAATGGTCCATGCATGGATTGATTGTTTTAAATTCATTTAACCATTTTTATTTATTTATTTATTTTATTTTTAAATAAATTATTACGTTTACCATTTCTACAATAATGTATTAGACAATATGAAATTATGTGAATAAAAAAGAAATGTACTATACCATAGAAAATTAGAAATCTCAGCCACATGAGCCCCATGTTGAACATTGCTATCAACCAAAATGTAACCCGATATGTTATTCTCGGTATATAGCCGCTTAAGTCCAGCATTTACATAATTTGTACATATGTTGGATTTCAATTGAATGCGATAAATAAAAGCTAAACGTGAAAAAATGTCGCTAGTTGGTCGGTTAAGTAACAGATCAAGATCAACGGTAATGTAGGAAAAGAAAAATTCATGCATGACAAAGTAATAGGTATTTATCCAGTGTGGTTTTAGATTCTTCATTATGTAACTCATGTTTTTCTTTTTTAAAATGTTTTATAGAAGCAAAATTCTAGTAATAACGGTAACATGATACTGTGTTAACATTCTCGTAATTTTGAAGAAAAGAGAAGTGCCTACATGTCTCAAATTGTTTCCGCCTTATCAAAATTTAAATTTAGCATATGTAAAAATAACCGGACAGGTTTACCCTACCAAAAAAACTAAATATATATAGACAAGTTTTATATACTTTCAACCAATTTGACTTATCTTATTTATTTTTAAAGTTGTTTTTGATTGATTGATTTATTTATTTATCATTTTACATATTAAACTACATATTTCTTTGCTGAATTTTTCAAATATCAATAATAAAGTTAGGGGATGAAATAAAAGTTTTTGGATGGCTATAATGTTCCAAAATAATTTCTAAATAATATTAATTTTTTTGAAGTTAGTTGGTAGGGGCCATATATGAGGTAGGAGAGTTGACCCTATGTTAGTATAATTGGTTTTGTCTTGACAATTAAATTAAAGTAAAATGAATCATGTTGGATAATAACATAAATTGTTCTTTATTACTTGAATAAAAAAATAATATTATAAATTTATATTAGTATCATGATACTCTTTGTCTTTTACTCTTTTTAATATGACGACAATAATAAATAGTTAAGCGTAAAAACAAATGAAAGTTAAAATCATTATTACACTTAATATTGATCTTGATATGCAAGTAATTTGAAAAATTAAATCTTCTTACACGTTATTGACACGTGTCTCTCGATCGTCATCTCATATATTAACTTTATTACTGGTCATAATCATGTTATTAGAAAGATAACTAAAGGAACGAGTTAAAAGATAAGTAACATTTTACGACAAAAAACCCGGTTTAAACCTAATTTTGTAACAAATTAAAAAGGTTTATATTCATGGTATTTTATTAAACTAAGAAAAGGTATAACTGCAAGTCTCCATATCCTAAAGTAGAACAATTAATTGGTTTGGAATACGATGTCTGATCATGAATGAAATCGAAATATTGATCGAATCATAATAAAATTTACAACCCTATGATATCTACATGACTCTTAGAAAGTCAAATTGTCAAACATTGTGGAATCTGAAGTATTGGTCAAAGGTATGGTATGGCATTGGCTTGTGATCATTTATGGGTGACAGAGGAGAATATTATCATTCAAAGCCAACACCAACTTTTATACTATCATTGCTAAATAAAAATCCATGATACTAACAAGGAGGGTCGGTTTCAAGAATATATAAATGTTTTTTGTGAAATTTAAAAAATGAACTCTTTTATAAACAATTTTTTTTTTACACATCAAACAATACTTTAATAAAACCCTCGCCCACATTTTTTGTGTTTTTGTTAGACAAATATATACACGTATTCGAAATAAATGGGTCTCTTCCGGCCTAAAGGTTTTGTATAATCGCACACCATGCACTGTTTCGAACCGGTGTTGCAAGTAAGTTACATCTAGCCATACAGTTATATTGAGTACTTATATTGATCATGGATTTTATACCATCAGTTTTGACTAATTGGTCAACATCGTTAAAGTATATGATATCACCTCCTCTATAGGTCTTCCCTAATCTGTCTTGCGACGAATTATTGCATGCCCCTAACCATTAAACGACCATTGTGAAACGCCAAGTCTTTAGGTTAAGTATGCATATGAATGACGAATGATAGAATATATTTGTACAATTAATGATGGTTTATGACTGACCATATATATGAAAAACAAAAATTATGTAGTGAGAGTTGCAGTAATTAATGAGATAAAAAGATTTAATTAAATAAGATGAAAAAAGACAATGTAAAGGACTTGTGCAGTGAATCTAATACCTGGGGGAATCCCATATGGGAAGCAACCTTGATGTGGTCCAAATTAACATGATATATATTTCACAAGATCTTCCTTAACATCAAATTATTACCCCTACTTGTCTCTTTGTCACCCAAATTTTGTACTAACATAGGTTTATCAACAATAAAAGTTACAAAAGTTTTCTGTCCAATAATATGAATTCAATTCAAATAATAATAAAATCCTATATATAATTAGCAAAATCATATATTCTTTTAAAGCAAATAACCACATGTCCAAAAGACCTAGGTGTAACTAATCTAAGCAATACTAATTTTTTTTATTTTTTATTTGAACCACAAAGAGGATGATAAGTATATAAATATAAAAATACTAGCGATGTGTAGTTTTTAATGTGAAACAAAAATTACAACACCTAAAAAGGACATACATGTTATTGCGAAAAACTATTGTTTGGGTCATCATTCCAATTAATGAACCCAATTTAGCTTCAGATGATTGCTTCGGCTATCAATCTAAGAAAATGCCAGGACTTGAATTTTTTGAACCGTTTCAAGTGTCGAAGTTGTTAAACTATTAAACACGTTGTCATTACGCGCATACCATAAAACCCAAATTGTAACTCGCATTACCGCCTCAAAACACTTCTCCAACAAACATGAGAAACCGACAATTTTGACAATCACCCAGATGGAGTCTAAAGACAGATCATCTGAACATTCCAACCCCCACCAATCGAGAATTATGAACCAAACGGACTTTGCAATGACATTCAAAGAAGACGTGATTAAAATCTTCAACTTCATGATTACATATATTACATCCCACCTCGATTATAATCTAAGAAACACTAATGGTTTGGAAGGTATATATTATGGGTTTTGCTCGTTAACCCTGTATTACCCTTAGGGTTATTGTTTAACATATTATAACTCAAGACCAAGTTCGGATATGTGGTGTTATGTTTAGCAAAAGCCTATTAATATTTTCGGGATTATTTTAAAGTGTACTAATCCTTTAAATTTATATTTCGGATGGGGTTAGGTCATGACTAATGATCCATTCATGTTAAAAGCCGACATGAATCAAGTCAAGGCTTAAAGTTTATAATCCAATCTAGAATCCCAACCCATATGAGCCAAAAAGACAAAGCTAACCTCTACCCAAGTTCGAGTACGAACCAACAATATCTTTCCTCATGAAATATATAGATTATGAACAAAAATCGATAGGAAAAAAAATAAACACCATATGACATGAAATGGGGTATGGCAAAAAAGTCTTTAAAATTTTAAGGTGACAAGGCATGGACCATAGTGAGGCAGTCTGACATAGACATACGAGTCCTATATTTTTAAACCTAAATTTCATGAACATTTGACATGTTGAAATATATTTATATATATAAAAAAAAAATCATAAAACAATTAGTCATAAAATATTTGTTTTTGTCACATAAAGTTATAGTAATTTGCAGAGAAGAGAAGTGTGAGTACATAAAATTTTGTTTTTCTATCAAAACATCAGATCAAGTTTTGTTCATTCACAGAGGGTATAATATTTCTTCCAGGACCATGATCTTTTTCAGTCTATTTCAAACTTTTGTACTACACATTTATCATATTTTATATTAATTAATTAATTATTATACAAAAAAATACTCCAGTGAAGCTTGTGCTAAAATTAGCATTAATTACACAAAAAAAATGTGAAATGAAATATGTCTATGAAACATTGAAATATACTTTTCGACCCTAAAACTACGACGCGACGACCCTAGAGATTATAGTTTTGTATATATTAAGTTAAATATCAAATATGAGTAACATATATTTTGGAAATGCATGTTGAAGTACATATTAGGTAGTTCCTTACCAAATCCTAGATGTTTTGATTTCCCATTATGGTATCACTTGGAATAAGGATCTTTCTTAGTACCACAGTCCACATGTGTTTGGAAAGTGTCTCAAACTAAGGGTTGTGCTTGGAATAATTAATGACCTTGATGTAGTGTACTTGAAACTAATGTTGTAGAAGTCGATAGACGCACGTTAAACGATGGAGTAGGAATTAGGGATTAATATGAGATAAATCGTAGACTAATCGTGGTTAATCGAAATTAATCGGATTGAACTTTCTATATATAATGGGTTATTTTAGGTTATTTGTGAATTATTATTTTAGTATTTTATGCAATTGGCTAATTAATGGGCTATGACATCACAAAAATCTCTTTGACTTTCATATTTTTCACACTTCTTTCGATTACAAGTTATTTTTAAACCGATTATGACCGAATTGATACGATTTTGACCGATTTGTTGATTGATTATTTCGAGGGATTAATTAATGGATTAATGAAAATCTCATCGGTAAAAAAGGGATTGGGGATTAATCGGTGGATTAATGGGATTTTTACGACCTAACTTAAATCTAAAAATTAAATTTTGGTTATTGAGGTTAAATTTACATGTTTGGTATACGGTTAATTTCTGATATAAGCCTAACTTTTCACCTATAGGCGTCGTTTAGGTAGTAGAAGTGAAAAAACATTGAGTTTGTAGAGGACTCGGCTTATATCAAAACATGTCACTTACACTTTATTTATTTTTTATTTTTTTGTAAAATTTTACACACTCATAGTCAAAACTTACAGGTTACCAAAGTGTGAATGAAATTGAAATTTGTATGTGTGATATCAAATATGTTTGAGCAGCCCACTTATTGTTCCCAATTAGCCCAAAAGGCTAAGTGTCCGTGGGCCAACAGAAAACATGAAACGTCCATATTTTAATAGCTTTTGTTATGGAAATAGATACTTGCTTACTGTTTTTAGAATAACAATGAATTAAGCTTAATATAAAAACTTTGGTCCCTATAAATGAGATTAATATGTTACATGTGCATAGGCGAAGCCACAAGAACTTTTACGTGGGGGTAAAGTTCGTGTAAAAGAAAAAATACCTTATGTGCAAATAAACATCACAACACACCGTATATGATCACAAACGGTTGAAAGTATTTTTCCGTTTTAGTCTCATTTTACTGTAACCTTGGAATTCATTCAAAAATAAATTCACAATCTTACATAAACAATATTAATGAGTATTTGGTTGGAAAAGTACAATCTCTAAAGGTCAAGAACCGGTCTTTTGTATTTGGTTGGAAAACTACAATCTCTAATAAAAACGATAACATGAAAACGGGAAAAGGATGAACTTGGGTAACAAGTCCACTATAATCAACACTAATTAAATGAAAGAAAACAATCTTAGGTCGTGATTGAGGGATCAGTCTCTTTCAGGCTTCTATATATTATTATTGGTATCGTTTCTATATCTCTGTATGATCCAAAGAGCGGCGGCACCTACCACCATATCCAAAAATTTACTATGGTGCGTCGAAAAAGCAATGTTAAAGATATCTTCAATAGAGTATATCGTTGATATAGTATCGTAAGGTTCCACTAATTTGCTATGACATACGATTGTTTACCTAAATTTGCCACAATTCGGCCACATATAAAAACTAATCTGTCTTGTTTTAGTTTCTTAAAAACTAGTGTATTAATTTTAGGTTTTGATTATGTCGCCAAAATGTCCAAACCTAGCTCCACACTCTTTCTAACCCTTTAACATTCTTTACATGTCACAAAAACTTTGCTCAAATATGAGCGATTTTTGAGATACACTCATTTGGAACGCGCTTTCTAAAGCTTGACCTTTTGAATGTCGAGGAGTCTTTTGTTCACGTTTTTTAACTAGCATGTTAGCCGGCCGTCTTAGATCTTATCGTTGGTTATTGTCTTCTTGTTTTTCTCGTCTTACATGGACATCATATGTTTTATAGGTTCCTACCTCGGTATTCTTGATTTAGAATTAGTACTTGATTAATATCACTACAAATTAAACTGATTATATACCAATAATATGTGATTTAATGCATTATTATATGTCATATAGGATGCAAAAGTTAAAGAACTTAATAATATAGAAACATTAAATATAAGATTGATTTAGTAGTATAAAATGGTCTAAGAAATCAAGTTGTCCGAGATCATATCAATGGAGAAATCTGGTTATGGCAACGATGGAATATTCCGATCACTTTGGTCACCTATAGTCATCCCCTCCGAACCCAATACATCAATGGTTTCCTTCCTTTTCCGCAACGTTTCATTGTACCCAAACAAACCTGCCTTGATCGAGTCGGAATCTAGTGAAACTCTCACTCACTTGGAACTTAAAACCTCAGTAGCCAAACTTTCTCATGCCTTGAACACTGAACTAGGAATCACCAAAAGCAACGTTGTTCTTATCATTGCTCCAAATTCAATCCAATATCCTGTTTGCTTATTCTCAATCATCGCTCTTGGAGCGATAGCCACCACTGTGAACCCTCAGTATTCGGTCCAAGAGCTATCTAAACAAATAAAAGACTCAAACCCGAAACTTATTATTACCATTCAAGATTTGTACGAAAAAGTTGAAAATTTTGGGCTACCGGTTATGTTTTTAGGATCAGAAAGTTCAAGAAAAGGGTGTTTTTCGTATAAAGATTTGATTTTGAAATATGGGTCGGTCTCAGAATTGCCTAAAGTTTCGATACAGGGGGATGATACTGCAGCCTTGTTGTATTCATCTGGGACAACTGGTGTTAGTAAAGGTGTAGTTTTGAGTCATAGGAACTTTATAACGGTTTCACAAATGGTAACTTTTGATCAACGGTTAAAGGGAGGAATAAAGGATCAAGTGATCTTGTGTTTTTTGCCAATGTTTCATATATTTGGACTCGGGATTTTGGTATATTCTCAGTTACAAGAAGGGAATACAATTGTATCGATGGCGAAGTTTGATTTTGAAGGGATGTTGAAGAACGTTGAGAAACATAGAGTGACACATTTGAAATGTGTTCCACCAGTTGTTCTAGCTTTGGCTAAGCGCGACGATATGGTTAAGAAGTTTGATCTTTCTTCGTTGAAGGAAATTGGTTCGGGTGCTGCACCTTTAGGAAAAGAATTGATGGAGGAGTGTTTGAAGAAGTTCCCTAATGTTTCAGTTCTTCAGGTAAACTTCAAATTTAGCGGATTGATGCTTATTTAAAACTACTTCTTATAACCATATGTTCAACAGGGATATGGCATGACTGAAACAACGGGTATTATCTCAATGGAAAGTCCAATTATTGAATCTCGATTCTCTGGCTCAACCGGAAGGCTTAACCCAGGAATAGAAGCTCAAATAGTTAGTGTAGATACGAGTAAGCCACTTCCTCCTAACCAAATGGGAGAAATTTGGGTTCGAGGAGCTAACATAATGCAAGGTATGTTCCAATTATAACGTTTGAAACTTGAATAGTCGGGTGAAATATATATTTGTCATATTAATCTTCTTTAGTGTTGAAATTTCAGGTTATCTCAACAATCCTTTCGCTACAAAGATTACGATAAATGAACAAGGTTGGTTGCATACAGGGGATCTTGGATATTTTGATGACGAAGGTCAATTATTCATTGTTGACAGAATCAAAGAGCTCATTAAGTACAAAGGTTTTCAGGTAAAACATGTTTTTGTCATACATAATTTGTAATTTTTTCTTTTAAATATATTTTCGTGTGTGGCCTAAACAATCTTTTAACGTACTTTGTAGGTTGCACCAGCAGAACTCGAAGCACTTCTGCTTTCGCATTCTGAAATATCAGATGCTATTGTTATCCCGTAAGCCACGAATACAATCTTTTGTTTAGTATAGTCCTCGGTACTTGTTGACAACATTTAAATAAGTTACAGAATAACATCAATCGACATATTACATGTTATCTATACTCCTTTATTAAGCATATGACATTTTTTAAATTTAAGTAAATTTTTAAGTAGCTTCAATATTGACCATCTATTATAAATCAAAAGGTTACAATTCATGTTATTTTAACCATTCATTTATCAATCACTTCAAAACGTAACCGTCACTCAAAACTCTAATACATAAATTTTCTTTTAATAATTATTAGCTTCCTTAAAAAAATGTATCCACCATTTATAAATGCATCCAACTATTAGTAATTTAATATTTATTATGAACATACTACTGAAAAACACTATTACTTGTAGCAACGTTATATATGCGCGGGTACCTTTGCTAGTAGATAGATAATAGATTAATATAGCAACACATTGTCATGTCTTCTAGGTTTCCTGATGATGAAGGTGGTGAGGTCCCAATTGCATTTGTGGTCCGTTCCCCAAATAGTTCGTTGACAGAAGAGGATGTTAAAAAGTTTATTGCCGAGCAGGTAGAGATCCGTATAAATTCAGAACCATTTTTCACTAAGCTCAATACTAACTTAAACGAAAACAATGTAGGTTGCACCATATAAAAGATTGAAGCGGGTGACGTTTGTAAACAGTGTTCCAAAGTCGGCTTCTGGGAAACTTCTTAGACGAGAACTTAAAGAAAAAGTCCGTTCGAAAATGTAAGAGTTAATGTATGATAAATTTGCCATTTCCTATTGAATTATCATGTGTTAGTTTTTCTAGTTATTGAATTTGCAATCAACTTTCAAATGCTTTTGAAACATTACTTTTTAATCATGTGTGTCTTGGTGATGATTCTTACACCAGTTGTTATAGCCATACACCACCTATATTTATATATTGACTAATTTACCCTTATTAAACCTAACTTTACTTGGTGTTTATTTCGGCTTATGTAACGGGTTTATGAGCTATGTAATTTTTCATAAGCTTATAAGGCCATTTTTTTCGACTATGAGTTTATCAAATGATTCGAATTAATTTAATTAATCTGGATTAAAATCAAACTACCTACTCAGTCCATTTAGTTATATATTTTTAAGGCCATGTTGGGTTGTTTACTTGGACCTTGTATATTGGGCTCTCTATAACGGTCTTTTTATTAGGCCTCACACCTCATGAGTCATGCCAATGCATTAAACCTAATCTGACCGGTAATCGAAAAGTTAAACATAAGTTATAAACCTTTATTAGATAGAATAACGAATTTGACCCGTTACAAGGGCAAAAACATAGGCAGATCTAAAACTCTAAACATATATTAGAAAGGTCAAGCCAAACTCGTCCCTACTTCAAATGTATTAACCGTTTACAACCCTAACTTCTAAATGCTACTCCCTCCGCACCAAAATATAAGATTGATTTAGGAATTGTCTGACCCTGCGCTTTATTGACTGTCATGGCAAAGCTAAGTCGAATGGAAAACTGTTTTCGTTTCAGTTTGAACGGAAACATGTCATCGTCTGACGGACAAAGAGTTTACGAAAATATTACTTATAACATGCGATGTATCTATAAAAAAGTTCCGGTCCTGATAGTAGACTGTATGAACACACGATTTGGATACGTAAAACATTAATGGATCGATTTAAGATCATATTAAGATAGTTGGTTATAAATTATGTACAGACTTCACATATTTAAGATCATATTAAGATCGTTAGTTATAAATCATGTAGCGACTTCACACTATTTGTAAATCGTTACGACCTACTTGGTATGCCCTATGCCGTCTCTTTTAGTCATCGGTCGGTTTTGTTTTTCTCATATTAATAAATAATTACTGAGTCAATTATTGTCTCTTTCTTTCCCATCTCGAATCACGCATATTAGTGACGGAACTAGACATATCAGTCACAATGTTAGAAATCATATAGGTAAATACGGGCCAAAGAGGTAAAACGGGTTAAACGGTCAAAGGGAATAAAGATGGTTAAATGATAAAAAAGTGTCATATGAGTCGACAAGGAATTTTCTTACCCGCGCGTTGCGACGGAGTTTAAAATTATATAATTTTGATTGTCGGTTTAAAATTGATAATTAGATTGTATTTTCTTTTCTTTATCCTTTTTACATCTTTTCTTCTAAACATGAAAAGATCATACTAAAACGTGTTATTTTTTACGATAATAATAACAATAATAGTAATTATTAAAAAGATATTATAAACATGATAATAATACAAATAATAGTAATAAATATATCGTTTATAGTTAATATATTAATAGATAATAAGGTTATTAAAAGTGTTACTTCTCGCAACAACAACAATAATTAAGAAAAGAAAAAAAAAATGTGATACTAATACAAATAATAAATAATACTAACTGTTAATAATTAATAACATTAATAGATAAGAAAACTAGTCCAATGATGAATTAAAGGAAAGACCTGCTATTTGTGTCTTTTGAAGAGTAGAGAAAGGGAAATTCTTTTAAATCAAATCAAAACAAGTAATGGATCTAGCTTCATTCTCTCCTTAGGATCATCTCGCCTTCGTGGGTCTCCGCTTTCTAGGAGTCGAAGCTATGGCACCAGAAAATCAAAGAGATTTCGTCCCGAACCACTCGTGTAGTCTTTTTCCTGCTGATAGGTCGATCCACCTACACGTTTTGCTTTTACAGCTATATTCGGAGTTACTCCATGTATTGTTTGACCTAAAACAGATAGTGGATTTGTTTTTGTCTTTTGATGAATCTTTTTCACGGCTCGATAGATAATTTGATAAGCAAACTTCAACAGATTTACAGTCTGTTGCTTTTGACCACTCGACCACTACGCAGATTCAATAGCAAAGAAAAGAAGCGAGACCATGAAGACTAATCAGACTCTCGGAGATAAGGGTTAAAAAATATTAATAATAAAATTTAAGAGTTAAAGAAATAGAAAGAAATATGAAATAGAATTTAAATATTATAATTATAATCCTTTCTCTCTAATAAACGAGGGATTGGGATGGCATCATATGGCTGATGTGTCCCGTCCTTAAACAATCCAACTAGGATAACTATTAAAAATGCTGACGTCATAATGCAAAATCTAAATAATTGTTTTTTTTAAATAGTACAACCTTTATTGTAATTGTAAGAGCACTCGGAGTGATAATGAGTGACAATGAGGTTGTGGTAGGTTGTGGGGAAAAAGGTGATGACGTGGCAGTAAGAATGAGAGTTGTGAGTTGTTATGATAGGGAGGGTTGTGGTGGGTTGTGGTGAGTTGTGGGATTATTTTATTAATTTTTTAATTTTTTTTTCTTAAAAGATAAATAAATAATATTAAAAGTTTGTAATTAAAACATTAAATAAAAGATAAATAAATAATTAAAAGAATATAAAATATTAAAACTTAATAAGAAAAACATTAAATAAGATAAATAAATAAAAATACAAATAACTAAGACAAAAACAAATAATTAAAACAATACAAATAAAAGCTAAACTAATTCATCCCGTATTTTTCTAGGATTTTTATTTTCTCGGCTTCGACCCAAGCCGCTTGTGCCGGCGGCATCCCCTCCGTGCTTTGTTGAAGAAACATCATATCGTCTCTTCTCGCACTAGAGTAAGCCGCTTCCTCTTGTCGGATAGCCGCTTGTTGTTGTCGCATAGCCGCTTCCTCTTGTTGGATAGCCGCTTGTTCTTGTCGGTGGAGGGTTTTCTTCTTTATTTCCGCCGTTTGCTTCTTCGTCTTCGTAATCTTCTTAAGGTGTGTCGCGATGAGCCCGCAAAGAGTCGAGGACGAAGATGTTTGCGCCTTATCGGAGGCGTCGGATGATTCCTTTCTTTTGCTAGCTCTCTTTTTCCCTTGAGGTCGTTCCTCCACATCATCCGCAAATATGTCGTCCCCGACACCAACGTCGTCGAGGTTGACGGTATCGGTATCGAGTGGAGGGTCTATCTTGACAAATGCGCGCCATCGGCTATGATCCCTCCAGATTTCCCAGGCCTTGTCATGCCTAAAAACCGATTTCTCGGCTTCAAGGTACATTTTCCGAGCCGCTTTGTAAACCGCATAGTCGTCGGTCCCGCTTTCTCGACATCTTACCGCCTCGGCATGGTGGCCGATAAAAGCCTTGACCAAGGCACTCATCGCCGTGAACTTGGAGTTGAGGGACTCCTTGCCTCTCATCGGCAATCCTAGATTCGTCGCCTCTTTGTTGTAACCCTCAACGATCCGTATCCAAAATCGAGGTCCGGGTTGGGCGTTTCCTTTAGCCTCATCTTCCGAGACCGAGCACCACATCCCCGCCAACAGTTCCTCCTCTTTCTCCGTCCATGGAAGCTTTACGCACGTCTTTTTCTTTTTCGACGTGGACCTACGTGACCCGGATGCTTCGACCACATCGTCCGTTTCTTGGACGATCTCTTGGGTTTCAGGGACGATCTCTTGGGTGGTTTGTGTTTGTTGGGTTGGAAAAGTTTGGGGAAAAAAATGTTGGGATTGTGAGAAAAGGTTTTGATGCATGGCGTATTGCTCGGGATTGAACAATTGTTGTGTGTATTGTGGTGGAATAGGTTGTTGCGTTAAAAAATTGTTAAGAATATTTTGGGATTGTTGTTGCGTATAGTGTGGTATTTGGGGAGGATATAAGGGGTTTGGAGTGCCGAAATAGTTGGCGAAACCGGATGGTGTTTGCGATTGTGGCGTCGAGGGATTGTTTGTGTTTGTTTGGGGAGCGTTTGATGAAGACGAAGACATTTTGTGATTATTTTGGGTTTGGGTATTAGATTGAATTGGATTAAGAATAAGATTGTTGAAAGAAGGTGTGATTTTTTTGGTTAGATTGTGGGGGTATTTATAGGTGAAATTGTTTGGTTTAAAAAAAAAAAAAATATATATATATATATATTAAATATATATCAACGGATATATAACCGTTTGAAAAGGAAAAAAACAAAAAAAAAAAACTTTAAACATCACAACGGCTCGTTGCTACCACAACCCAGGCCTCACAACGAGCCGAGAACGGGCCAGGCCGGAGTGATAACGAGGCAGAAGCCTCGTTGTGAGGCGAGAACCACGCGAGAACGAGGCAAAATTTTGTCCACTCCGTGTGCTCTAAGTCCCTAATATTGGGTAGTGTGAACTGTGAACCAAAAAATAAAAGCACGCAATCTCCTTCATTGGTGGATAATCAATCGAGTACTTGAAAGGCTAAATCTTAAGCAACTAAATTCTCCATTGGCTGGCAATTGAAAGGACGGTGTATCCTTCCCAAATTTTGTCCAAATTAATAAATCTTTTGAATTGAAACAACGCGCCTTTTTTTATGAAGTTTTCTTATTTAAATCAAAATACAATTAGGGTTCTTTCACCATCTGGCTTTTCACCATCATCTGATACTTTTCTGGTTTCTAAGAATGGAGAAAGAAGCAATTAGTTTAATCAAAGACATATCTACCAAAAAGGATATGGAATGTTAAGTTTATGGAGGCAAACCTAAGATCGATATGAGTGTGATGGATGAAAAGGTATGATTACTATTTGCGTATTCATATTTCTTATGAAAACTATTTGCGTATTTTTAATTAGTCGTTTAAATTGTATAGGAAACTGTAAAGATGGATTTAATGGATATTTTTGAAATCCACATTCAACAGGGAAGTGTCATAATTCTCTCTAAGTTTGGAGTTGGTGAGATGAATGACACGTATCCTGTTATTAATCATCAATATAAGCTCAACTTCTACCGTAATAGATCGATTAGAATTTGTCAGGAGTTTAAAGGTCCTTTGTATGGTTTTCGTATGGTTGCATTCGATGATATCCTAACCCGGAAAGTGGTTGTAGACTCTACTGTTGGTTAGTATACCCTTTTTATTAATAGTACCCTTCGTCTTTCGTTTTGTAGGCATAAGTCTTAACCTTTGTTTATGATTTATTCGTTTTGTAGGATAAGGATTTCATTGATGCGATGCTGGAAGATGAA
Organism: Senecio squalidus; assembly: GCA_910822075.1. Classification (NCBI taxonomy): domain Eukaryota; kingdom Viridiplantae; phylum Streptophyta; class Magnoliopsida; order Asterales; family Asteraceae; genus Senecio; species Senecio squalidus. Next base: position 2,963,269 of record CAJVGC010000591.1, on the reverse strand, counting down.
GCAAGTACACAGGTTTACAAAATTGTTCCTACTTTTAAATTTAAAAGTGATTTGGTTGTAATATGTAAGTTAAGTTTTAAAATTGATACGGTTGTGAATTTTTGATAGGATACTACTGTGGCGAAGGAGATCGAGTCTAATAGGGTTGAGGAGTTTTCACATGGAGATTCTCTAATAGGGTTGAGGAGTTTTCACGTGGAGATTCTCAATTTAAGGTAACAACATAATATACACATACCAATTGGCTTTTACAAATCTTGATTTGTATGTTATATTGTAGATATTATGTGATTTGTTTGAAGGGTTCTGTGTCTTATACAGAGGATTCTGAAGCCGGCGTGGACAACATTGATGCTACAACCTCGCTTGGCAAACGTCCTTTGGAGGTTGATGACAAGGACTTAGTTCGACAGAATTCATCTACAAGAATGAAAGTTGTGGTTGTAAGCTTGAGAAGTGATCTTTTTCCTATTTTATAAGTACGATGTGTGATTATTTTAGTGTTTGTTAACAATGGTCTGTAAATGCTATGTGTTGGTTTACTCTTTTGGTTGCTAAGGGTGAAATCCTACATAAACATCGTGATCGTGTTAGTGATTGCCCGTTGCCTTTTTTGCTGCAACGGTTTGTAGAACTTAGAACAACTCTTTTGATTATTATGGATGAAAATGAAAATTGTTAACACTATTGCTGATGAAAATCTGAACTTAATGAAGTATCTGTTTTTTGATTATTTTATTTTAGTTTAAATTTCTTTACCTGGTGTATGTAGAGTTTGGTTATTGTTTTCGTGGGTCATGTATTGTGTTTGGGAGTCATGTATTGTTTTGCGGGCTTAAGGCTGAAAACACAAACAGTTAATTTTTTTTTCAATATTGGTCCAACTAGATTTAGAAAGTTGTTTTTTAATGTTCTTTTTCCGTCTTGGCCTAAGTAGATTTAGAAAACATTATTCGGTATCGCTTTATACTATTTATTTTTCTTTTTTTCGTCTAAAATAAAAAAGAGGTTTAATATATTTTTTTTTTAATATATTAAACGGCATCTTGCTTATTACTCAGTTTGCAAGAGAGGTAGTCTCGGCTGCGGGTGTACATGAGCCATTTTGGGGTCGATTTCTACCTAAATCCTTTTGATGTCCATCATATAGTGTGTTTGGGATTTAACTCTTTTTTCGGTGTTGGTCCAATTAGATTTAAAAAATTTGTTTTTTAATCTTCTTTTTTCGCCTTGGCCTAAGTAGATTTAGAAAACATTATTCGGTATCGCACTATCGCTTTATACTATTTTTTTTTTCTTTTTTTTTTTTTTTTTTTTTTTAATTAAGAAAGAAACTTACTCTTTTTTTTAATATATTAAAGTGCAACCATTTGATTCTTTTTGTTGTTATTTCTTTATGATAAAGTATATGATTATTTCTACATAATATTTTGTATAAAAAATCTAATAAGCTCATGAATTTTAACACTACTTACAACCACTTTTTATTAAGTATTTTTTTTGTACTTAAAGCTAACAACCATTTTTATAAAAAGTATAACTAAATAAAACACCCTTAAACCCTACCCAAACACAACACTTTTAAACATCGTTTTCGTTTTTTGTGTTAGTGTTCATTTTTATTTCCTATTTTCTGTTTAATTTGTTTCATGAACATGAGATGTTTGATGCACACACGTGATTTAATAGAGCTTTTGTGTTTTCTTAAACCTCAAATATAATCAATTCTTTTAAAATTATATTTTTCAATTTTAATGTCAATTCCCGTGTATACACGGGTGATAAGCTAGTTAATAATAATTAAGAGCTAAAGTGAGAATTAAAAGAAAAAAATATTGAACAAAAAATATTAGGGGTAAAAGTAGAACCCTTCACCTTCCATTTAGGAAAAGAGAATGTTTACCATTTTAACAAGAATAACTTTTGTGATTCTTCTATGTATAAAATATATTGATTTTAGAAAATACTATTTACAAAAGCTTTAATTTTTTTGATTCTTCTGTGTATAAAATATATTAATTTTAGAAAATACTATTTACTAGAGATTTAATTTATAAATTGAGTTATAATATAGTATAATATAATATGAACATATAAAATTGGTATAGGATGACTTTAACAGTATTTAGAAATTATATGGACAGTCAAACCTTTACCGAAGTTAGATGCTCTTTAAAACTTTTTATTTTTTTGAGATTTGTTTGTATAGAAAAGCAAATATTGTATCACACATCGAAGGTATCCAACAAAAGTTGTTCATTAAGCTAAAAACATTAATTACATAAAATAAGTTAGATTTTTGATAATAACAACTTCAGATTAATAATAAAAAAACATAGATTAATTACTTGTACTATTTCAATAACAACCCTTGTATTTAAGAAATTATTCTCGATTTGGAAGGAAAATAGATATCCAAACTCATAAATCAAATACATTAGAGTTGTGGTTATCAACACTCAATAATATATCAATCATTTAAACTAACATGAGTTGTGTTGTTCGTTATTATGTCATTCCTTTTAGAAGCGCTTAATTTAAATCAACTTTACTTTATGTTTTAATAAAGTATTGAAAGAATAATATTAAAGAATAATATTAAATGTAACACATAACTAAAGTGTGTTGGTGTTGTTTATATAATGATACGAAGAAAAAAAAATCATAAACACATTTAAAAGTATATAAGGTTATTAAGATCGGGAACTAACTTAGGATTGTTTTCGTATTTACAAGATCGAAATCGTTTAGGATAGAATTGAGATCGTACGATCGTACAAAAATAGTTTTTTCACATATTTTAATAATATGTCAAAATTATTGGTTAATTAATATATAAACTTAATGAAACGTACTTAATAACATTCATATATCTGTCGAATACTTAATTTAGTTAACATTGATTTTGATTTTACACAGAGTTCGTTGATTGATATAACATACTTTATGAAAATTACTTTTTTTAAATGTTGTAACCAATTTGACGCTTTGCTTTTCAGTTTATTTTAACAAAGGTAAATTTATTTTTATTATTGTTGTTTTATAATTCAGGAAAAGTAAGATTGGATGTATAAAGATCATAAGATATTAAGAGTAAGATCGATATTTTACTAAGATCCTATGTAGGATTGGGATTGTTTTTGACAAACAAGATCGAAAATTTGTAAGATTCTAAGATCAAGATCGCTATTTTAACAACAACATTGATATATGTTATTATATAACTATTGAATTGGAAAATGAAAAATATATACTACCTTAAACTAATTGATGTCCTACTTATTCTATATCTCTTTAATCTTTTTGAAAAAGTTAAATAATAAATGAATAGAATTCCTTGATTTTCGTTTTTAACAAGTATTATCATGAATCCCGCGCTTCGCTGCGGGTTTTAAAGTTTTACATGTTTATTTGTGTCGATTCCAATCAATATATATCAAATATTGGATAGACGCTTATTGAAACAAAGTCTCATTCAAAAAAAAAAAAAATCAGCTACAAAAGTTGGACAAAGGAAAACACCAATCATTTTATAAACAAATACGTAATAAACACCAATCCAAAATTGATCCTTACAAAAAAATAAAAAAAAAATAATAATAATTAGGGAAAAGAAACCCGATTTCATGCTTTAAGAATACTTGGTTTTAAAATTGTTTATTTAAATGTCATTCTAACACCAATAAAAACATACCTTTAAAATTATAAATCAGCTATATCAAACAACAAAAGTGTTAAATAATATTATTAAATGACATGAAACTACTTCTTTTTGACAAAAACAACAATCCATTTCTGACGTTTATATTGAAGTTTATATATTTTCAAATATTTTAAAATTTGTGCTTCGTTGCGGAGTTGAAGTTTCTAGTTATCTAGTTGTGCGATTTCAATCATAATATATATCCAAATACAAATACATTTATTTATTAAACATAATTACTTTTTTTCTACATATTTTATTAAAACAATAATGTAAAAATATAAAACAAAATACCAAATTAAAGACATCATAAATATAATATTGAGTAGAGATTCGCTCATTAAAACGAAGTCTCCTTTGAAAAAAATTATAAAAAAAAAATCTAACTTCAAAACTAAAACTATAATATAATAATCACCGATCTAAAACTCTAAAACTGGTCATCTCCTTTAAGAAAAAATTAATAATAATATTAAAAAAATAAAAAAAGTTTGAAAAAAGAAAAGAAAAAAGAAGAGAGCAGACTGGTACGGCATAGGCCAACTGTATTCAAGGTAGGCCAAATGGGTCAAGTGTATTGAAGGTAAAAAGAATGGAAAAAGAATGGAAAAGGCCAGTTACAGGATTCGAACCCGGGTTTCGGGTGAATATAGAGTTTGACATAACCATTTCAGCTATAACATATTTTGTCTAAAATTTCCTTACTTAGTGTATTTAAACGAAAAGAAAGAAAATGGCGCAGTGTTTGTTGACTTTTTTTTCTCTAAAAGTACTTATATTATTTTTTTTATTGCCAAAAACGGCAATAAGGTGCCTAAAACGGCAAAAGGACTTTGATAAATGTTCTATATAGTAATATAGCTTTTTTAATTTTAAAGGGCCGAATTTCAATTTTCTTTTAATAAAATGGGTGAAGCCAAATACCCTTCATAACTTTTATAAATCTTCCTTACAAATTGTCTCCATCAATAATAGACGACGAATTTAAAATTTTCGCATTAAAATTATGAAAAAAGATTTTTATAAAAATTTAAATAGTGTAAAAAAATTTGTATTCACTTTTAAGTATAAAGATCAATTTATGTCCATATGATTTCTGCACACAAAGAAAATGTATATAAATCACATGCGAAGAACTGATTTATACACTTACAGCCACATACAAAAATATAATAACATATGTCGACATTTTCATGTGAGCATTTTTTTTCTGTAGTTTTTAGTACTAAAATGTATCTAATTTGTATACATTTATAAACACGTAGATATTGTCAAAATCTTACGCATTTTGTAAAATAATGTAAAATAAAATACTTATAAATAAAAGATTGTTGTAGTGGCTAATACGGTTTTTAAAGTACATCCAAACTGAAAAAGTCAAACTCTAAATTCTTCAAAAAACTATGTATCAAACATATTTAACTAGATTATTGTCCCGCAATATCGTAGACATATATAAAAATTGAATTGTAAACATTATGTTTATGTAGATTTTAAGTTATTATGAAAAAACAATGTTATACGTATAATAACATGTATATCTTTACGTTTATACACATGTTTTTTATAATTATAATAACATATACACCTTTACGTTTATACATATGTTTTGATATTTTTTATTATAAGATTTTAAAGTAAAAATAAGGTAAATCATGTTACAAATTGAGTGATTTTATAAGTAAGTTAGAATTTTGTTTTTATTTTAGTTGAGATAGGAATTAAAGAGAGAATGCTATTATGTATTTGTAAGAGGGTGTAAAATGAGAGTACTATTTGATGACATTATCAATTTGATCTAACGGTTGAAATCATAAAAGTTAACTAATCAAAAGGTTTTTACTTCACCATGTGACATTTAAAACTTCTCTTTTATTATATATTAAAGATTAAAGATACGTGTCGATCAAATTCATTCACTAATATATGTAAGATTGTGTTTTTAAACCGTTTATTATACGTCTTTCCATAATATATGAAACTGAACTCTCGATTATAAATCAATTTTATGATGACATGTAATATGATACTTGATATGGTCAATTGTTTAGGCAATATAATAATTGAGTTCCATTTGAAGTATGGTTTAATTATTTAAAACACTAAAAGTCGTTGATTGATTAACACCATTATCTTTCCTTAGTGTCGTTTTCTTTATTTCAAAGATGTAAAAAATAAAAATAAACTAATAATAGTCGGAACGAAGAAAAAAATATTCAAACATCCACATATATAAAAGTCAACGGTTGTTATTTTCCTAAGATTTGACAACTACGTTAATGACCATTTTACTGACATGACATATGACAATCTTACAAGAGTTATCACTCTTTGTGTTCTAATAAATTAAATAGACATGAGGCCATATCTATAGTCATCTTCATCTTTATTTTCTTCTATCTATATCAAAATCTATATGTATCTTTATGATGAATCATCTTATCTTAATATATAATAAAAGAGAGATCTAAAATGTTACTTGGCCTAATGGTAACCACTAAATAACTTTGTAATTTTAATTTAGATCATTAGATCATTTTGATAATGTCATCGTTAATAATTTCATATTAACCCATTTAATTTTAATAATTTTAATAATTCTTTTCATACAAATACAAATTATTGGTATAAAAAGAAAAGAAAATTATTTGATTATTCTATGAGTGTTTTGCGTATAAACAGAATACATATCATATAAAAAAAATCTTATGTTCTTTTTTTATTTTTATTTAAACAATATTTTTAGTTTTTTGCATATTATAATTATTTTATCTTAAAGGCTTTTTCCGAATTATGCCGTAAATGTTTTCTTTAACTCAACATTTGTTAACCTAATCATTTTTTTTTTGCAAAACTAATAGCTTTCTATTAATCTTTTTATATAGATTTTATGTATTTGATAATATTGTATTTTTCGATATAATTATTCGCGTATAAGACAGGTCAATAAACTAGTTCATATTAATAAAAATAAAAAATAACATCGTATTGTATAGTTAAAATCTAGTTAAAATCTATTATTAAGATAATCGCGTCTTATGTAATGACACATGTCAATGATTGAATTATACCAATAAGGGTAAAATTGGTAAGTCAATGTATGCATAATATCTTTACATATCCCTAGTTAATCTTTTTCCAATATTAAGTCCCTTTTATTTAGCGTGAAAAATATGTAATATGAAGCAAAATATAAATTTTCGGGAATCTCCGATGGACCTTTGCCAAATCGTGATGGACCACATGATTCATTACTTCATTATAATTATAAAGTATGAGTATGTGATTTAATTGTATTGTAATTTCTATTATTTGTTTTAATTATTTATATTTTCAAACACACATCACTATTATTATATATCAACTAGATTATTATCGTGATAGCACAATTCTTTTTATAAAAACTGATAATATAGAAAGAAAAATATATTATAACATTAATTATGTTGTAATCTTTTATACCATTACATTTATAAATGTGTTGATTGAAGTTAACATTTAGACACGTTGTTATACATTCAACAACAAATATTGGTATATCTTATTAACTTATACACCCCTCACATTATGGAGCATCAACATGACAGTAATAGACAATAATAGAAGACTACTATAATTATCCATACATGTCTCTAATAATTGAACTATAAATCAACCCACTGATCATGTTTTATAACTTGGTATCCCATTATAATACATCATATACATGGTTTACCAACATGCATCAAAAATCATAATTACTGTCCATAAGGACTACAAATTTATCACAAAAAGGATACAATATGAAAGTTTGATTCCAACGACCAAATGCAGCCTTATGTGACAAATTAGAATTTAATAAAGCAAAATAATAACTTTTTGTTTTCAATAGGAATACACCCCATTGAAGGATATCGATTATTAACAAAAAGAAAAGAAAATTGAAAATGCAAACCTTGGATCGATCTTTAAGGCAACATATATGGGTTACATGATTTAAATGGAGACCCAAAAAGGACATTTATACCCTTTGATTTCAAGTTTCTTAAATAAATTTTTAAAACTAAAAATTAATTCATTTAAACCTTAGATCAATAATCTAATGGCCCATATTGTTTCCTATACTTTTTACGATAACAGTTGTAGTAGAATAAAATATATACAAATATATTCAATTTCAGAAAAGTAGATTTATTTATGGATGATAAATCATCATCAATATCCGATCTAGTAAACAACTATTACTATATCCGTATCCATTATTTAACATTTACATCATTCATAAATGGTTAATCGAATTGGATGGATATCTACTAGATCCAAAAACGAAATCAAGATTTGAAATTAGCACATATCGTTTACCTTATAAAACTTGGGTCCAATATTCAATAGTTTTGGCCTATCAAAGGGTGACAGTATATAATATTTAGAATATATTTAAAAGAGACAACATATATAATTTTATAATTTATATAAAGATTTTATATAAAATAGTTTAATAAAAAAGACAAACACCTTTTAATCCCTTGTCGGTGATTTGTAATAGGACAATTTTGCCATAGTTGTTTTTTTGGTTCGTACTTATCCGTGAACATCAAAAATTGATACTAGTCCACACGTAACCAAACTATTCAACCTTATACAAAATCTTAAAAATAAATGTACAATATATAAATATAAATAATATTCAATATAACAACTATAAATACATATTGTTACAACTTGCATATACTATCATTAAACACAAACACACAAATCAATGGAGAAATCCGGTTACGGTCGTGACGGAATATTCCGATCACTCCGACCACCGTTAACCACCCTCCCATCAAACCCCAATGAATCAATGGTATCATTCCTTTTCCGCCACGTCTCATCTCATCCAGACAAACCGGCGTTAATCGACTCCGATTCCGGCGAAACTTTATCTTTCTCCAGCTTCAAAACCACCGTAGCAAAACTTGCACATGCCTTGAAAACCCAACTGGGTATTACTAAAAACGACGTCGTTTTGATATTTGCACCGAATTCAATCCAATACCCAGTTTGTTTATTCTCAATTATAGCTTTAGGAGCCATTGCTACTACTGTTAATCCACAGTATACTGTTTCCGAGATATCGAAACAAGTTAAAGATTGTAATCCCAAAGTTATAATCACAGTTGAAGATTTGTATAAAAAAGTTGAAAACTTTGGGTTACCCATTATGTTTTTAGGATCAACAAGTTTTAAAAAAGGTTGTTTTTGTTATAAAGATTTGATTTTGACATCTGGGTCGGTTTCGGAATTGCCTAACGTTGCGATTCGAGGTGATGATACTGCTACCCTGTTGTATTCATCTGGGACTACTGGTGTTAGTAAAGGTGTGGTTTTGAGTCATAGGAATTATATTGCGGTTTCGCAAATGGCTACTTCTGATCAAAGGTTTATGGGTGAAAAAGATTATGTGTTTTTGTGTTTTTTGCCTATGTTTCATATTTTTGGACTTGGGGTAGTGTTGTATTCGCAGTTACAGGAAGGGAATAGTATTGTATCGATGACGAAATTTGATTTTGGTATGATGTTGAAGAATGTTGAGAAGTATAGAGTTACACATTTATGGGTTGTTCCACCTGTTGTTCTTGCTTTGGCTAAACAGGATGTGGTTAGCAAGTTTGATTTGTCGTCTTTGAGGCAAATTGGGTCGGGTGCTGCACCGTTAGGGAAGGAGTTAATGGAGGAGTGTGCTAAGAAGTTTCCGCATATCGTAGTTATGCAGGTCAGTTACATTATCATATTTTTATGGTTTTGTTAGTTGCAAAGTTTGAAATTTTAGTTGCTTATTTGGTGTAGTTTAGTTATCGAATGATTGCTTACCGCGAATAGATATACGCACATGGGTTGGTTAGTTTATTATTCTATTGTTTGGTCTTCCATGTGCTGCATACCATTTTGAGCTTACTTTTGCATAGACACATTAAAGTTGTCATCTTTATATGAATCTTGAAAATATAGTGAAAAATTCAAGAATCTTGAATTACATCTGAAAATATGTTGTAAACTAGACTTCTGGACATTAGGTTTCTTTGATTTGTGATATTTTTGTAAATCTCGATAATATGGTCATACATGAAAACATGAAGTTATACTTCGAGAAATAATAACAAGAAACATATAGCATTTTGTTGTTTTTGGAAAAAGCGTTTGCTCTTTTTGATATGTTGATACTTGAAATTATATTGTTTAACTTACTTTAAGAGTAGACTCGTATTAAAGTTGTGATCTTTATATGAATCTAGATAATATGGTGAAATAACAAAAAATCTTGATTGACACGTTAAATTGAACCTATCGTAAACTAGACTTCTGTACATCATTTTTCTTTGTTACATGATCTTTTGTGAATCTTGAAAAGATGGTGGTTTATGATAACATGAATTACTTTTAGCTACTAATCTTTAAAATAAGAAACAAAACCTAGAAGTAGTTTTTTATTGTTTTGGCGAAGATGTTTGCTTTTTCATAAATTTTATGAAATTATAAAATTTTAAACGTGTGTTTGTGCAACAGGGATATGGTATGACTGAAACAACAGGAGTTGTTTCTGTTGAGAGTCCAATAATGGGCCCACGACACTCTGGTTCAGCCGGAAGGCTTATTCCAGGTGTCGAGGCCCAAATAGTTAGTGTAGATTCGGGTAAGCCTGTTCCTCCTAACAAGATGGGTGAAATATGGGTCCGTGGAGCTAATATGATGCAAGGTATGCTCCTTCTGTTATTACTATGTTTTTATCATTTATTTTCTTATAAAGAAAACCCGAGTGATTTGTTGTTTGGGTTTGAAACGAGTCAGGTTGACCGAAAACACTTTTTGACAAAAAATATAATAATTTGTGGGTCAAGTATGATCACAAAAGTTTTATATTTTTTTGACTCCTTTAATCTATTGAGCCATATTCATACTTTCTTCTTCTCGCTTGACCTGTTTAGAATTAAAAGATAACCCGAATCGACCCATCATAAGTAACTGAGTTGAAATTGAGACCTCAAGTTTGATCAGTCATTTAAAGTTTAAAACGTCAATATCGAATCTTTTTGGAACGGGCGGAGTAGTATTTTTCACAGTTAATCTTAACATGATTATCAATTTACAGGTTATCTCGGAAACCCTCAAGCTACAAAGCTTACAATAGATAAACAGGGTTTCGTGCATACTGGGGATCTTGGATATATTGATGACGAAGGTCAATTATTTGTGGTTGACAGAATCAAAGAACTGATTAAGTACAAAGGTTTCCAGGTAAAACACGGTCCTATTTTTGTAGGTTTTTACTAGGGGTGGCAGTTTTGACCCATTTGCTTATGAGTTGGTCTATTTTTGCTGCATTATCTCGTACGGGTCAAACATGCTGTCTAACGGGTTGAAATTCACCAAAAGTTTATTTTTGTTATATTCATGATTTTGATTATTATTTTAAAAAATTGGACAATTAAGTTTTTCGGGGGTCAACCAACCCAACCCAAAGATGATATGTTTCAACTTTTCTGTCCATATCATTCAGGTTGCACCAGCAGAGCTCGAAGCACTTTTGCTTTCACATTCTGAAATATTGGATGCTGCAGTAATCCCGTAAGCAGAAAAGCCGATTTTTAAAAAACTTACTACTTATTTACACCATTTAACTCATTTACCCAATCTTTTTCAGATTTCCAGATGCCGAAGCTGGCGAGGTCCCAATTGCATTTGTGGTCAGATCTCCAAACAGTTCATTAACCGAAGAAGATGTTAAGAAATTTATTGCCGATCAGGTACAAATTCGTTTTTATTTCATCATCATTTTTCACAAAAAAAAAAGAGAAAATACTAACTGGAACGTTAAACAATGTAGGTTGCGCCTTTTAAAAGATTAAAACGAGTGACGTTTGTGAACAGTGTTCCCAAGTCGGCTTCAGGGAAACTGCTTAGACGTGAACTTGTTGAAAAAGTTCGAGCTAAAATGTAAGGTTTTATGTATGATGAATTTGACATTTCCTATTTTTTTTTTTTATATATGTTAGTTCCTGAAATGAATATTATTATATCAAGAAAACTTATATAATATATATATATATATAGTGAAACTACTTTATGTTTATTTTTTTTTTTCATTTACATTACAAGACATGCATTAGGATTTTCGTCGTTAAACATCTGTGGGTCGGGACGGTAATTATTCGTATAATCCTGCCCGTTTGCATACTGCGGATACATGTATTGTGGATAAGTGTATTGACTGTCATAGAGTAAATAGTCAGTCTTGTTCCCGTCGACTTTCAGGCCACCACCAGTACTTTTCTTCTTATCTCCATCATCATCAGGACCAGCACCCACGCCCTTCCCCTTCTCCCCACCGTTGATGTCTTTTGCTTGAACAATTTCTACCTTCTTCTTTAATTTATCCTTGAGCGTCGTCGTTAACTTGTTCACGTCTATTCCCCCTTTCACCATCACCAAATCGTTGTTCTTATCAGTCGACATTTCCATTAAACCTGTTCATATTTACGGCATTACATAACGCAGTTAAAGGTAGCAAATGTCTTCAATAGTTTGGATCGAGTTGTACACTTGTTCATTAGTAAAAATGATAATAAAACCTGATGCAAAGATGAGATTCTATCTTTACCATCGGTTTTCCTGACAAGCTTTTCAATCTTCTCTATGCATCCTTTGCAGTGTAACGACACCTTCAACACTGTCGTCGTCACTGGAAACTGATTCATCGGAAAATTATATACCATTAACTAAAAGAAACTTACGAGTAACTACTAAAAAACGAAATGCTAGTTAAGTTACTACCTTTACGGGTTTATTGTCAGCTTTGCCATCAGTTTGCTGTTTTTGTTGCTTCTTCTGTTCTCCGTTACCGTATTTTTGGTTTTTAGTTACCGGAGATATCAATTCCACCTTCCTTTTTATTTTCTTCTCAACCTTCTGTTGGAGTTCTTCCGGATCAACTTTTCCGAACACCGTGATTTTCTTCAAGTCGTCATTTTTTACCGACTCCACACCTAAATGAGAACCAGAAAAAAAATAATCGTTACATATTTTAACAAAAAATTGAAATAAAATAAAACGCGTAGCACTCGCATGCATTTGGCCTAGTTGCATCAAGGTGGTGCATTACCTAATATGTTGGGAGCAAATGTATATATATTCGGGGTGTGTAATGAGTGTGTGAGTCTTTGAAACGGAGAAAACAAAAAGTAAAATTCATTACCGGCAATAGAGAGAATAGCTTTAACGGATTTTGCAGCACAACCTTCACAATGCAAGTCGATATTCATAACAACCGTTACACTACCACCATTCTCTTCATCTTTCGCCTTCCCATTACTGTTACTCGGGTTCTTCTTCTGCAAAACCACCAAAACAATTAAAACCGGAATAAAACGACATTTTTTTAAGAACAACAAATAACTCTACCTTAGCCATTGATGAATGTAAATTGTTATCTCTGAATGGGAATATTTATATTGGTGCTAAAGTAAAGAGGATGTTTCATTGTAATTACAAAGAAACTTGCTCAAGAAGAAGTGGAGCATGACTAGCAACGACTTGGTTTCTATGAAAGTTGACTTCAAAAATGTCATTTACCTTTACTAAAAAAAAGTGTGACACTTTTATCATACTTTTTTTATCTTTAAAATGGCCTTCTACTCTTTTTTCGCGATAAAAGGAGTTATATGTTTTTGCTACTTTAAAGTTGAAGGTTTTAGTAATTTGTTTCAAAATCTTCTAGAGTTGTAATAAGTTACATATCTTTCCTCGCAAACATATCATTTTGTTTTGAAGACATGGCGAGAATTTCATAGGAAGTCACCTGTGTTACTGTTATTAATTTTCTTTTGAGGCACGTTCAACTACAAAGTTTTTATAGGACATGTAGTGTATGGCCACGAAACGTGTTGTGTCGGAAAAATTAGAGTTTATCTTATAAACCTAACATCACAATCGACAACTTTGGCTAACTTACTAATTTAAGTGACGATTATGGTATATTTATTTAAAACAACTCAAACGTGTGGTAATTTGAAAATGGGATACTATCAAAAAACGAGTCACTCACCATACAATTTTTTCTTTACACCTTTAATTAGGCCTATGGGTGTTTGATGTCATTTTCATCAACTATGAATACCAAGAAGTAGAATCAATAGTTCTTGAATCGATACGTTAGTGTTGAGTGAGTTCTTGATAGAATGATAAAGTTTATGTTGTTGCAATAATTTGTCTATTGTTTCTATCCACCCCATTTCTTGCGGCGCACTTTAGTGACATGAACGACCTCAATGCTTGTGATTTAAAATCGCCCCTTACAATTTAACTACGTCATCCTTCTACATGATCAACAATTGATGTAACAAATAATTTTCGTATAAATTTACTTAAGGCATTAAATGAAAAGCACAGAAACTAAGTGATCTTTTTACAAGGACCGAAAAAATAGATTTTAGGGACTTTAGTGAACCGGTGCGATAATTATAAAAAAGACCATTTAAACACGATATGTTAAAAAATGTTTGAAAATATTTATTAACATTACTAAAATTGTTACTTTATTTGGGGCTAGACAAATGAAATGAACTTTATTGTAACTTATTAGGAATCGATTTTGTTTTTACTTCTCCAAGTTTAACGGTCTTTGCTTTAATCAAATTAATGGTTGTACTGAGAATGTTTTGTGTATAAGGCTATAAGTTATTCTTTAGTGGTTTCCTACTAATGAAAGGTTTTGGAAAGTGATGACCTTCTCGAAATACCGATATGATATTGGTATTGTACTGGTATTGATACCAACCGAATGTAAGCGGTATGGTATTTGGTATCATATTTTCTAAAAGTTCGATATTTGGTAACAATGATACCGGTATTTTACCGGTTTTTTCGATATTTTGTATGGTATCATACTAACCGGTACCGAACCAGTTTATTTCAGTACGGTACTCGATACTAAGAAAATAACTAAAATAAAACCGATACCAACCGGTACAGTACCGATTCGATACGATACTGATATTACTTGTACTTTTTCTAAACAAAGTTTTGCCGTAGTGTCTACTTTTTTATTGGAGTATTTGGGATCCAAATATTATAATAATGACACCATTTTGATCCATAAGAATATTCCATTTCTAAGTACTTTCATGGGTATTGGGGGGAGCCCTTTTGATTGTGTACGAATAAAATACGGGTTCAAAAGGCAAGGAGAACCATTTTGATTTTATTTGTCTAAAACAAACTACAATACTAATAAGGGTTAATGCACCCGAGGGTCACTCTACTATTCGTGAAAATCCAATTGGGTGATTGAACAAAAAAAAGTTGTAAAGTTTTCATTATACTTTCAAAAAATGTTTAAAATGATCACTCATGCTTTAAAAAAAAGTTTAAATTCGTCATTTGAATGACTGGTAACCTGCTGAACCAGATGACCTTGTTGACTTGTGACTTGTTGACTAAACCCTTATCACCACTATTACCCAATTTACCCATTTATCACCACTATTACCCAATTTCATCCAATTTCACCCATTTCTCAACATTTGCAGAAACCAAAGATGAAACAACATTTGATTGGATATTAATGTAAATTATACGATTTATATTTGAACGGTTATCATCAAAAATTTACAAGGGTATTATTATAATCTTCATTTCATTACGTGTAACAGAGATTATTCGTTAGGGACTGAATTTCATCGGCTGTGAAATTGTTTTCATCCCAAAGAACATGATAGTGAGCTGGCCTGCTAGTTCCCTGTAAAATATTAAACATTTGAAGTCATACACTAAACAAAGAATACATCAAGTTATATCATGTTTAATGAGGTAAAAAAACAAAGCGCTTTTATACCTGGATTCCTGCATGACTGCAAAGATAGAAGTCAAACTCGACTGGATGACAAATTTTTGTGTCCACCACGGTACCTACATTTGACCAAGTCAAACTCTTTTAGCTTATAAAAGAAACTTTGTACCAAAATCCGGAGGGTTCAACACCAAGGTTGTTTATTCATTGGAAGAGAGATAAGTACAACAAATCTATTATAATCATAATCATATATCATATCATTTATATATCGATTGTCTGTGAAGTTTTAACGCAAATAAAGAAAACATCAACGATTAGGACATTTAAAACAAATACTGTATACTAGTTTCTTCAATCTGATCGGATCTCGGAGAAGCGGATTTCGACGGTGGTGGTGGTGATGGTGACGGAGATGGTGGTGATTAGGAGGAAGAGGATGACGGAGACGGTGGACATTTTGATCGGGGAATTGTTTTTGATTGCTTTGAAAGAAAGGAATAACGGATTTTGATTTAGTTTATTTGGTTTCGAGCGTCGGTGGAGTAACGTAGTGGAATAACAGACTGATGTGTACCAAAAAGAAGGGTTATCAAATGGGTTGTACTATTTGCAGTAAGATGTGTACCAGAATTAGTGTTCTTGTCGTTTTCCATAGATCAGGATAAATGATAAATATTTTTTAATTAAATTTTATCTTATGACATGCTGTAACAAGTCGTGGTGGGTCCCAATGATCCAAACAAACGGTTTTATAAAGTTAGGTGAATATTATACATATTTTTTTTGTTCAATCACCCAATTGGATTTTCACGAATAGTAGAGTGACCCTCGGCAAAATGGACGGGTTGGGTTGAGTTGGGTTGGGTTACAGATCAAAACGGGTGCGGGTCGGTTAAAAAATGTATCACAAGGGTGCGGGTCAAAATGGGTTCTTTATTATATTGTTTTTATTTCATTCAAGTTTTATAGACTTGACAAAACGAGTTGGTTCACGAGTCAAAAAGATCATTTATAAAGTGTATGGAACGTCATTTCTAAATTTATGTCGAATATATATCTATATGGATCGTGTATTTAAATAAATAAAAAGCTTTGAATAATTGGGTGTTGATTTCAAATGCATTTTAACTTTTAAAAGAAAATATATAATTAAATACTACTAAAAGAAAATATATGATTTATAAAGAAATCATGTTCAGAAATTTATTCGTTTTTGTTTTTTGAATGAATGGACATATGAACTAATTCAACCCATCTCGTAATTTTCTCACACCCATTTGGACCCATTTCATTCTTAATATATTTATGTCAAAATCCATATTGACCCATTGACAAATAATACATGACCCAATTTGATCCGCAAGACTAAATAAATTGATCCAACTAACCCAAATTTTAGAGAATGGGTTAATTTTGCCGACTATAATCTAGTGTTATGATAACGTTATCTTAATATTTGTAAATAACGTAATACTAAAAATATTTCTCAACCATAAAACCACAATCTAAGACTCATTTATTAATTTTCTATTCTATATATTAGTTACTAAAAGGGAGAAAAATATTTATAACACTACAACCGTCATGACTCAAACTCCATGATATTGCTCCCCGGTCATAACGACGCCATAACACGACTGGATATTCTGTAACAAAAATAGCATTGCATAAATAACTTTGGAACCCGGTCTCATATACCCGAATTTTCCAATATACAAGGGTGAGAATTGAGATTTGAGATACATCATACATATTGGATTGGGTTGTGAATTTGGGCTCATGCAAAGCAATATTCAATTATAATATGTTTTGTTTTTTTGGTATGAAAACCTAAAATGAGTAGCAAAATATGACACGACTAAAGTGTGACACGTGTAATTCATCTCTCACTATAAAATATCGTAAACCTCCGTTTACTCTCTCTTCTCTCAAACCCTCATTTTTTTGAGGCACACACACCGTCTTCTTCAATCAATCTCAAATCCGCCAATCATCAAACCCTAGATCTACATATCTCCGATCTCAAGGTCCCGATCTAATCAATCCTCAAATTATTCATAATTTTTCATTAATTTATTCAATTATATTCAATTTAATTGTAATAATATTGATTTGTTTGATTTTAATTATGTACATACAGATGGTGTCAGATGCGAGTAAGAAGAAGGCGTTACAGAAGAAGGCAGCCGCGGCGGCTAAAAGAGGAGGGAAGGCGGCAGCTGCTGCAACGTCAGCCAAGGCGGCGGCTGTTGGAACGATGAACGGGAGTTCGAGTTCTGATAATTTGTCGAATGGAATGGGGAACCTCGTGATTTCTGATCGGACTTGTACTGGTGTCCTTTGCTCGCATCCGTTGTCCAGAGATATTAGGGTAACGATTTCTGTATAAAATTACATCTGTGTTTTGTTTAATTAGATATCAATTCATGATTATGTTTATGATGTATGTTGTTTGATTGAATTGTAGATGTTACTGTGTGTTTAGTTAAAATTAGGTCGAATACTTTATGAATTAGGACTGTTTGTTTCGGAACCGATAGTTTTGTTAGGAAAGGGAAATGAATAAGACGTTATATAATTTTCATAGAAATTTATGGTGATGGTTTATTTAGAGAGCATTGATCGTGTAACTTTTGTATTGTATGTTTAGGATGGAGGCTGTATTATTGTCGGTTTTAGTTATGTACCATTTATTGGCCTTGTTAATTTTTTTTAAATGTTTCATGTTTCCGTGTTACTGTGTGGTGGCTTACTTAAAAGTTGTTTTGGTTTTGTAGATTTGTAGCTTTTTAATTTTTGTTTAATTTGCTGAATTGTGTTTGTGATTTGGTCAACCTAAAAATCAGTCTAATTCAATATGGTGTGAATCCATTATGTTGTGAGGAACTAGGCTTTTTTCTAGACTCTGTGAATTTTCCGTTGATGTGTTAGGTTGATTTTTAGGGTGATGTAATATTACTCTTTGTTTTTGTGGTGCTTCTAATGTGATTAACAAGTTACTGCTTTATGTGTAATTTTTTTTTGCTCGAATAGTTTAATCAGAATGCCCGTAGTATTGTTTAAATTTCAATATTAGTTATATACTTTAATTGTACTCGTGAAGTAGATATAATTGTAGTCGTTTGTCTTCTTGACAGCTGTGCTTATTTTTCTGTAGTGGTAAGTGACAAGGTGACCTAACATTAATATCTCCAGTAAGCCTGCTTGGTGATATATTGTTTATATGCTTTTTGGTAGTTACAGATCTTTATTAAAGATATTTTAATGGTTAGTATTACTTTATGGACCATAGTTAAAGAAATGTCGATGTTTGGTATCACTTTTGTTCTACTAATTTGTGTATAACCTGATATGGTAGTTACAGAACATTACTAACGATATTTCAATGTTTGATATTACTCTATGAACCTTTTTTTTAAAATCTGTAAATGTTTGTTATCACCTTAGCTAATTTCTGCTCTGACATGTAAATTTTTATTTCAGATTGAGTCTCTGTCACTTACTTTCCATGGGCACGATCTTATTGTTGATTCTGACCTGGAGCTTAACTACGGGAGGTTTGCACCACTCTCTTGTTGCGTATTTATTTTCTGCGTTTCATTGAGTATCTATAATTTGCACATTTGCTCATAATAATTTTATCTTTTAGACGTTATGGTTTACTTGGATTGAATGGCTGTGGGAAATCAACTCTTCTTACTTCAATTGGAATGCGAGAACTTCCAATTCCTGAACAGATGGATATCTTTCATCTCTCTAGAGAGATTGATGCTTCTGATATGTCTTCGCTCGAAGCTGTTGTGAACTGTGATGAAGAAAGGATGAAGTTGGAAGCAGAAGTTGAACGTTTGGCTGCAGAGGTACTAAACATAATTCTAAAATGAAGTAATTTAGAGATTATTATATCTTTAGTTTAATCAAACTGTGCTTTTGTAATTAGGATGCTGGTGGTGGTGAAGCACTTGATCGTATCTATGAACGTTTAGAAGCCATGGATGCATCCACTGCAGAGAAGCGTGCAGCAGAGATTTTAAGTGGTCTTGGTTTTAACAAGCAAATGCAAGCAAAGAAGACACGTGACTTTTCTGGTGGTTGGAGAATGCGAATTGCTTTGGCTCGTGCTCTGTTTATGAATCCAACCATTTTGTTGCTTGATGAACCAACTAATCATCTTGGTAAGTTTTGCTTTAAAACAAGATATATATATATATATATATATATATATATATAGAAACTCTGTAATTCTAATAATGTATTACAAATGAGTTGCAGATCTTGAAGCTTGTGTCTGGCTTGAAGAAACTTTAAAGAACTTTGAGCGTATTCTTGTTGTTGTGTCACACTCTCAAGATTTCTTGAATGGTGTTTGCACTAATATAATCCACATGCAGAGTAAGAAGCTGAAGATTTACAGTGGTAATTTTGACCAATATGTTCAAACCCGTTCAGAACTGGAAGAGAATCAGATGAAACAATACAAATGGGAGCAGGACCAGATTGCTAATATGAAGGAATACATAGCCCGGTTTGGACACGGGTCTGCTAAACTTGCCCGTCAAGCCCAGAGTAAGGAAAAAACCCTAGCCAAAATGGAACGTGGTGGTCTGACTGAAAAAGTGGCTCGTGACTCTGTTCTAGTGTTCAGGTTTACTGATGTGGGGAAACTCCCACCACCTGTCCTTCAGTTTGTCGAAGTCAAGTTTGGATACACACCTGATAACCTCATCTACAAGTGTCTCGACTTTGGAGTTGACCTGGATTCTCGTGTGGCATTGGTGGGTCCCAATGGAGCTGGTAAGAGTACGCTTCTAAAGCTTATGACAGGGGACCTGGTTCCTCTTGATGGCATGGTGAAGCGTCACAATCACTTGAAAATCGGGCAGTATCACCAACATTTGTCTGAAAAGCTTGATTTGGATATGTCGGCTTTAGCGTATATGATGCGAGAGTACCCAGGGAACGAAGAGGAAAAGATGCGTTCCTCCATTGGTCGATTCGGGCTAACGGGTAAAGCCCAAGTGATGCCAATGAAAAACTTGTCAGACGGTCAAAAGAGTCGTGTCATATTTGCGTGGTTAGCTTTTAGACAACCACAGATGCTGCTTTTGGATGAGCCCACTAACCATTTGGATATTGAGACCATTGACTCGTTAGCTGAGGCCTTGAATGAATGGGACGGTGGTTTGGTGCTTGTTAGCCACGACTTTCGGCTCATTAACCAGGTGGCTCGTGAAATTTGGGTGTGTGAAAACCAGGCTATTACACGGTGGCCCGGGGATATTATGGCTTTCAAGGAACATTTGAGGAGTAAAGCTGGTTTATAGAGTGGTTTCATTATATCATAGGCCCATATAATACCAAACTCCAAGCGTCAAGTGGTTTATGCTTTTATGGCAACTTGGGTTGGGAATCGGCATTTTGATCTGGAACTATGATTATAAAAGCCGAAAAGGAGTCAGCAAGAGGAGCTTCATGGAATTTTAGGGGCTTTTAAACCCTTATCATCATCATCTTCTTGTTTTTAATCTAGGTTTGTTTTTTCTTGCACTATATTTTGAATTTTGTTTTACCGACAAGAACATATATGCCCCCAAGGTTCTCTACTTATGATTGCTACAATTCTTATTGAGTGTAATGACTTCTAAGTAATATTTGGATTTTATATTGTTTTCTTCGTGCCTAGTTTGATATGTTTACTTGTAATCACCATCGAGTTGGGTTATCACCATTTGCAAAGAGTTAAATATACGAATTAAAGCGTGATAAATTGATTGGTGTGTTTGGTTCAGATCAATAAACTGGTTTATATTAAAGGTTAACAATCTCTAATAACAGCATAACCACGACTGATGTCTTATGCTACGCAAGCCTTGAGATTTCATGTGTTCTGTTCGGTACATTTTCATTTTTTGGTTTTAGCATTTTCTGTTTCGTGGTTATATGGTCTCCAACCTCTGTCTGTCTATAGATTGTTATACGGCATAGCTATCAATTTTACTTCTGAAAGAGAAATGATCTTAGTAAAAGTATGCATTGTTCTATTATGAATGTTCTGGTTATCTTTCAGGATGGGTCTCTTTTCTACTTACTTCCCGGTACGTGTTTGTGCTCCTTAGCTCTTATAAGAAAGTATCTAAGTTATGAGTTCAAATTTTGAATAATAAACACAACCTAATGTGGTAACGAACATAGAAAACGACAAGTGTTTATTAATGATTAGCTTTTAAAGATCAAAGTTAACAACAAATTCTAGAAAATTCGGTTACTCCATCGTCAACATAAAAGTTTTAGGAGATTTTGAGATCCAAGTGATGCAAGCAATTGACATGAAACACATAAAAGAATATCCGTTCTTGATATTTAAAGAAACCACATTTTGTCTATATTGCATTAGTAATACAAGATAAATATAAATGAACAATATTGCATTTTAGTAGAGAAGTTTTTTTTTTGGGTAACGACTCTTCGAATCGGAATCGAACTTGGTACCTCTCACCTTTGGTGATTAATTTATCCAAAGCGTGTCGAATTTCTGAACTGATGTACTAAAAGCATGTTTCATTTCTCAAGATAATTAATAACGGAAATCTGTTATAAAAATCAAATACAGAAAAACTTACCTCACACTCTTCCAATAATTCCTCATCTACGAATTCTGTTTCTTCAAGGCAATTAGCAACATTTAGCAATTCGTGTAGTAAAAAACAATTTTGACTATAAAAAGATTGTAAGAATGATACTAATAAAGATAACAAGGAAACACCCAAGTTGCAGAACATATCAACACCAGGTAACAATAGTCTATCTCACTTCAGCTACGAAAAATGCACTAATTAGTCTTAACTCGTGCAAATAAAAGTAGGAAAATAGTTTTACAGTATAGTATAACCAACCCGTATTTTCTCTCATTGCCAGCATATAATATTATCGTTTGAATTTAAAATTACCTGTTGACGTTTGCTTCAAACAAGTTACCTTCTCATTTTGTAGAACTTGGATCACTGACCACTACAAGACCACAGTTTGGAAAGGATTTTCAACTACGAATAATGCACTAATTAGTCTTGACTCGTTTAAAAACGATAATAAAAGTAAGAGAAGAGGTTTTTTTTACAACAGAAACCCGTACTTTCACTCATTGCAAGCAAAGTAGCAGACACAGTTTCCCTAACAAGCAATCCCAGACGTTTAAGTCATTTTATGTATAATTTTATTGTAAATTCATTATTTATTGATGATACCGAAAATAAAGATGTAGTTTTTTGTTAATTTTATGTGATAAAATTTCAAATACAACCTATATAATTGTCAATAGCATTAACATTATACTAAATTTTCTAATCCCCTATCTAAATTTATAATTTAAATAGTCAATTATTTATATTTAGTAGATGTATAAAATTATGGGTTTTGCTTATCTTGAATTTAGTTTAATTCAAATCGGTTTTTTCGAGTTTGATTTGGATTTCAAATCCGATGTTAACTTTTAGTTTTAATAACTTAGAACTATGTATTATAATTGGGTTTGTCAAATATTCACCAATTTGAATATTGATCCGATAAAGTCACCTATGAAACGGTCTTTAACCAAATCTTGGCATGTTCTCAAACTGAATAGGGGTTCAACTAGGTTAAAGCAAAAAATATAGTTTGTAGCAATTACTGTTTTTTATTTATTGATGAAGTAAATCAATTGTAACACCAAAATTAAATGACCCTTTAAACTTTGCTTTCAACTTTCGTAGATCGTATACTACCCGATTGGATGTCACCGTGGTCCCGAAATCACTAACATTGCCGTTTAAAAAAAAAAATTCCAAAAATTGAAAAAAGTAAAAGGAAAATTAGGTATTTTAATTTCTATGAACTTAATAACTTTCAACCATGGTTTTACATGAACTCCAACCAACATCATCTTTTGGACTAGACGATCTCTCGGTCAACATCCATTCAAGCTCACTTGGTTTACATGGCACCATAAGTGTACCCTCGTTGTTGAACCCGTACTCCTCTGCTGCCCGCTCTAACAATCTTTGAAACAACGGATGACTAAGATACCTTAAAGGAACTACAAATCTTCTTTCTTCATCATCATCGGCTGCAATGACCGCAAAATGCCCTTCTTTCACATCTTCGGGTACCTTTTTTTGGCCGGCTCCAAAATTCGTATTTCGTGGGCCCCATTTCTTGGCTTGCAAGATACTCTTTTGCAACTTTTCTACCACTACTTTAAGATTCAAAATGCCATTGTTTTTCTTGGCAAGACTTTGTTTTTTAAGCATACCCATTATGAATATTCTCTCTTTTTGATCAAACAATTTGCTCTCTTTTTTGCTATGTATTTATTTACCATTTTTTGCATTCTTTTATAGACTACTAAAGAAGTTGTACATCTTATCATGTTTGTGTATGTATGTAACATTTACATGTGCATGCTAATGTCGACTCATATAAGTCATGAAGGGTCATTGTTTGTGTGGAGTCACATGTGTCTATTATTTTTTCTTCAAACATAATGACACCGTATTGAAAATATACAAGTCATTGGTCTTAAACCAAAATCGGAGGCTGCAAATAGTTTCGAATTAGGTATTATAGATTGAGCTATGCTTAGCAATATACGCTATTATGCATTTTCTTAAATGGTAATTAACTTGTGGATAATACATCATTTAGATATATACATTTAATTTTCACAATTTAAGAGTGTTTAGACGAGTCACACTCGTCATTTATCTTTTTTTCTACAAATATAAGGACTTTTAGGTATATCCATATTAGAAATATACAAGTCATTGGTCTTAACCCAAAATTAGAGGCTGCAAATTGTCGAATTAGGCATTATAGATTGAGCTATGCTTAGCTATATACGCAATTATGCATTTTCTTAAAAGGTAATTAATTTGTGGTTAATAATACTTCATTAGATCGATATATACTATATGATTTTTACAATATAAGAGTGTTTGGACGAGTCGCATTCGTCTATCATTTTTCCTACAAATATAATGACTTTTAGGTTTTATCCATATTGAAAATATACAAGTCATTAGTCTTAACCCAAAATTAGAGGCTGCAAATTGTCGAATTAGGTATTGTTGATTGAGTTGTGATTAGCTATATACGTAATTTCTTTTTCTTAAATGATAGTTAACGAGGATATTCTTCCTCACACTTCACTCAGGAAAATATTACTATCAAAATATGAAGTCAAGATTACCACACACTGTCAAAATATTCGTTTAAAGTTAAACATAATGTTAGAATTAAGAAAAATGCAGGTGTTAAGTCTTGTTATGGGGAAACACTTTTGGTGTTATATTTTGATAATGAATGAAGATAAGCATTTAAAGGGTTTTGTAGACACCCCCACAATCTCCTCAGGCGAATTGGGGCCATCTCATAACTTCAGCCTAATAACTAAAAAGACTTAACAGCCTCCAAACACAATAATTGTTTCATGCTTTAACAGATTTGACATTTGAACTTTTCAACAAATAGGACAACTAGTACAAGACCACCCTATGGCCCAATACAATAATACGAAGTAATTAGTTAAGAGTTTTGATAACAATAATTTTAAAGATTATTAAAACATTAATGGTTTTTAAGCTATTTTGGTCTTGACTTATGTTATCGGGATTGTTCTTGAAATCTAATAATTTAGAGAAACCAGGTAAATTAGTACACGAAAAAAGTGCATAAATACATACTGAAAAGAGATAAGTGAATGGAAATCGACACTGGATAAAAACTTGTAAATATATAATTGATTTCGAAGTAAATTTGATATATTTTCAGACACTTATCATTTCTATAAACATATTGAATGTGACTAAACCGACTTCCATGTTCCAATGTTGTGTATGAATTATCCAAATCAAAGTAAAACATCTTTGAAAACTCAGTAAAACTGAAAATATCTATAAATACAACGAAAATAAGAAAAGTACATAAAATATATACTACGTCACGCGTTTATAAAATATCTAGCATATTCAAAATATCTAAAAGAATTAAACATTAATGAAAAAGAAGGTGACCAAGTGGAAGTGTGCTTTTTAAGGTCAAGTCTTTTTCTTTAGTTGGCAACATTTAAACATGAAGATTATGACATGACATTTGGCAACAGTACTTCTTGCACTTTTTATGTAATTTCTGGTAAAATATATGTATTTATGTTGTCGGAAATTTTGGTTGTTCCTCATGGTTTATAGTTATCTAAAAGTTATCATATGTATGTCAAACGAAGAAAGATAAGGTTTTATGTATTTTTGGATGTTTTTAACAATCATACATCTAACCTAATTCTTGCTATAACTTAATTGGTCAACAATTAAATGTTACTAAAAGTCTTTGTAGCTTGACGGTATCTGAATGTATATGAGCCAATTAACTTAGGGTCATTGACAGTTTGAGATTTAACACTAGACCACATAACCTATCATGTCATTATAAATGGATTTTAGAAAATCAAAGGCATACGATACAATAGGTATGTGGATCTACGGATTTCACCCAAAATTTATATATGGTGACAAATATTGAATAATGAAACCCCTTACCTTTTGTCATATTATTTATCGGTATATAACCTTAAACCTAACGGTCCAAGGCCCACAAATCGTGTTTGGGCTACATCTAATACTCTCCGACAGTTTGAGTCAAATCGCAAAAGCTCGAACTAGACAAAAAAACAATAATTACGAAACTAAACATACAATTAAAAATAAACATAGGAAGAAAACATAGATAATTGCTAATAAGACTCGTTGCTTGGGACAAAGCGTGACGGCGGTTTAAAGATGTGGACGTTGCTATTCCGGACACATTTTCTCCGGAATTTAATTACGAATCCATAACCCTTATGGCGGCAACTGGTTTTAGAGTTATAAGCAAAACACAAACACGTTTTTTCTTTCTTTCTTTTTTCCAGATCTGAACTCTGGGATTGTTTCTGAGCGTTATGGCGCGTCTAGTGGTCTTCTTTTTCAATTCCGGTATGATTGTCTTCGGAATTTGATTACGAAGTCAATGGCGCCAACCTCATAAGTTAACTCTAAGCGGTTTAAAAGTTATGACCAAAACAGTGACAGATGCAGTTTAAAAGCTCTAATACCATATTAGAATGATAACACCCCTTTATTATTATTATTATTGATAAACATATATATAGCGTACATAAACCTAATGGACCCAAACTCACATATCGGGTTTGGGCTTATTATCTAATACTCCCCAACAGTTCGAGCGGCGAAATCGCTAAAACTTGAACTGGATAAAAAAAACTCTAATTATGAAAATAAACAATAAACATAAGGAAATTAATATAAAACAAACATAAAGTCGTCGTGAACTTGAGATCCGGCTTTCGCAGACCTGTCGCACACTTGAGATCCGACTTTGGCAGATCCGTCTTCATAAAACATACGCTCAATTTTGAGATCCGGCTTTAGCAGATCTATCTTCAATAAACATATGCTTGAAACTTTTTTTTTTCTTTTTTCTTTTCGGATTCGACCCCCAACTACTGTTCGGATGCGTGATGGCGCATCATGTAGTCTTCTTCGGCGATTTCGATACGCTATTCTTCGGATTTTAATTACGAAGCCAACGACGCTTACTTCGTCAGTTAACTCTAAACGGTTTGAGAGTTATGGGCAAAACAATGTCTGATGAATTTCAGATCCAAAATTTTGAGTGTTTTTTATTTTATTTTAGGGTTTGGAATATAGTCAAGCTAGACCGCTCATCCCTACGCCGATCAGGGTTTGTGGATAGGTGTTTTACTCGACGTTGATGTTTCTTACGGGTAAAGCTGACACATACATTAGAATATGTACGAAATATATATAGAAACCCCAAAACTAACGTTTCAAGGTCTATAGATTAAGCTTGAGCTACATCTAATAACATATACTTTGATCTTTAGACAACTAACAATATTTAATTATCATTATTCATGGAAATTTATGTGGGCCTTTCAAACTAATATTTGTCTAATTTAGATGGGCCTGACCCATGATGATATGTTTAAATTATTTCGTATGATGGGCTCCTTCGAGAAATCATTTGAGCCTACTAAGCAGAATTTGCAACATCCAATAAAATCCAACGATTTCGTAAAGGATGACTTGCATGAAATGTAACAACTTTGTTTTATTGGAGTTGAATCTATATATCTTTATATATCTAGGTTAGTAAGTCATTTACATATCACTAGACTGTAACCTTTTATGAAAGAAAAATAAATAAATAAGAGTTCTAAAAGTTAGATGTCCAAAATAATTGTCACTTTTGTTTCTTACAAAACTTGAACTTTGCAAAAATCTCTCTAATATTTGTGAAAGGATAAAAGAGATGTGGCCATGTCGCCACATCCTTTAACTTTATACAAATTCCAACATAACATCAAATTCGATTTCCTTTTTAATTTCACCAATTTATGTTTTGTGAATTTATATCTACATTTGGTCATTGACATATATATCCCATTCAAAGATGCGTTAAAAATAGCGTTTTACATGATTCTTGTTGTTGGAAAATAGTAGGCAGATAACATATATGTCTTGTTTAATATTATAGATCTTGAATTAATGTATGTTTGCAGAGAGTCATAAATTTGGTTTCATGAATCATGTGTTATTCTATACATTTCTGCAAAAAACTTATGTTAATTTCCAGATCTTGCAGAATATAATATGTCTTGGCCAAATTCATTCAGAATCATTTGTAAATTTAATAGGGTCATGTCATGCATGCTACACTCATTGTTGGCCCACATTTCATATACAATCACTAATGTTATTTCAAACAGAAGAAATATACATTATTTTTGAGGGTTATATTAAAGACATGATTTCGAATGAATATTGTTTCAAGTCATTTTGAATGAATCCTGCAGGTTTGAAGAAAGATGCAAACTAGATTGAGCGTAAAATCGACAGAAGAAAACGATGCTTGACAATTACGGTTCTTATTTCTTTGAGTTATGACGAGTTCTCCACGATGCTTGACAATTACGGTTCTTATTTCTTTGAGTTATGACGAGTTCTCCACGTATATACAAAATTTGTGTTTTGTTTATTTGGGTTAACCTATTGACTCGGAACAGTTTGAATATTCATTCTTTTGAAAAACACACAAAAATATAGCAAGCCAATTAATCACACAAAAAATAAATGTTTGGCAATTTGATAACATGATACTTTTGGAAAGTAGTAATAAATATTTTCTTAAAGAACATAAACTTTTTGAATTGTGGTGGGAATTAGATTTACAAACGAGTGATAGCTATTTAGTTATATAGAAATTAATAGTATCTATTAAAGAACACAATAATATTTAATTTAGTTATATCTTTTGATCGGGGTGTCTGTTTACTCAATGAACGAATTAAACTTTGTTTTAAGTCAGCAAAAAGAATTCGTTTTCAAGAAAAAACTATGTTTTTAAATTTGGCATGGCTACACGGCATGTTGAGCTACCTTCGTAAAAAATCCTAAACCTAGGACCCTTGGCTGTGTGCTTTCCTCCGTCGCGGTGTACACAACATCTCTCAATCTTTCAAACACCATTTGGCATGACTGCTACGACCACGCAACCGTTATACACCAATACCATCATGACGTCCAATAACTCGTCAACCAATTTGCCTTTAGTTTTGTCAAAAATCACTTCCTAACAATTTGTGCTTTGAACTTGACTGGCAAACGTCACTAATACTGATAGTAAAAATAATTTTTTTCCCATTCACTCTCGACATTTTTAATTACAAATGATTCAAAAATATAAGAATAACAAATACTAGAATTACAAAGAATATAACATGTATATATAAACCAAATTACTTCTAACCTATATCAATACTAAGCACACATTACTTATGTATATATTGGTTACAAAGACAAGCCTTACTAACTCATGGTCTAGTCACGGACTGATGGTAGGGCATCCAAGCGAATGGAACAACGGTTGATTGTTCACATATCGACTAGGAGCCGAAGAATGCCTATGCCCCTTTGGCATACAACCCTTCACTTCTTTCCCATGAAAAACATGACCTCTTTTAATCACAAAATCTTGTTCTCTCTTCTCTAACGACACCGTTTTAGTTGACATAGAAGGTGCACTTACGTGGCCGTGTCCACGACCAGCTGACATTACGTGTCGAGGTGACACAATAACAAGAAGGTAGATTATAGTAATGTGAAGGATAATAGTAGTTGACATATCTAGGGATGTTGTTGTGTTTGTTTTTTAATTGAAACAAAAAATGTGGTTTTTATAAGGGGGGTGAAAAGAAAGAAATGGTGAAAACAAGGGGAGACTCGTGAGGCAGATAGATATTGTACAGCTAAGATTTCGAGTACAAGTTGATAAAGCGTAAATCATGAGTTGTTCTTTTTAATTTGCCCGTGAGTTTTACAGTCATGCAAACTATAAAGTCAAACTCTTTTATGCCACGTCTATAACAAAAATTTGTTAAAAGATTATAAGTTACTTTAAACTTACACCGATAGTAGCGAACACATCATAATCGATCTTTGAATTGAACCTCAACTATTGCATACAAATTAATGACATCATGTATTATATAGTTTCTCTCTTCTCGTATACAGTGCATCTTTTATTTCGTCATATGTATCAAAAATTGTTTGATCTTATAAAATGATCATTTGGATATATCAAGCAATTTTCTTTGTATAATACATAATGAAATTAATGATTAAAATTTAAACTATAATAGTAATTTGTATGAAGTAATATTGAAGCAACTTGTTACTATTTTAAGAATAATAATACTTAATAATTGATCTAAAAGTCGTAAGTCCTGACTCTTATCCCCACAAGCTTAATCGTCACTTCTAGATACTAATCACATCTATATTTCTTTCTTTAAGGAAAGATTCACGTAGTATGATGTAGAATATATTTTAATTAAGTTTTATAATTGTTGAGCTTAGCATACAATAATTGCATATTATATAAACCATATTTTCATGTTATCTATTTATTATTCATTAATTTCAATTCTTTAGAAGTCAAAGAATCTAGGGTATCGTCAAGGCCAATTGATTGATATCACAAGTCTTTCCAAGTTGATTATTCCTAAAATGACATTAGGCTATTGTGTCACACAGTTTAAAGATATACTTAATTCATATGTCATGACATTTTTTTAATGTCAATATAATTGAATTAAGAAAAAGAAAAAAAAAATCTTGCAAAAAGCTTGAGAACAATAAAACGGTTACAAGTCCAATCGATCCATGTAAGGTTTCATATGTTGTCAAGAGTCCATCTATAGTTGACGTTATATAGTCGTTTTCTTTCTTCTTTTTGGCTCGTTGGTCGTTAAATTATAGGTTGCTTATCAACAACAAATATTCGGTTTTGTTTTTAACAACATATGAATTTATTAAAAAGAAAAATGAGCGGCCTAGCAAGGAACTAGACCCTCAAAAAATATAACAGTTCCCACAAATATTCGGCTTAATTAGTTGTAGTCAATATGTATTTAACGTGACCACAAATCAAATGGTTATGAGCTCAAATATCGTCTTGACATATGTTTGTAGTAACTTGTGTTTATCATCAAATATTAAACTACAACCAAAAACCAAAATGAATTTATGATTTTGTTTCGGAACACATTATGTGCAAGGATAGGGGGGGATACTTTAGAAATCTTGCACCAAGAAAGATTTTGGAGGCGGATATGTCTCCATGAGGCTAGGAAAAGGAAGTCAAGGTTGAAGTAAATTGGGGTATCAATAATCTCATCAATATAAATCAAATGTCACATCTTATGGCAAGTGGATGCATAACATCCTGTGAGGTTTTAATCTAGATCCATTACTACAAAAAGTCTTATAAAGTTTGTTTAAAAAACAATTAGACACCGATTATTCAACTAGTGTCTACGTAGAGGTTGTCGATTTAAACATACGAAGAACACGAATTAAGCAACTGCTCTCTTAATTTCTATCTCAACACGCATCTGGGATTATCTCATTCGCGCATTAGTTTAACCGGATTCATTAAGCTTTAATTTATCATAGAATATTATAATAGTCCTAGTTTATTATTTTTTAACATATTTAGTTTTGTCCAATTCTTATTTTTAGTCACACAAACACAACTCAGTACAAAGAGTCATAATTGGGTGCTTCTGAAATTTACATATGAATACGTCCTCATTATTAATGTCTCCGTTACTTTTTCAATTTCATCTCTTAGAAGACCAAATTGCAAATGATCTTCAGCCCAGCTGGTAGTGATGCACCGGGTTTTATACCCATGTGGGCTGAGGTCGTGGGTTCGACCCATGTGGTCGTCGCAAAAAAAGCGTAATTTGACTCACACCTCTTATGGCACACATGGTGAATTTTTCCCTGGAAATCCCCGTAGGGGGCTGGGTTTGCCCGCTAAGCGGAGCTCGAACCTGGGGTACTCGTTGAAATATTACGAGTAGGCTTCGATATAAAATCATTTGCCGTTTCCAAAAAAAGAAGACCAAATTGTTCAATTTATTAATATGTATCTCAGAAAATTATAAAATTTGTTTTCCGTTGATACAAGTGACAAGAAGTCATCTACTTCTTATTGTAAACACTATTAATGCCTAAATAATAAACTTGAAGATGATATAAAACAAGAAAACATGTAAAAGTGACGGCTATTCATTGTTTGTCATCTCCATCAACGAAAAATATTCATCACAATTTCTAAAGCACTAGAAAAAAAATTAAACGAGTTGTTCGTCTATAAAATATATCATTTTTTTTCGTAAGGTAATAGACAAACAAAATGTTCAAATTATCTTTGTCTGTTTCAAAAATTATAACGCTTTTTTATTAAATAGTAGATACTGGCTATTTTTTTTTTATCTTTTAACTGAAAAACATAAACTTTACTAAATCAAAAGCTCAAAAAAATAAAACGAATGTTGTACAATCTTATTTTTGCTTGATTTTCAATGGTAAAGTTGACAAGGTTTTGAAAATAACGGAAAACAAAAATAAGTTGGCCATTTTTGTTTGTCATCGATATTTTTTTTCTTTTACAATTTCTCAAGCAATTTTGAATAAAAAATTTTGTATGTAAAGAAAATTGAGGTTTATAAGTTTATTATGAAAAGAAAATTTTCAAACTCTCACTCAGGCTTGTATGTATTTGTTAAACCAAGGTCGAGCTCAACCCGACCTGTTTATGGCATGAGACTATGGTGTCAACATACTAGAGTGTCAAACCAACAAAAGCCGATATTTTCCTCTTAATGACATAATCCTTAATAATTATATGTTTTGCTTAGTTCGTTTCTATTATTATTATTATTATTATTATTATATAGCCATAATCGCGGTGAATTTAGACGTAGTCATAATGTCAGTTGTGTTGGTGTCACTTGCTACTAATTAGTGATTAATTAAACAGATAAAGTATCATTTGGTATATTCAACTAGGGTTAACGATGCGGAAAATGGGAATCCATTACCTTTTGGGAATCTCCAAGGAAAATACATAGTATTAGTTTAGTTATTTATCAAATATGTCAACTCTTTAAACCCTAATTATAATAGTCATTATAGTATTAAACCTTCCAGCTCATTTTTAGATTCCAAAAGATAATGGATCTAATTACCTTTTGTAATTCCCCTATATAAACACTCCCATCATGTAGGAAAATATCTCACCTCATATCTTAAACTAATTAAGAAAATATATATATATATAGATATATATATAATACTCCCTCAATCCCAAATTAAACGTCCAGTTACAAAATGCCTGAGATTGAAGGATCTCCGGGGAGTTCCATGCATGGAGTCACCGGTCGAGAACCAGTACTCGCATTCTCTGTGGGGTCACCGATGGTTAAGACCGATCACACTGCAAAATTCAACCTCCCCGTTGACTCGGAACACAAGGCTACAGTTTTCAAGCTTTTCTCATTAGCAAAACCTCACATGAGAACATTTCATCTTTCATGGCTCTCTTTCTTCACCACCTTTGTGTCCACATTTGCAGCCGCTCCACTTGTCCCTATTATCCGTGACAACCTTAATCTCACCAAATCCGACATAGGGAATGCTGGTGTTGCTTCAGTGTCCGGAAGTATTTTCTCTAGGCTTGTTATGGGAGCCGTTTGTGACATGTTGGGACCTCGTTATGGTTGCGCATTCTTAATCATGTTTTCTGCTCCTACCGTCTTTTGTATGTCGTTTGTGGAAAACGCAAGTGGGTACATAGCGGTTAGGTTCATGATAGGGTTCTCGTTAGCGACGTTTGTGTCTTGTCAGTATTGGATGAGTACCATGTTTAATGGTAAGATTATTGGGCTTGTGAATGGAACAGCAGCCGGGTGGGGAAACATGGGTGGTGGTGCTACTCAGCTCTTGATGCCCGTGTTGTTTGAGATTATTAAAAAGGCGGGTGCAACGCCTTTCACAGCGTGGAGGATAGCATTTTTTATTCCGGGGTGGCTTAATGTTATTATGGGGATCTTAGTGTTAACTCTTGGTCAAGATTTGCCTGATGGTAATCTTGGTGCTCTTCAGAAAAAGGGTGATGTTGCCAGAGACAAATTTGGCAAGGTATGTACATATATAGATATAGATTTGCACTTGCTATATATGGTTATTAACTATAGGTTGTTGATCCAGTTCATTCTGATTTTGATTTATGGTTGTTTTTCAGGTGTTATGGTATGCCGTGACGAACTACAGGACATGGGTCTTTGTACTACTCTACGGATACTCAATGGGTGTGGAATTAACCATCGATAATGTTATTGCGGAATACTTCTATGACAGGTTTGTTTTATCTTAATTCAGTTAACCAGTTTATGACTGCTTATTCAAACTGTTTATCACACCAATATAAAACTAAATTATTTTTTATAATTCCAGATTTGATCTAAAGCTTCACCTAGCTGGAATAGTTGCGGCTAGTTTTGGAATGGCAAACATCTTGGCAAGACCATTTGGAGGATTCACATCGGATTTCATGGCTAAAAGGTTTGGAATGCGTGGCCGTCTCTGGAACCTATGGCTCCTCCAAACGGCAGGAGGGATATTCTGTCTTTGCCTTGGTTTAGTCAACTCCTTACCGTTAGCCATCACTTTTATGATCCTATTTTCTATTGGAGCACAAGCGGCATGTGGTGCCACATTCGGAATCATCCCCTTCATTTCACGACGGTCTCTAGGTATCATCTCAGGAATGACTGGAGCAGGAGGAAACTTCGGGTCTGGTCTAACACAATTAGTATTCTTTGCAAACGCTTCATTCTCGACAGCCAAAGGGTTGTCGTACATGGGAATTATGATCATATGTTGTACACTTCCGGTGAGTTTGGTTCATTTTCCGCAATGGGGAAGCATGTTCTTACCACCTAGTAAAGACAATGTTAAAGGTAGTGAAGAACATTACTATGTTGCCGAGTGGACAGAAGAGGAGAAGCTAAAAGGGATGCACCAAGGAAGTCTTAAGTTCGCTGAAAACAGCCGTTCAGAGCGTGGAGGGAAGGTGGCCTCAGTTTCAACACCACCAAATTCTACTCCTAACCATGCTTGATTGATCATTTCGATTATCTTTCAAATCGATCAACTTTTACTTTGAAATATGAGATTATGTTACGTGTTTGTTTGTAGAATATATAGTCGAGGTTAGATTCAATATTTCGTATTCTTTACTTACTGTTTTTAGAAGCAAAAGTATGTAAAATTGTGGGTGTAATATAAACTGTAACGACCTTATTGTAATTCATACGTATTAATGAATTGTGAACACACGATTGTCTAATATTTTCTTCTATGTGTGTTTACCTAAAATTTCGTATTGAGTGGTTTTATTAGGAGGCACTTGATTTCTTCAAATGAGGATAGCTTGTCACTCTCCGGTACAAGTTTTAATTCTTTGGGCATCTGTTAGAACTCAAGAAACCAATAAAAATGAGAAGACGAGAGTGAAATTAATCAAGGCGAGAAAATTTTACTAGAAAACAACATAACAAACCTCGACTTCCATCGATCAAGATATTAATCGTTGGTGGACAGACTATGTTCTCTTGGGTACTCTAAACTTTTCTCTTAAAATTACGTCATTGTAAGAAAAGTGACATGTGTATTGGTGACACATAAAAAGTATCACTAAAACTCAGTTATTAGAGCATTAATGTCTTAATCAATCGTAAAAACGTATTAGTTTTTGGTGAAATATTTTAATCAAAATCTATTCATAAAAAGAATCTCAGTCACACGAATTATACTTAGGTCGTAAAGACAATATCTTTCCTGACAACATATTTACTTCAACTTTTTAAGAGCGAGTAAAACACTTGGATCACTTTTGTGAACGACCTTTATTTTCAAGAACTGGTTAATTTTTTATTTTTATTGACTTTATATGTGTCATAAAGTACATGACAATCTTTTTGTCGTGGTCGGTGCATGTATAAAGTGATTACATATTGCATTAGTCCTGTTAATGTTACTAATTAATGCCAACTAGCTATTTTATAGATGGATGATATATGATTTGATTAAGCATAGCTCATGTTTGCTTTATTGGAAGTCAAGTTAATTCGAACTTTGAACAGTTCCTATTAAGATTGAATAATTCAATAAAAAGAAAATAGTTGTTAGTCTTCCTATTTTCTAGTTTAGGTAAGTCAAGTTAGTTGAGATTTTATAGTCAATTTGTTTCTTTATCGTTGTAAGTTTCGAGACAGTCAGACCCATACTTGCACTTGCAGCACAAAAACAATGGAAGGTGATTCAATTCGATGTCAAAGTCGTCATCCTTGAACGGAGATTTGGAAGAAGAAGTTTATGTAACTCAACAACCTAGTTCCCAAAACTCGAAAGAAGAAAACAAGGTTTACATGTTAAGAAAAATCTCTTTATGGTTTAAAGCAGGCACCCCAAGCCTCGTACAGGAAGTTCAAATAATGGGGGAGTATTGGAAGTCAAGTTAATTCGAACTTTGAACCGTTTCTTTATCTGTTAAGATTGAATAATTCAATAAATATAAAATAACTGTTAGTCCTCCTATTTTCTAGTTTAAGTAAGTCTATTTAGTTGAGATTTTATAGCTCAATTTGTTTCTTTATCGTTGTAAGTCTTGGCCTATTTAAAGGCTTCAAGTAAAGTTAATAAAGTAGAAAAGTTGCATTCCTTTTCCTTGTGTAAAATCAAGTGTTGCTCTGTCATTTTCTCCAACATGTATTAAATTAACCATTCCTAAGATTCTAGGAATGTGTCTAGTGACACATATATTAAACCTCACTATCTTACTTTCACTGACCCACAAATTACGCAAGTAGAATTCTAGAACCAATCAACTAACGTTTTCCTAGTTTGTTTTAATAATCACAAATATTATTTTTCTCTTGTTTTAATGACTAAATAAATTGAATAATAAATTTTCTAACCTTTTTAATTATAGAGACATGGGAAAATAGTGACGAAAAATAGTTAATATATTTACTATTGACACCTTCGGGGTTAGTAAAAGGATAGGCAGGGTTAGTAGTTTTTCATGTTAGATCTTTACTATTGATACCTTTAATGACTAATTTTAGTATGCGGAGGTAATATTTGGACATCTAGTGACACGTTTACGGTTCTACCAACACTTTTTTCATAGTCACTAGCTAAAACTCATTGTTTCATAGTAACGTTTTATTTATCAATATGACAATATCAATATATGCCTATCATTTAGGTAAACAAAAACTTCAAAAGTGAGCAGGTGTGTTAAACCGTCCCAAACGTAACAGTTCAATGATATCGAATAGATGAAAACTAGCATAGGGAATTATACATCAAGTAAATATAATACATTTTGAGAAAAACTTAACATAATCTATAATACTTTGTATAATTAGTTCTCAAATAACTAATTTCACGATGAAAAATGACCTAGTGAAGTATTTGAAGTTAAACATGGTTAGGAGTCGTATTTGTTGGCGAAGAAACTGAAGCCACCTTCCCTCCACGTTCAGAACGACTATTCTCGGCGAACTTGAGACTTCCTTGGTGCATCCCTTTTAGCTTCTCCTCTTCTGTCCACTCGGCAACATAGTAATGTTCTTCACTACCTTTAACATTGTCTTTACTAGGTGGTAAGAACATGCTTCCCCATTGTGGAAAATGAACCAAACTAACCGGAAGTGTACAACATATGATCATAATACCCATGTAAGACAATCCATTAGCAGTCGAGAATGAAGCGTTTGCAAAGAACACTAGTTGTGTTAGACCAGACCCAAAATTTCCACCTGCTCCAGTCATTCCTGATATAATACCAAGAGATCGTCGCGAAACGAAAGGAATGATTCCAAATGTTGCACCACATGCGGCTTGTGCTCCGACAGAAAATAGGATCATAAAGGTAATGGCTAAAGGTAAGGAATTGACTAAACCAAGACAAAGACAGAATATCCCTCCAGCTGTTTGGAGGAGCCATAGGTTCCAGAGACGTCCGCGCATTCCAAACCTTTTCGCCATGTAATCCGATGTGAATCCTCCGAATGGTCGAGCCAAGATGTTTGCCATTCCAAATGAGGCAGCAACAATTCCAGCTAGGTGAAGCTTTAGATCAAATCTGTAGTTATACAACAAAATTAAACCCAAATTATTTGTATTTCTTCCGGTGATCACTACCCACAAGATAAACTAGGTATAGTACCCACTAGATTATTAGTGACATATTTATGAAAAGTAGTTAAAAGTCTAACTATTTACCCACACTTTGTAAAATATCCCGATAAATTATCCATTTTGGCTGTTACTTACAATCATAAATAAAATTTTCTCTCTCAAATAGTTCAATATCTTTCGACAATATTTTTGTCTTACAACAAATTACGATGACATTTTTACTCATTCTTTTGAGTATACTTTTAGACTGCATTTCGGGTTTTAATTAGTGACAATTTCATGTATCCATAAAAGACTTTTTTGGTGTAATGTTTGTTATGATCTCATTGGATTTACATGACCGGCAAAATTTGATTGGTTGAATTTAAGTAATTAGTATATCTAATCAAGTACGAGCATATAAGTTTATTTCATCAATTTCCACCCATATGAAAATCGTAACAAACCTGTCATAGAAGTACTCGGCTATAACATTATCAATGGTTAATTCGACACCCATGGAGTATCCATAGAGTAGTACAAAGATCCACGTTCTATAATTCGTCACCGCGTACCATAAGACCTGAAAACAAATCATTATATATCGAAATCAGAATGAATCATTCAAGACTTCTTGCTTATACTTACACTATAACAAAAATGTCATTTGTTCACATCTTTTTTTCACACTTTTAAAAAATTTGAAAAAAATATCAATTTGTTTACACTTTAAAGTGTATCTAAAATATCAACATTTAAAAGTGTGAAGAAAATTTAAGTAATCTACACTTATATATGTAGGGAAAAAAGTTCATACTTAGAAATGTATAGAAATATAAAGCTTATTTACGTTTAAAAGTGTGAAACCAATTTGGGACACCTAATTTCCTCACGCTAGAGGAAGCGTAAAGAAATTGGATTTCACAAATTAGTCTCCACCGATTTAAGTGTGGATAACCTTTATATTTGTTCACGTTTGTAAGTGTGAATATTTTATTTCCAAAATTATAAATGTGAAAAACTTAAATTTTTTCATATTTCTAAAAGTTAAGATTTTTGATACATTTTCAAACGTGAACAAATTAATTAATTCTTTTTACAGTTTTTAAATATGAATAAATAAATGTGAAATATAAGTATTTTTGTTGTAGTGTAAATTAATTGCAAGTGTGAATATAAGAATATGCACACACCTTTCCAAATTTGTCTTTGGCAACATCACCCTTTTTTTGTAGAGCACCTAGATTACCATCAGGTAAATCTTGACCAAGAGTTAACACTAATATTCCCATAATAACGTTAAGCCACCCCGGTATAAAAAAAGCGATCCTCCACGCCGTGAAAGGAGTTGCACCAGCCTTCTTAATAATCTCGAACAACACGGGCATCAGGAGTTGTGTAGCGCCACCACCCATATTTCCCCACCCCGCGGCTGTCCCATTCACAAGCCCAATAATTTTACTATTAAACATGGTACTCATCCAATACTGACAAGACACAAACGTCGCTAACGAAAACCCAATCATGAACCTAACAGCTATGTAACCACTCGCGTCTTGAACAAAGGACATACAAAAGACGGTTGGAGCAGATAACATGATTAAAAAAGCACAACCATAACGAGGTCCTAACATGTCACAAACGGCTCCCATAACAAGCCTAGAAAAAATACTTCCAGACACCGATGCAACACCAGCATTTCCTATGTCGGATTTGGTTAGATTAAGGTTGTCGCGGATAATAGGGACGAGTGGAGCGGCTGCGAATGTGGATACAAAAGTGGTGAAAAATGAGAGCCATGCGAGATGGAAAGTTCTCATGTGAGGGTTTGCTAATGAAAAAAGCTTGAAAACCGTAGCCTTGTGTTCTGAATCAACTGGGAGGTCGAATTTCGCAGTGTGATCTGTTGAAACCATCGGTGACCCCACGGAGAATGCAAGTACGGGCTCTCGTCCCGTTACTCCGTGCATTGAACTCCCCGGAGATCCTTCAATCTCAGGCATCTTTCTCTATAAGTACTAAAGGAAAATGCTTAAGTTAATGAGTTTGTGGTATGTTTTGAAGGTGTAAGTGGTTATATATATAGATGGCTAAACCATGTTCTTACTGTAACGAGTCGTTTTGTACAAGTAAATAATGCACGAAATCGCATGTTTTAATGACTTAAATTAATGTTTGAAACATTAACATCTCGGGAGGGTTTGGTGATTCCCGGAAGGTTGGGACAGAATTCGTTTTGCCGCATTCACTGAATTATGAATAGAATATTATTTAGACTCGTCGTATATACCAAAGGATAACACAACTAGTCAAGTTTATTATACTTTTTAAAAGATGCTAAAGTTTTGTTTTGTTTAGAAAGTTTTTCAATTCTAGGTTTTTTCATTCAACATGAATATATATTTCTTTTTTAGAAAATGATATTTGTCTCTCTAAGTTTATTATATTTTTCAATATTTTATATGTTAATAAAACCTAACATATATTTGGAGATCATCCATTTTATTAGTAAATGTAAAACCAGATTATGTATGAAAAACCTTTTAGAAACAGTTTTATGGATTGTTATTAACATAATTATTTCTTGGATTTTTCTAGTATATGCCCCGTAACATACATTTATATAAATAACTAAACTGAAACTTTTATT
This sequence comes from Senecio squalidus, assembly GCA_910822075.1. Classification (NCBI taxonomy): domain Eukaryota; kingdom Viridiplantae; phylum Streptophyta; class Magnoliopsida; order Asterales; family Asteraceae; genus Senecio; species Senecio squalidus. Next base: position 2,922,458 of record CAJVGC010000591.1, on the reverse strand, counting down.
TTAAATCAAATTTTCACTTAATATTTAGTAAATGTATATTTAATAAACTTAAAGTTTTCATTTATTGAACATATATTAAATAAAAATATAATTTAGAAAGACTAGTTTTAGTTCATTTGAAAATGCAAATGTATATTATGGGACATACATTGGAAAAACCTTTTACCTTCCTATTTTGGCATTACAATCAGGTTAAGGTTAAGAGTAATGATTAATGGAATTACCTTTTCAAGCTTTTCATTAAATATCATAAAAGAATAATTTGTATGGCATGGATATGTCAAGAAATATATATATATATATATATATATATATATATATATATATATATATATATATATATATATATATATATATATATATATAGAGGTTGGTTCTTCTAAACTAAACTTTAAGATGAAATAAGTTGAAAAAAAATTATAATTTTTGAATTTTTGTATTATATTTTATTTTATATTTCAAACTTTTAAAAGCAAAGTTTTGTTCTACGTAAGAAAATGAGAGTTTCATTATAGTGTATCAAATTTGAATATTTACTGTACAAAAATCATAATTTGATTCATAGCCCTTAAACAACATATATTTTGATGCATATCAAAACTTACTTTTTTAATGTTTGTTATAATTGAATAAATAAATATAATGCAAAATTACACATCTTATAAATTACTTTTTTATTTATTTTTTATTTTTTCTACTTATTTTACTTTAAATATTGTTTTATAAGAACCTCCTCATATATATATATATATATATATATATATATATATATATATATATATATATATATATATATATATAAGCTTACATGCAAAACTCACCAAAAAATATGTCGTTTTATTAAAAATTCTTCAAATCTATATAATTTTAATCATATTTATTAAACTAACTTTACAAATTTTTATCTATTCACATCTTTTTCTTCATTAATCGTGTATTTCAAAAATATAAGTTTTTTTTGTCATCATTGGGCATCCATCGAAGTCATTTTTTATAACTTCTTCATAATAAACAATGACCCCCTTACAAATTTTTATCTATTCACATCTTTTTCTTCATTATATATATAGGATTATGATATAATAAAAAGGATTTGAAAATAGAAGGATAGAAAGAATTTTGAGAGTGACATGTGGCATTTAATTTTTTTTTTAATAGAAAAATATATATTAATTTATTTTTTTAATAAAAAAAAATATATTCGGGGAGAAAAAAAAATCCGGGGGAAGAAAAAAAAGTTTGAAATTTTTTCCGATAACGTATATTTTCATGCATAAGTTTTGAACTTATGTATACGAAAAATTGATGCACCAACTAAAAAAGTAATTTTGGTGCATCATTTTATAAAAAAAATGACAATTTTAGTGCATCATTTTACAAATAAAGTGATTTTGATGCATAAGTTCGTTTAAAAAATATTTTTCGTACATCAGTTTTTGAAAAAATGAATTCTTGTGCATCAGTTAAGCCAATTTTTTCGATGCAAATTTTTTTTTTCTCCGAAATATTTTTTTTCATTAAAAATATTATTTTTTATTAAAAAAAAAAATTTCAAAATTTGCCACATGGCATTCCCACAATCCTTCCTATCCTTTTTATTTTAAAAACTTTTCTCATTAACCTCCCCTATATATATATATATATATATATATATATATGGGAAAAGTGAATATGGGGCTGTTACACATGTAAGCTTACATGCGAAACTCATTAAAAACTATATCGTTTTGTGGTTTAAATGTTTCTCAACGCTTGATTTGTCCTATATTTATCAAGGGAGATGTGATCCCCAAAATGCAGGGGGTCATTGTTTATTATGAAGAAGTTATAAAAAGTGACTTCGATTGATGCCCAGTGATGACAAAAAAACTTATATTTTTGAAAGACACGATTAATGAAGAAAAAGATTAAAATAGATAAAAATTTGTAAAGGTAGTTTAATCAATATGATTAAAATTATATAGATTTGAATAATTTTTAGCAAAACGACATATTTTTTGATGAGTTTTGCATGCAATCTTACATTTGTAACAGCACCATATTAACTTTTATATATATATATATATATATATATATATATATATATATATATATATATATATATATATATATATATATATATATATATATATATATATATCATAAATTGTAATTTTATGATTAAAATATATGAGAAATGATATATATACTTTTTTTGTAACCGCGCAAATTAATTCATTTAAAAAATTCACAGGAAGCAAGAAATTCTAAGCAACAATATTGCTCCATGTTAAATTTGTAATACTAGTGGTATATATTAATCTTTTTTCCAAATCTTAATAATTTGTTTTAGCTTACGAATTGTGTTTATCATTATTTATGGTTTTACTCTTGATAATTACAATTATCTAGCTCTGCATATGTCGTGTATTTGACATACATGAGGATATAATTTGTAGTTGAATGTTGAAATTTTGAATTTTTATTTGAGGTTTTTTATTTATAAAAGCCTCAAATCCTTTTTGAATGATCTTTTTGTTTGGTATTTGCTTTCAAAATAAAACCTAAATCTCTTAAAATTAAAAAAGACTTTATTTAAAGAAGATTTAAAGGGAAAAATAAAAGTAGCCTTTCAAAACTTCTAAAAACCTTGTACCAAATACACCATATAATCATATTCGTGGACAAATTTTAGTTGGATTCTGAATATTCTTCTTCTAATATTTCTTTTAAAAGGCATTTTTCTTCCAATATAATATATTACAAAGGCTATTTTTTAATAGCTGTTAATACTCTTTAGTCTTTAGATCCATCAAATATGTTGGCAAAACGAACTTGTACTTTTAGACGAATATTTGACTTTTAATCAAGATTTTAAAACGTACGTACCTAATTTAGTAATGACAAGAATATCAGCATATAGGTAAATAATGATAGTTATACACAAGTAAATAAATCAAAACTTATATACCCTTTCATTCCATTGCCTTTGTCCAGTACATTTTTATATTTTTCGATCAAACACTTTAACTTAAATCACGTCTAGTATTTCAATTATCGTGTGATGGTCCTGTGAAGACCCAACTAGGCTATGCAGATTAAAAAATCAAAGCAGTTATGCACGCGATGAAGACATACACGATGTCTTTCAAGTTGCATTAGCTTTTTTGACATGTAGTTTTGTAAGTTTCATCGGGCATATATCACTTTCAACCTACGCAAATTGTTTCTTCAAACAATTCTATCAATTTTTAAAATAAAACGGAAATTTATCTTATTTTAATAATAATAATATGGGAAAATGCACTGGGTGGTCATTGTACTACCTCAAAAAATCCGTCTAGGTCATTGAACAAAATTTTCGTCTATCTACATCACTATACCTCAAGTAACCGTTTATTTAAATCATTTTTTTTCATTCAACCGGTTTTTAACCGGTGACGTCACCCCCCACTAGTTTTCTCTCTCTCTTTCATTTTTAAATTGCAGAAACATACAACCTCATCATCATCATCATTCCATTTGGTAAAATTAAAAAGAAACACAAATATAATCATACAACCTCATCTCTGTAACGCCTTTTTAGCTCCGACGTCTTCCATTTCGTTTAATTTCTGTAAATAGCCTTGAGCTCCGGCATCCACTAGCCTTTTCCGGCAACCATCGCTTCCTCCGTTCATTAACGCGCTCACAATCGCTACCGGAATCTTCTTAGGAACCGATCTGTGTTATGAAGCATAGATGATGAAGATAATGAAGATAATAACCGAGAAACCGATCTGAACACGATAGGGAATCGATCTGTGATGAATCCAAACCGATCTGTGATGAATCCAGAGATCTGTGTTATGAACATAGATGATGAAGATGAAATTGTAAGCTGCAGTACCGTAAGTGGAGACGGTGGTAATGGTGGTGGGATAACGACGGTGGTAATGGTAGTTATCCCATTATTATTATTAATTACAGTTGAAGTGAGTTGGTAGGTGGGAGACGGTGGGTGGGAGACGGTGGTAATGGTGGTGGGATAACGACACATTGCCGGAGATCTTGAACGGAAAGTGAAAGATGTGAAGAAGGGAAGAATTGAAAGAGAGTGATGAGAGACCGGATAATACAAGTTTAAGCTCAGGACCACAATTCCATACGATTCCGATTAACATTTTTTTTTCATTTGGGTTTGAGATTGAGATTGTATCTTTTTCTTTCACCATTTTTTAAATTGATGAACTTTAAATTGGGATATTTGGGTGAAGTTGATCATACAAGTATGGAAAAATAAAGTGATCAATTGATCATTTGGTGTTGGATTTAGTTGGATGTGTATTTATATACATGGTTATGATCGATATTGCTCAGCAGTTGCAGTTGAGCAAGAAGAATAAGGTAGCAGGAGGAGACGAGAGACTAGAGGAATAGTAGAGATTATAAAACTGATGACGTGGCGGTTACCAACAGGTTGCAGGTCACCAAACTTATCTATTTAAACGGTTTTTTAAAGTTAAGGTTATAATTTAAAAGGTTACTTGCGGTATAGTGATGTAGATAGACGAAAATTTTGTTCAATTACCTATACGGATTTTTTGAGGTAGTACAATGACCACCCAGTGCATTTTCCCTAATAATATTAGGTAATGTTATCATAATGATAATCTCTAAATATCTCAGCCTAATATTTTCCACATTTAAGTCGGACCATATGTGCATAAATTTGACGTAGACAATAATCGTTTACCTTGAAGACTTTATGCAAGGTGACACTTGTGTATAAAGACTTTATATCATTTAAATAAATAATAGATTCAACCTTTTTGACTTTATATGCTTTAAATGTATATATTAATAATCAACTTAAAATTCTCATATATAATATATACTCTTTTAGTTATTTTATTAAAATAACTTTTATCAAAGGTAATTTTATCACTTTCAATATGACACAAGTAAATACATATATAAAATACACAGTTATGGCATCTTGCAAATGTAAATCAAAAATGTTGTTATAAGTGTAATTTATCAACATACTAATCCGAAAGGGATTCAAGATTCAAGGCATAGTTGCAAGAAATTTCCGAGCAAGAGTAGATGTACAGAACTATATGTCAATGTTTTGTGCATAACCCGCCGATAATCCTATTCAACACCATCCCAGGTATATCTTTTTTAAGACCATAAGATGATTTGTATATAATTACAAGTTGATGATCAAGCAATTAATTAAGAAAGACTGGTACCATAAATCCATGGTATGTGATTGTGTATGTATGCATATGTATAAAATGATTCATTGATAATTATTAATTAAGCAAATGTGTTACTTAATTGTAAGCCTTTATGTGCACCTACTAGCAAACGATTTTTGAATTCTATTAAGTCAAATACGATGGCCTAATAATATAGTTGTTAAATTGAATGAATGTTTTGTCAACCAAAAGGTTGTTTTCATGTTGGTTCACAATTTCACATGGCTTCTACTTGCCTCCCTTGATGGTGACACAAATTGTTTGCACAAGTTTTTCTTACTTAACCTTTGGCTCTTTACTAAAGGTACGTTTTCTGATAGCCCTTAACTTCTAGTCGAAACTTGATAATAACTTTGCGGGTCCTAAATCCTCCGATTTCAAAAGTGTCCCATCCTATAACTCTGTCTAATTAAAAATACCTAAATGAGAGACAACCATATATATAATCTTATTATTCATCCATAAACTAAAAGGTTCATCCATAATCTATGTAACTATCATTATTTTTGTGGAAAGACTCTAATGTATATTTCTTTATTATTAGGTCACATAATTATAATATTTATTTAATTAATTTTTTTTTTTGAAAAGCTGAGATAATAATAGAACACAGGTTCCGAGTAGGAGGCTGAAAACAATACAAATAAAGAGTTAAAAGCAACAACTAACAATAAGGCCAAATAAATTGGTAATATTATTTAAATTGGTATTTATTATTATTATTATAGTTATTATTATTCTTATCATTATTATTATTTTTATAATTATTGTTTATTATTAATCTTATTATTTTAGACCCAATGATTGACACTAAAAAGGATAGAATAAATATGTGTTTAAAGTTAAGGTCGTTCGGATCTAAATGGAAATTTTAAGTTGTTCTAATACACCCGTCAATTAACATAACGATAAAAAAAAGCTATGTGTGAGATGAAGGTGGAATGGGGAGCTGATGCAACGCTTATAATTCAATTGTTTTTCCTTTGTTATTGTAAGTATTGACATTTTATAAATAAATAAATAAAAAAGTAAAGCTTTGGAGTTTGGACCTTCACAAGAAGTGTTTCGTTGGTAATGGATCGGGTAACGAAACTCTCTTTCTGAGGATTCGTGTCGGTTGTATTTATGATCCCAACGTGAGGTATTTATAGACAACCATAAATATCTAAGGAGTTTCGCTGCGAAACTCTAAGTCGGTTAAGAGTTTCACTACGAAACACACGAGTTTCGTTGGCGACACTAATGCTAGCAAAACTGTTTCACAAATGCAACGAAACACTTTACAACTCGATCTAAATATAACGTAAATACATGACACTTTAACTTGAAGTACAAGATACAATCAATCAACATTTTTACTCGTTTGTCTGCCAGTTTATTATAAAAATCTAATTGAATTATGTAACTCGGCTTTTGTTATTTAATTGTAAAATATAGATTATTAACGGGCTATATAACGGTCAAATATGGTGCCACATCGGGTTAGAGTGAATCATAAAACTAGCTTTTCTTGAAGATTAGTTATCAGGTATTCTTTTATAACATATTTGTTTGTCTTAATTTTCTAAACTAACAAATTTAAAATGTTCTAAACGGCCGAATACACACATTTTATACGGGTTACTTGATGGGCCAACTTTGGATACAGAAGCCCGATCTTACCATTTTCGGCCCATGTTATCCGACTGATGGTTTAATAGAAACTAGCAATCACATACATGATTCGTGATGTCATTATTATTAGAGAACGACAATTTCAATTATTATTTACCGCTTAACACAAATACAAATATTATTAAGGAGATTATAAGAATACACACAAACCTTTTGGGTCCGACGTTGATTGACCATTTATACTGGAATAACAAAGTACAAAGAAATATATATACATTGTCAAAACCAAAAGTCGTTGAACAACACATAAGGAAAACCCTTTGATGAAGATACATTCATACTCGGAATTGAATGGCATATGAACCATTCAAATTTGATCTTTACATACAAAACTCAATTTTGGGATGCTATTACGAATGACTTCTTGTAAGTCTTCAAATTCTCGTACCACCATTCCAATCAAAAACTGAATCCACCCCCACACCCAAACCCAAATCCCTTCCACCCATTTTCCTCTATCACTCGCCAACAATTCCTCGTTTCGTTCATGATGAAACAATCTTGAAAAACTATCTTTTTAAACAATCTTCAAAAACTATCTTCTAAAATCTTGTATTTGACCCATCCTCAATTTTAACGTCAAAGAAACCCGCAAATAGTATCCCGTTAAATTTCCACACAAAGATTTTAATTGTAATAGACATTTATTAATTATTATTTTAACCCATACCAAAATATAGAAAAGAATTTTAACCTACCTTCAATTTTAATACGAATTCTAAAAATATCAATTTAAAAGGTGTAAAATGTTTTCATACAAATATTTAAGAAAAAGTGAAAAAATGATAGACAAATTTGATTAAAAATATTAAATGAGTTTTGTTAAATGTTGCTTTTAAGATTATAGTGTAAGTATGTATATTTATGATAGATAACTATTTAATGAACATTATAATATCAAATTTGTAATTAGATAATGAATTTAATATAATATACTAGCTCTTATATCCGTATATATACACAGACAGATTAAATTAATTTTATTTATATAAAAAATAAAATTTTGTTGATATTCTTAGATATTATATAATTATATTAGTTGTATTATATATTCAAGTGTTTTTTTTAACCCTTTTTTATTAATAAAATGTTAGTCTGTAACAATGACAATAATTAGTTATTCATTTAATTATAACTAAAAAATACCGATTACGAATTAAAAATGGGGAAACTTATAATCATAAAAAGAAAAAAGAAAAAGAGTATGACGTTTTCATAAAATTTTACTAATAACTATTTTTAACATACCTTCAAAATTATCGTTGAAATTGATGGATAAAGGATTTTCGGTTGGAATTTAGAGGTATCGTGGGGATCTAAAAGTTGGGATTATTTAACTCGTTTAATAGAAATATATAACATTGTTAAAAATTGTTATGTGAAAAGGTTAAATTGATTTAATACATTATTTATTTCTAAATTAAAAATATATAGAGGTAACTGGTTGAAAAGAAATAGATAATTTTTATAATTGTTAAAATTAAATGGTTAATTTATTTTAATTTGAAAAGAAAACACTATTGTTCAATTTATTGAATAGAAAGGGTTAATTTAATAAATTATTTATTTCTAAAATTAAAATTATGTAGAAGTAACTGGTTGAAAAAAATAGATAATTTTTATAATTGTTAAAATTAAATGGTTAATTTAGTTATTAAATTATTTATTTTAATTAAAAAAAACACCAAATTATTCAATTTATTGAATAGAAAAGGTTATAATTAATTTAAAAAACTACTTTAATAAATAAATAATATATCCTCCTATAATTTATTTTACATGAAAAGTTTTAAAATCTCTTTTATATTGTCATATTCTTATACATTTAATTAAATTCAATAAAATCTAAAAAAAATAATCTATTAAAACAATTCAAAAATTTAAACGAAATAAAATAAAAAATAAATAAATTATAGTAAACAACGAAGATAGTAAAAGGTTATATTGCGTATTTATAACAAACTTAAATAACATATTTAAATATTTTTGTAAAACTTTTGATATCGATATCAATTCCTTTTTCTTTATATATATTAAGATAAAATGTTATGATTCGCTATAAATATAGAAATGTTTTTAGAAAAATATTATTGATCCGATATTTTTTTTTTTTCAAATTCAATATCTTTGTCACTAAACACTACATTACAAATTTTCATTTACATCTATACTATATGTAAAGCATTTGTAGTGTTTTTTAATGTTGAAAAATTAAGAAGAAAATGATTAAAATACCCTTCATTTTATTGTTATTATTAATTTAACGATTCAAGTTTTCCTAACAACTAATAAATTTTCCAAAACAAATTTATATTTATTTCATAAATATTTAAATTCAATTTAAGCATGAGTAATTTTCTATGTATGAATCTCATTCACGAAACGACATAATATACATTAATATAATTTTATCGCTAATACGTATTATTTTTTTCCGTTACTCGTGCGGGTTTTATGATAGTTGATTATTATATATATATATATATATCACCTTTACTCATTTTCACAAAAAACCCTAGAAAAATACCATGGACCCAGATTTCTTCAACCAAACCCCACCACCGCCGCCGCCTCAGCCGCCGTCTTTTACCACCTACATCCACCAAACCCAACTCGTTCCGAGTCAACTCACTCCATCAACCACCCCACTCCCAATCAAACCCACCCCACCAAAGAAAAAGGACCGTCACACAAAGGTGGACGGACGTGGCCGGCGAGTTAGGGTTCCGGCGTTATGTGCAGCTCGGATATTCCAGCTCACCCGAGAACTCGGTCACCGGACCGATGGTCAAACCATTGACTGGCTTCTTCATCATGTTGACCCATCTTTGTTTCCGCCGGAGAAGGTCGCCGGAGGAAGTGGTGGGCCCCAGACGGCGGTGCCGGAAAATGAAGAAAAGGTGGCGGTGTCAGGGTCTGAGTTGGATTTGTTTCCGGCGAATATGTCGTTTACTTCATTGTTGATGCAAGTTGAAGAACATGAAGTCAAGATTGAAGACAAAGATTGATGTTTTTTGTGGGCCATGGATGAATCTATGTGTGTTAGAATGTTGACTTTTAATTTAAGATTAATGTTTTATTTTAGTTATGGTCCCATTAGAAAGTAGTTAGATATTTTGTAGGGACACAAATGGTGTGGTGTGGTGTACTTGTTTGTGAATTTGTTTGTGTAGTTTATGTTATTACATAACTTTTGATACCATTTTTGGTGTAGATTGTATGTGATTATTGATTGCGTTTTGAAAATAGATTATATTAGTTAATTGTTTAAGCGTGTTTGGAGGGCTTAGGAACGTATCATAAGTCAAAACAAATAAGCCGGAAAAAAATGGGTTATGAATAATAAACGGAACTATATAAAAGAAAAAGAATAAGCTGAAACAAACACCGCTTTGGGATGAAAGATCTACGTGGCCCCGCTTATATTGTTAATGATCAATAACTCATAAGCTTGCTAGTCAATCCAATCTTCTTTGTGCAAACATTGCTATGAACAAATCTCTCCAATCTACACCTTTAATCGTTTTAATCGCCTATGAGTATGTAGCATCTTCCACTTATTATATCATCTCGAAACACTTTCACAGTGTGTGATCGAAAAAGAATAGGTTCAGAACACGGGTCAAGATTCTTAAATATCTGTGTCTTATCTCTTACATGATCAGATCCTTGTTTATTTGAAACTGTCTGATTTAAAAGTTTCCTTTACAGATTCATTTCGGTCTACAATCTTTGCCTCTTTCTGTTAAGATTGTATGTTGGGATTGGAGATTGGCGTCTTCTTTTTCTAACATTTTGGAAATCTTTATCGGTGCTGCTATTATCAATTTGGAAATCTTTGAAGGGTTGCATTAGTCTATTCGTTGTCTTGTTAATCTGTTCATCACTAAGAGAACGATATACATATGGAGTAAGTTTGATATGCATCTTTGTAATCTGTCACTGCATCTCCAAAATAACCACGAGTTTGAACATGGACATCCGTTTCTGAGAATCTTCTTGCTTTGTGTACATTTAAACCCAAAACACATAACCGGTCTTATCTCACAAATGTTGTTTTAATGTAATAATGTTTTTATGTGTGAATAGTCATCAACTTTCCTAACCAGTAATCATCGATATTTGGCTTTTTTGTTGTTACATACAGATACAACTACAATTCTAGCATAAATGTAAAACCCGCTATTGGCAAGAATTAACTTGGGTGGAAAGTTTCAGCAGTGATCATTTTCTTAACATATACATTTAAGTTCATCCAAGGTTACGCGCGTTGCAGAATGAAGTATTTCATTTGTATTATTGGGCTCGTTGTAATAAAAAAACATGTACGGGTCAAAAGCTAACATTACTAATTATAGTTGGCAAGATGGCCTGGTTAGTGGGTTGAATTACAGGTCAAAATGGGTTTGGGATGAACCAGGTTTTCTTAGTACTAGGTCGGGTTGACCCACATTTCTCATTTACTAAAAGTTAAATTCACAAGTTTGAATAAAACGATCTAAGAGGCTGTATGAGTCAAAATAATCAACTCTAGTTTGATTGATATTTTAAACACAACCCAGATCGACAAAATTTCTACACATCTATCATCTGCAAGTGCATTTCTAATCACAGGATTCCAAGTAAATCCAGGTTCTTTAAACAGCTTAGTAAGCCAAAAATAACGAATCCGTGACTGGACCTTTTGGGTTTCGTTTGTTTGCAGACTTGCAGTGGTCAGTGGAGTTATAAATATTGACCCTAAAAATGTATTGAAAACTTGTAATTACTAATCTATCCTATTGGTGATGAAATAAAAAAAATGTTTAATATATAGGAGAAATCAAAGATTTTGAGTTCATTTGTTGAAGATTTGTAGGATAGGAGCGTAAGTCCGATTTGAAAAGATTGAACGCCCACCCGATTTTGGCTTGAATAGCTTGAAAATATATAAACTAATATTCTAAAACGGTTCAAGAGGTCAAGTTAAACAATTTTAAACTATGTGTTTAAAATCGTTATATTCATTTTTGGTTTTGGTTTATAACGCTCAAGCTAAAATAAAAACCGATAAAAGCTCTACTCAAACGAGCCAAGCAACGAGCCGAGCTAAAATCGACTCCTTTATATATCTTCAAATTTAAAAATCTCCTTTCAACAGTAATCACTCTCACTCCCCCCTTTCCTAAATATTCTCCCCGCCATTTCTTTCTCCGGATAAAAATCATCAAAAAATGGAAAATCAAAAGCCTAATTCAATTTCTTCATCGAATCAAACCCTAGATTCGTTACACGATCTAATGAACAATAAAATTCCGTCAATTTTCAGCTGGCGAGATGATCAAAATTATCATCATCATTTTGTTTGGGATTCATTTCGTTAATGGACAACAGTATCCTGATCCGGAAACTATTAAGAATAATCCGGCGAAACTAGACGAGGTTACGAAATCTATATATACTCGATTCAATGCTATTTCATTCCTTTTTCATGAAGATGCTCTTAATGATCTCGGCTTCTGCATGAAAAACATGTAAGTTGTTACGCTTACGCTTACGGTTAGGGTTTCTCTTTAAGCTGAATTTCAAGTAAACATTCATAAGTATCTCGAAATGTATATACAACTTAAAACACGTGTCTATCGTATGTATCTAACTTAGAACGTGTCTACTGTATGTATGTATGTATCTAACTTTTTGTTAATATGCTATTGTATCTATTTGGTAATATTTGCCATCTATATAAGTTGTCACGTCACATGTTTACAAGTTTTGATACATACAATAGAGTAGTTGTATACATAGAGTAAACACGTTTTAAGTTTGATACATACAATAGACTTTGGTGTAAACTTAGATGCATTTGCCAGAGATTTATTCCTAAATTTAAAGCGACATAGTATGAAATGCATCAATTTTGTTAGTTCAAATTATTTGTATTTGCTTAAAAGTATTTTAGGATAAGTTTTATTGTTTCATCATTAATTTCCAGAACTGCTGAGTGGAATGAAGCTTTCAATTTCTCACACGACACTAGATTCTTATCAAATTGCATCCAGAAGACGAATGGTAAACGATATTATCTGTCTTAATATGTTATAAAGAAGTAACATGATGAGGATATGTATTTATGATAAGTTTATGTAGGAAATGTTGTGCAGAGGTTGTGTACTGCAGCGGATATAAAGTTCTATGTAACGGTTCTTTCAGAAGCTGAAAGACAAGGGTTTAAAAGTTCTACTTATATAAAAGGTAACAAGAACTGTAATCTTACCTCTTGGGTTTCTGGATGTGAGCCGGGTTGGGCTTGTGGTGTTGGTAAAGATATTGAAGTTGATATGAAAAACAAAGATGAGATGCCTTTTAGAACTTCCAATTGTGAGCCGTGTTGTGAAGGTTTCTTCTGCCCAATGGGGCTCACGTGTATGATTCGTAAGTTCCATGTTCACATTTTTAGATTAAGGTTCATATAAGTTGAATCGTTTTCATTGCTTTAGGATTCACTTTGTATGCATGTCCATTTGAACGGGTCGTGTTTATACCCATCTATATAAGTTGAATCCTATCATTACATGTACTTTGAGTTTGCGGAACCAAATGTACTAATTTTGCTCCTTTTTTTTCAAATTGAAGCTTGCCCTGCTGGTGCATATTGTCCCCGTGCTCGTCTCAACAGGGATACTAATATATGTGATCCGTAAGTTATTTTCCTTTTTCCATTTATGAAAAAGCACTCATAACAAATTTTGAGGATATTTTTAACAAAATGTAGATATCGCTACCAACCACCGCCAGGAGTGAACAACCACACTTGTGGTGGAGCAGATGTCTGGTCAGCTGTAACGAATAGTCGTGAGGTATTTTGCCCAGCAGGTTCCTTCTGTCCGAGTTCCATTGAGAAATATTCTTGCGAATCTGGGTATATATTATATTATATATTTCATGGTTCTTTTATGCTCTATTCACAGTTTAAAGCATCATGAGTCTATTTTAACCGTTTCTTGCCTCTATTTATTTAATAATTATTATTTATATATATTATTTCAGACATTTCTGCCGGCTCGGATCAACATTTGAAACAGGTAAAAATCTTTAGAAATATTTATTCATTTATCATATTTAAATTACTTAGAATGTTGTCGAACGTGCAGAGTGTTATCGTTTCGCTAAATGTGACAAAGGATCTGCGAATCAGAATATTACTGCATATGGACTAATGATTTGTGTAAGTGCGTATCTTACTCAATAAGGTTATGTATCATACATTAGTTATTTAAACATCATAGTTTAATTTATTATCGTGTTTGTAAATGCAGGTTGGGTTAACACTTCTTCTACTCGTTTTCTATAACTGTACGGATCAAGTTATTTCCACTAGAGAAAAAAGGAAGACGAAATCAAGAGAAGCTGCTGCTCAGAGTGCAAAGGAATTAGCACAAGAAAAATGGAAGTCTGCCAAAGAAGGTGCAAAGAAAAAAGCGGTTGGGTTTCAAAGCTCGATGAGCAGAACGTTTTCTCGTAGGAAGCCTTCCATGTCAGATACATTCAAGGATCCAGAACAAGCTGATGTTGGACATAGCGCCACGTCATCAAAAGATAATGATCACGATGTTACAATGATGATGCATGATTTGGAAGTAGATCCTGAAAGTCATGATGATTTTAACGTCGAGATTGGAGCTAAAAAGTCGAAAAAAGATGTAAAGGCTAAAAAATTACATACTCGTACTCAAATATTTAAATATGCATATGGTCAGATAGAAAAAGAAAAGGCGTTGGAACAACAAAAATCGAATTTATCATTTTCTGGGGTTATTTCCATGGCTACCGATCCGAATATAAGACTCCGGCCAAGAATTGAAGTTTCGTTTAAAGATTTGACTCTTACTTTAAAGGGTACAGAGAGAAGTTTATTAAGAAGTGTGAGTGGAAAAATTTCACCTGGACGTGTTTCGGCTGTGATGGGTCCTTCTGGAGCTGGGAAAACAACGTTTCTTTCGGCTTTAACTGGAAAAGCTAGCGGATGTACTGTAATTGGATCAATTCTTATAAATGGAAAAGAAGAATCTATGAAATCTTATAAAAAAATAATTGGGTTTGTCCCGCAAGATGATATAGTCCATGGTGACTTAACCGTCGAAGAGAATCTTTGGTTCAGTGCCAAGTGCAGGTATATAGTCAGTAGTTACATTTATAAGCGTGGATTATCATTATTAAATGTTAATTTTGTTTTTAAATATATAGGCTTCCAGCGAATCTTTCTCGAGCTGAAAGGGTTCTTGTTGTAGAAAGAGTGATCGAGTCTTTAGGGCTGCAACATGTGAGGAATTCTTTAGTTGGGACAGTGGAGAAACGAGGGATATCTGGGGGACAAAGAAAACGAGTAAATGTAGGTCTTGAAATGGTTATGGAACCTTCTTTGTTAATATTAGATGAACCGACTTCTGGGCTGGACAGTTCTTCTTCTCAGTTACTTCTTAAAGCACTTCGCCGTGAAGCTCATGAAGCAGTAAATGTGTGCATGGTGGTTCATCAGCCAAGGTAATAAATAAATAAAATCGTATTAACGGGCCAAGATGGGTTGACCCGTTAGATTAATACTCTTAACATATCCCTATTTTTAATGAACCAACATATTTTCGTTTTGTTTCAGTTATAGCTTATTCAGGATGTTTGATGACTTAATACTACTAGCAAAAGGTGGCCTTGTAGCCTATCTTGGACCAGTGAAAGATGTCGAAGAATACTTTTCAGGCCTTGGTATCCACGTACCAGAACGTGTAAATCCTCCCGATCACTATATCGATATATTAGAAGGAATTGTAAAGTCAAACACAACCTCGTCAATCAACTACAAAGAGCTTCCAGTCAAATGGATGCGTCATAATGGTTATCTTATACCACCAGACATGAAAGATTCTGAGGTAAAGGCAGAATCTACACCTGAGGGCTCAACCTCTACTATCGGTAGGCGCGATGAGCAATCTTTTGCTGCAGAATTATGGCAGGAGTTTAAGCTGTTTGTTCAACTGAAAAACGATAACTTTTTAAGTTATTTTAAAAGGAGGAAAGACTTGTCTAATCGCGTAACTCCTGGGGTATTTCTACAATATAGATACTTTCTCGGGAGGTAATCATGGATATTTTATTTTACTCGCAACTTGCTAAACGGGTGGGTTGGGTTCAGTTGACACTGAACACTCCTGTCCAAAAATTCAATATAAAATTAGTGCTCTTAAATATGATTACATATATCATTTTATTCAATAGTAACATTTTGGCCCATTGTTTTTACTAAAACAGTTTTTATTGAACTTTTTTATGTAAATGGTTGTTTCAGAGTGGCGAAACAGAGAATACGAGAAGCTAGGCTACAAGCTGTCGATTTTCTGCTTTTGTTAATAGCTGGAATCTCGTTAGGAACACTTGCTAAAGTGAGTGACGAAAACTTCGGGGCAGTTGGATATACTTACACCATCATTGCATTTTGTAAGTTTTAGCTCAATCCAACAGTATCTATATTCGTACAATTTACTAATATCGTTGGTTTTGGTCTGCAAGATTCCTATCTTTTGTCACTATTGAAGGGTCTTTCACACTTTAAGTATTTTTTCTTTTTACATATTTTATCTTATTTGGGAAATATTTGTTGCTGACTTGTAGCTTTACTCAGCAAGATTGCGGCTATGAGATCATTTACATCAGATAAATTGCAATTCTGGCGAGAACGAGGTTCTGGAATGAGTTGTTTTGCGTATTTTTTCTCAAAGGATACAGTTGACCACTTCAACACTATACTAAAACCCGCTGTTTACCTTTGCACCTTTTATTACTTCAACCCTCCAAGATCTTCAGTCTTCGATAATTACATCATCTTACTTTGCTTGTTGTATTGTGTATCTGGGTTGGCTTATGCACTTGCCATTTACCTTGAACCCGGTACTGCCCAACTGGTGAGTGTTTCGAATCCATATACCTCTTTTCCTCTTACTAATTGGCTCTATTTCAATTTTTCGCATGAGTTAGTTGTAGCATTATCGTTTCTTTTATTTGATAGTGGTCGGTGCTACTCCCGGTTGTCTTGACGCTTATTTCAACGCAAGACGATGACAAAGGAACAGTTCTACCTCTCCTGAAGAGACTAGCTTACCCTTCATGGGCATTGGAAGCATTCTTGCTAGCTAATGCCGAAAGGTTTGACATGATACCACTTTTTTTGTTTTTCTATTAGAGTAAATAGCATAAATGATCGGTGTGGTATGTATCAAATTATAGTTTTCGTCCCAAAAGTTTGTTTATTAAACTGATCGTTTGAAACTTTGTTACACGGACAGTCTCTAAACTTGTAACACAAAAACCCACCACAAGGAATATCAATGTAGGGATCGGATCTGTAATACCCGATAAACCGCAATGACCATTTATATAATTTGCACTTCTTTCCATCATGGAAGCGTATTGGAATAGTTTTTTTTAGAATCCGGGTTTTGTTATTTAAAAGTCTGACTTCAG
Organism: Senecio squalidus; assembly: GCA_910822075.1. Lineage (NCBI taxonomy): Eukaryota > Viridiplantae > Streptophyta > Magnoliopsida > Asterales > Asteraceae > Senecio > Senecio squalidus. The sequence goes on along the minus strand of CAJVGC010000591.1, from coordinate 2,905,068 downwards.
GTACCGTGCGGTGTGGTTGCTAACAAGATGTGCTGCGATAGCCAAAAGAGGTTACGATCTCAGGGACTGGAAATTGTGCTTGTCGCGGTTACTAGTTGCTGGTCTAGCTTTTCGTATTCTAGCTTTGTTCTTGTTAGTGGCGTTTCAGAAGAAGTAAATATAGTTTGCACATACAAAACACGAAACATAAGGTCAACTTAAAGTCAAACACAAGAATCACAGAAAATGATCTTTACCTCGTCGATTTCATTCACGTTTTCAAAGAGTGTGATCAGAAGAAGAAATGGAGGTAGATCGTCACATGACTCGTTGTTGTAAAATATCATACGGTGTGTCATGGTTTTACGAAGAACACACATTATACGAAGAGAGCATTGATAATCTGTAAAAAAAAAACTGATATACATTGAACATTATATAGTAACTAGTGTGTACATATAGAAGTCACTTTGTTGTACTTGTATCTATTGGATACTTATCATATTTCTTACAACATGTATACATGAGTTATCATTTGTCGTAAACTCGTAATTAGTCAAGTAATTCATGGTTATGTATACATGAGTTATTATTGTGACGTTTAATGGTATGTAATCTGATAACTCGCGAACTAGGACATGATATAAGACAGGAAAAAAGGTTCAAATCTTGTATCATGTTTTTTTGACAGTTTTGTTATATAATTTATCATTAACTTTTGATGAGGTTAGTAGGGATTACCCTATGCATATATATAGGTAATCCCTAAAACCTAAATACGAACATGGGCTTTTATTGCTGAAGCCTGATGTTACAGGCAAGCCCATTGAGCAAGACACGCATGTTACAGCCTGTATACCATTGACAGGCGCCCGCCTCAACATGAGATCAACCTGCAAGGCAGTTTCAGCCTTGCGTCATCCTGCAAGGCAGTTTGAGCCTTGCGTCGTCCTGCAAGGCAGTTTGAGCCTTGCGTCGTCCTGCAAGACAGTTTGAGCCTTGCGTCGTCCTGCAAGGCAGTTTGAGCCTTGCGTCATCCTGCAAGGCAGTTTCAGCCTTGCGTCATCCGCAGGGCAGTTTCAGCCTTGCGTCATCCTGCAAGGCAGTTTCAGCCTGACGCAGTCTGCAAATAATAAAGTGGAGACGATTAGTATACCACTGATTGATTACTATAACAGTTTAAACATTCATGATCGTCATTGATTAATGGACGTTCCCCATGCTTGAAACGGGTAGTATAAATACGTAATCTAATCAGTGTAGACGCACTCCACTTCAATCTCACTCAACACCTACAAGCTTTAACAGAGTTCATATACTCTCGCTTTCATCTTCAACTTTGATCACCCTAGGTTCGTCAAGAACTTACTGGGTTTGCACTGTGATCATCACAGGAGATCCAAGGTTGAAACCACCCAATCCTCGTGTTTGACAACCACTGCTCGAACATTGGCGCCATCCGTGAGACACGTTTTTAACGGCGTTTCATTTTTTCCAAATTTTTTCTTTTTCCCATACCTTATAATCAGCCGTTTCCATGGAGGCAACAAATGCATCCCAAGTCATTTCTTCAGTACCAGAAATAACCACTGTGATTACCACCACACCGGAAACGGTGACGACCTTACCTCCTGCTATCCCTCCATCCCCTGGTCGCCTCCCACTGTCAGAGCCATACGTTGACTCTGAGTGGACGGTGTCGGATGTACGGTCGCGTGGGTATCCCTCCTTAACCAGTCCCCTCTTTTCCACAAGGTTTGCCGGAACAAGTACGTTTACTCCACCACCGCTAGGGACATCTCTCCCTCAGGCTCTTTTTTCCAATGGGACAAGCTCTCAGGAAGATGGCACTGATCAGGTAAGACAGCATGTGTCGAATGCTCCTCCGAATGCTAGTCAAGGGGTTCGGGAGGATCCAATCGTGGAGCTGCTTTGCAGGTTGGCTCAGAGTACCCAGCCACCACCACCGCCTCCTCCTCCACCTGCTTCATCAGACTTGCTGTCTCAGTTGGTGGCAGCGTTGCGCCAAGCCCCGCAGCCGGCGCCTGTCCAACCAGTAGATCCATTGTCACAACTATTGGAGCAGCTAAGGCAACCGCCCATTCACACCCCACCACCTCCTCCACCACTGGATACATCTAATGACATGTTGCGAGTGTTGCAAACACTAGTAGCAGCAGCCGCACCACCACGAGCAGCCACTATGCCCTTGTCAGTGGTCAGTTCGAAGTTCTGTGATTGGGTGGCCAGATTCCCACTTCCAGATAAGCAAAAAGTCCCTTCCATCGTTGGTACTTATGATGGCACAAGAGATCCCGATGACCACTTGGCTCTTTTTGAACAGGCCATTATGACAGAAAAATGGCTAGACCCAGTCGCTTGTCACATGTTCCCTGGCACCTTGCAGGGCTTTGCTCGCGATTGGTTTGCTGACCTACCAGACAGGAGTATTCAAGATTTTGCGGATCTAAAAGCGAAATTCGTGACTCATTTTGTACAGCAAAAGAAGCAGCAGCGAACTCACATAGAAGCACATCTGATACGACAAAAGGAAGGGGAGGGGTTACGTGACTTCATTCAACGTTACACGCAGGAGTGCCAGAAAATTGTAGCGCTACCTGAAAGTCAGCAAATCTCGGGTTTTACCCTCTCTTTGCTCCCAGGGCAATTGCAAGAGAAACTGATCAAGCGCACTCCAGTGACTTTCAAGGAAGCCACTGATCGAGCATACGATTTTCTCAGATCCAGGGAGACTGTTACTCTCACAAGGGGAGTTCTCAACAGGAAAGACAAATGGGGGAGCTCATCAAGCGCTAGACCTGATCACCGCCAAGACAGGCAGGTTACCAGGCGTGACCATCGCAGGGATTACAGGCGAGATGAGAGAGACAGAGGTAGTAGGAGGCCTACTCCGTATGATCGTGGTACAGGTCCCAATCTCAGTAAAAGTCCAAGCGAGATATTGAAGACAGAACAGGTGGGAGCAACTTTCAAGGCACCTCCTCAGATGTTACATAAGTCTGGGAAGAAAAACATGAGCAAACGTTGTGATTTCCATGAAGACTATGGTCATGATACCAATGCCTGTAGAGAACTAAAGGCTGAAATCAGGCGCGCGTTAGAGGAGGGGAAGTTAGAACACCTCGTCCCGGGGGCAAGACAACAGGCAACAAAAAATCCAGCCAAAAAAGCTTATAGTTGGCAGAAGAAGATGGTGATAATCCCGGCCCGCCTGATGGCCAAGTATTCATGGTTCGGGGGGAGACATCGTGTAAGAGAAAAGCAGTTGTCCTACAGGACTGGATGATGGTTCCTATCTCATTTCCCCCTGTGGCGGCCACTTCTAATAATCCCATAGTCATTAAGATCCGATTATCCAACTATGAGATTAACAAATCTTATGTTGATACAGGTTGTTCTACTGATATCGTATTTGAGCATTGTTTCAGGAAGCTACCCCAAACAGTCAAAGACACCAAACGACCAGCGCTTGCACCATTGGTCGGTTTCTCTGGAGAAACACACTGGCCCGTGGGAGAAATAACTTTACCAATGATGATGGGCGAATATCCACTGCACAGGATTGAAATGGTAGATTTTGCCATTGTCAAGGCCCCATCAGAATACAACGTTCTTCTTGGCAGACCATCCCTAGAGAAGTTCAAAGCCATACCATCCACTATACATGGCATGGTGAAGTTTCCTACACCTCTATCAGGGGGCAGATGTCATGGCCACAAGAATGCAAGCAAGTGGAGAACCCAAGACAAGACGTTGTTCGGGCTAATGGGCCAGCAGAGGTAACAGAAGGTTCAGAGACCAAGGTAATAATCAATGACAGTTTCCCTGATCAACCTGTCATCATTGGCTCACAATTACCTTCACAGATAAAAAGCAAGCTCATTAGTTTGTTAAAATCAAGCCTCGATGTTTTCGCATGGCAGACTTCTGATATGACAGGTGTTCCTAGAGCCTTTGCCGAGCACGCCCTGAATGCCAATCCCAACATTGTTCCAATCAAGCAGAAAAAGCGCGGGCTTGCCATGGATCGCAGCAAAGCAGCATGTGAGCAAGTCAACAAGATGGTAGAAAGCGGCATAGTCAGGGAGGTAAAGTACCAGACTTGGATTGCTAACCCGGTCATGGTCAAGAAAGGTGATGGTTCATGGCGGTTATGTGTCGATTTCAAGGATATCAATAAAGCATGTCCAAAAGACAACTACCCGCTGCCAGAGATCGACTGGAAGGTAGAGTCCTTGGATGGTTTCCGTCTGAAGTGCTTTTTAGACGCTTACAAGGGTTATCACCAGATCCACATGAAGCGCAGTGACGAGGACAAGACAGCTTTTCATACAGACCAGGGTATCTACTGTTTCCAAAAAATGCCTTTTGGTCTAAAAAATGCAGGGGCAACATACCAACGCTTGATTGATCAGACATTCAAGGATCAGATCGGGCGAAATGTGGAGGCTTATGTGGATGACATTGTCATCAAAAGCAAAGCGGAGGATATCATGCTGGCAGACATACAGGAAACATTCGAGACACTACGGAAGATCAATATGAAACTTAACCCTTCCAAATGCAGCTTTGGCATGGAGGAGGGTAAATTCCTGGGACACATTATCACGCCAAGGGGTATTAAGGCTAATCCAAAGAAGATACAGGCTGTTTTGGACATGGTCTCCCCATCTACCAAAAAGCAAGTGCAAGTAAGTTAGCAGCGCTCAGCCGGTTCCTTTCAAAGACCGCTGACCGATCTCTCCCCTTTTTTAACACTTTGAAAGGCTGTATAAGGAAACAAGATTTTGCATGGACACCTGAAGCAGAATCCGCATTCCAGGAGCTAAAGAAATTTATGACCACCCTGCCTACGCTCACAGCTCCTGTACCAGGAGAAACATTAGCGGTCTACCTGGCCGCTTCTATGGAATGTATTAGTGCAGTTATGACGGCACAGCGCGGATCCACTCAAATGCCAATTTACTTTGTGAGTCGGGCATTGAAAGGGCCGGAAATAAATTACCCATGCATGGAGAAATTAGCCCTTGCTTTAGTACACGCGGCTAGGCGTTTGAGACGTTATTTTCAAGCTCACCCCATTCATGTCTTAACAGACAAACCAATTAAGCAGATACTGGGAAAACCCGAGGTGTCAGGACGCTTAGCTAAGTGGGCAGTCGAGTTGGGAGAACATGAAATCTCCTTCCGTCCTAGAACTTCAATGAAAGGCCAGATCTTGGCTGATTTCCTTGCAGAGGTAGATGGTGAAGACAAGGAAAAACAAGCAGAGGAAGATAAACCATGGACGCTTTTCACTGATGGTGCCTCTAACTTGGAGGGATCTGGAGCCGGTTTAATCCTTACAGACCCTGATAAAAATGAATATACTTATGCTCTCAAGTTTGAGTTTCCCACAACTAACAATGAAGCAGAATATGAAGCTTTGTTAGCAGGCTTGAAAATCGCTAGAAAGATGGGGGTGAAGAGCATATCTGCATTTGTAGATTCCCAACTGGTTGCTAATCAAGTCAATGGAGCATTCGTTGCCAACCAAACCTCCATGCAACTTTACTTGGAAGAGACTAAAAAGGTAATCTCCGAATTTACAAAGTTTACCATTGAACAGGTGCCCAGGAATCGTAATAAGTTGGCTGATGCACTGAGCAAGCTGGCTTCATCCGCCTTCGCCCATCTCAAAAAAGACTTGCTGGTGGAGATCTTACACGAAAAATCCATTGCACGACCAAAGGAAGTTACTGCTGTTACAGAAGAGGAATGTTGGATGACTCCGATCTTTAATTTCCTCCAACATGATGTACTACCAGCGGATCCTCAGCTCGCACGGAAGATACGTATGAAGTCACCAATGTACACGTTGGTGGACAACCGCCTGTTTCGGAAATCTTACTTGGGACCACATCTACGCTGCGTTGGCCCCATACAGGCTAAAAATATTATTCAAGCTGTACATAGCGGGAGTTGCTCCCTGCATGCTGGTCCACGCTCCGTCACTGGTAAAATCATGCGACTGGGGTACTTTTGGCCAACAATGCATCAAGATGCAAGGGACGAAATCGAAAAGTGTACAGCCTGTCAGCAGCATGCTTCTGTCGCCAAACTGCCGAAGCAAGACCTTATCCCCGTTACTACCGCATGGCCATTTTATAAATGGGGAATTGACATTGTCGGGCCATTTCCACCCGGTGTTGGCAACGTCAAGTTTCTCATTGTGGCTGTTGACTACTTTACGAAGTGGATCGAGGCAAAACCCTTGGCAACCATCACAGGAAAGCGGGTTATCAATTTCGTATGGGAACATATAATTTGCAGGTTTGGGGTACCACATGTCATGGTCAGTGACAATGGCAGGCAGTTTGCAGAAAATCCCTTCAAAGCCTGGTGCTCTGACATGAATATACAACAAAAATTCACCTCGGTCGCACATCCCCAGGCCAACGGCCAAGTGGAAGTCATGAACAAAGCTATTGTCAAAGCAATCAAAGCAAAGTTAGGCAAGCGCAAAGCAGCATGGCCAGATCTATTAGCAGGTATCCTCTGGGCTCATAGAACTACACCAAATACAACTACATCTGAAACACCTTTCAGTTTGGTTTATGGTACTGAGGCAGTTATTCCTCCAGAAATTACTCATCCGACAAGCAGGGTCATGGACTTTAATCCGGAAGCTAATGAGGAGGCCCTGCGAGAAAACTTGAACATCGTGGAAGAGCGCAGGGAGATTGCTCTCATCAAGCAAGCCGCCAGTCATAGGCAGATGGCAAAATATTACAATCAGCGAGTTCACCATCTCTCATTCCAGCCAGGCGATTTGGTGTGGAGGAAAAATGAGGCCAGCAGGGTGGAAAGCCAAGGCAAACTAGGCCCTACATGGGAGGGACCTTATCAAGTGCTCACAACACATGGCAATGGATCTTACACCCTGTCAGATCTTGACGGGCAAGTTATTCCCAGGACATGGAATGCCATGAACCTGAAGAAGTGTTATGTTTAAAAATTTGGTTTGATAATGTATTCCAACTTTTATTCAATACATCAATAAAATAACACTTTTCCTTATGTACAATGTTACAACACGTGCATGCACAAATGACATAGTCAAGAACATAGTTCAATATATCACCTCAAGCCAGACAAATTTTGCTTGGTGCATACACATGCATTTATTTTCATCTTTTAATCTATTTGATAAAAGATAAGCACTTCCTACTTGGAAGCGACATCCTCGCGAGTAAAACATTTTTTCAACGGTTAACCAACAAATACAGACATAATTTCTATAGCAAAGTACACGCATAGAAAGAAAACAAGTAATTTCAACCATAGAAATTCACACAATCATTCAAAGCCTACAAGACCATAATCCAATCACAAATAAACCAAGTCACAAAGTCATAACATATCAAGTGCACGAATAAAGAAACTAAGGTTGCAACTCTGACTGTGGTGACAGTAAGTTAATAATAGCTGCAAGTGATAGCTCCAAATCTTGTACTAGGGTACTCATAATGGGAAAAGCCCTCTCTGCAAATACCTCGCTTGCACGAACCATGTGGGCATGTGTTCCAGGATTCAAATGAGGCAAGACCTCCAAGGGAGTATGGGGGAGTGCATCCTTCACCTTCTTGCTGGAAACATGTCTTCCAAACATATGAGTAGCACGGTTGAAGTCATTCAAAACACTAGCAACATCCGGATGCTTAAGCATCAAATCAAATAGCTGAGGCAGCGCGGCAACCAAATCTTTTCTTCCCTGCACGGCAACGTCGCGCTCTGCACGCATCTTGACAACCGCTTGCCTCTCAATCTCTAACTCAGCATCTTTCTCAATTAGTCGTTTCTCTTTCAGAGCCAACTGCTCTTCCCGGGCACTCAAGGTTGCTGACAATTCATGTTTCTCCATCTCAACCTTAGATAAATTTATCCCTTGTTGGGATACTTTCTCAGTCAGCACACGCACCTCCCCTTGATAACGACAAGCTTCAGCCTGTTCAAACGCTAGATCCTTCTTTAGAGAGATAATATCCTCCTTGCTATTGTCTAGCTCTATCTGCAGCTCGGCGCAAGACTTCTTTAATTCCCCCTGCTCATTGTTTACAACCTGTCTGACATACTCCATAAAGTTATTGAACATATTCACATCCGCTGCATTAACTAAACCCCCTGTACTGTTGCTTATAGATCCGGTAGCAAAAGGCAGGGTAGCATATTGCAGGTTGGAACACTGCGCCACGCCAAAGCTTTGGTTAGATGGTAGCGTGGTAGATTCAGAAGAAGCACTGATCGTTCCAAACATGGTAGAAGTCTTTCCAAATGTCGTGTTAGCTACGCATGATTTGGTAACCAGAGTAGCATCAGAGGGCAAACTAGAAGGAAAAGACAATTTTGGCACCTCCGGCAAAGGGATCTCATAATCACTTAGATCTAAACTCGTCCCTCGTTTGCCCAGTCCCATCATATCTCGACCATCCAACCTGGGATCTGGAAGGGATGTTGCTCCCAAATCATCATACTCCTCTGCATGTTTATAATAAGAACATTAAGCAACCGGTAATAAGTTGGCAATGACTACAATTACGATGTTACCTATTTCGTCATCGTTGTCAGTGTCAGAAGCAGCATGTGATGTCGACTTCTCATTTCTAGCAACACCTGTGAAACAAAAGCAAAAAACATGATTATATATTTATCATGATAAATACATATGTATAAAGTTTGCATACTTACTTAGAGTGGTGTTTGATACAACATCAGTGGTTGACGTCACGCGCACCCCTGCCGAGTTAGAATGAGAGGTGCTTCCAAGTTCTGGGGCACCAGGGAAAACATCAGCAGGATGAGTTTCAATCTCATACTCCATACAATCAGGATCTCCCGTCATAAAGTCCATCAAACTCATAGCTGCAAGGAAACATACAATACATCAGTATATGCAACAAGCTAATATAAAAGTATGTCGAAGTAATAGTAGGAACCCACGTTTCCCAGTCTCCGAGTCCCTTATCACAGGCTTCATTCCTTCATCCCAGTTATCCGAAATACCAGCTAACACCAAAGCACCTTCCTCATACACCCTAAACTTAATTGTCTTTTGTAAAATCTGCCTACACAACCTTGCGCTAGGAGGCTTCAGATTTGGAAGCTCGTTTATGCGCTTATCAAACCCATTTTTCCAATTAACCAGGTTACTAGCCCAAATATTTCTAAAGGCCGGGTCGACAAACACATACCTATATCTCCAATTCCTATGACTACTCGCACAATCATAAATGAATTTTTTCCTATCTCTCACCTCTACTGAATACCAATCATGGGATTTAGTCAATTTATAGCATCTCCTAAATAAAGACACTGTTGGTTTTATCCCCATTGCCACCAGCAGCATCTCAAAAGTCACGACTTTTGAACAAGCTACCGGATGTAACTGTGCAAAGCCCAGCTTGTAATAGTTCAACACATTCAGGTAAAAAGGAGTGGCAGGCAATCTAAAATTGCAATGGGAAAGGGAATGGATATAAACAGCTACTTTCCCTGTCGGAGGAGTATTGGCTCGTTGGTGTGCACTAGGTGCGATAGCATTATATTTTCTAAGGCATGGGTACGTTTCCTTAAGTTTTTCTAGCATTTTGTTATCAATTCTGCTAGGGCTACGATCAACGGAGGGCACTTCTTTTTCTGACACTGGCTCCCCCATGTCAAACAAAGGTAACTATGGTATGCCTAATAAATACCAAAGTATATCAGTTATTACTAGCCGCCTCAAAGAAATAAATGCAAAGGACAAGTAAGTCACGTACCTGCAGGATAGCCTCCTAACACAACCAATCAATTTCTCCTGCAAAAACACAAACACTTACAATTAGAAGGTTTAGCAAAAGAGTTGTACCCAGCTAAAACAGCCGGTACCCGGGCAAAACAGTCGGTACCCGAGCAAAACTCCCGGTACCCGGGCTAAAATACCGGTACCCGAGTTAAGCTCCCGGTACACCGGTCAAAACTCCCGGTACCGGTATCCGGACAAGTTCCTCGATAACAGCCGGCATCACCTGGATACAGCCGGTACTCGGACACATCACCTGGATACAGCCGATATTTGGATAAATCACCTGGATACAGCCGGTACTCGGACAAGTGTCCGATCAAACCACCCGATACCCGGGCCAAATACGCCGGTACCGGGACTCGCCTGCCTGACCGATCAAAACACCCGGTACCCGGGCCAAATACGCCGGTACCGGGACTCGCCTGCCTGTCCGATCAAAACACCCGGTACCCGGGCCAAATACGCCGGTACCGGGACTCGCCGCCTGTCCGATCAAAACACCCAGCACCCGGGCCAAATACGCCGGTACCGGGACTCGCTGCCTGTCCGATCAAAATACCCGGTACTCGGGCCAAATGTGCCGGTACCGGGGCTGCCTCACTCGATCACAATTCCCGAAAAAAAATAAAAAAAAATAAAAAAAATAAAAAAATAAAAAATAAAAAAAAAATGGGAACGTAGACTTACGAGTATAATGAGTAGTTACGACTTGAAAACTTGGTGTTTTGACAAATCCTAACTCGGGGGCATGATGAGGTTAGTAGGGATTACCCTATGCATATATATAGGTAATCCCTAAAACCTAAATACGAACATGGGCTTTTATTGCTGAAGCCTGATGTTACAGGCAAGCCCATTGAGCAAGACACGCATGTTACAGCCTGTATACCATTGACAGGCGCCCGCCTCAACATGAGATCAACCTGCAAGGCAGTTTCAGCCTTGCGTCATCCTGCAAGGCAGTTTGAGCCTTGCGTCGTCCTGCAAGGCAGTTTGAGCCTTGCGTCGTCCTGCAAGGCAGTTTGAGCCTTGCGTCGTCCTGCAAGGCAGTTTGAGCCTTGCGTCGTCCTGCAAGGCAGTTTCAGCCTTGCGTCATCCTGCAAGGCAGTTTCAGCCTTGCGTCATCCGCAGGGCAGTTTCAGCCTTGCGTCATCCTGCAAGGCAGTTTCAGCCTGACGCAGTCTGCGAATAATAAAGTGGAGACGATTAGTATACCACTGATTGATTACTATAACAGTTTAAACATTCATGATCGTCATTGATTAATGGACGTTCCCCATGCTTGAAACGGGTAGTATAAATACGTAATCTAATCAGTGTAGACGCACTCCACTTCAATCTCACTCAACACCTACAAGCTTTAACAGAGTTCATATACTCTCGCTTTCATCTTCAACTTTGATCACCCTAGGTTCGTCAAGAACTTACTGGGTTTGCACTGTGATCATCACAGGAGATCCAAGGTTGAAACCACCCAATCCTCGTGTTTGACAACCACTGCTCGAACAACTTTCATTAATATAGCTACACATAAGTCGTTATTACCGGTTTGAGTATCTAACTAATTGACACATGACAAAGTGATTGTTTGAATACGACAACCTAGACTATGTATGACTCGAGAAGTGTCTTCAAAGCTTTAGAAGGTTTTAAACTAGTTAACCAAAACAAATTTGTTTCGATGCGGGTTTAAACCAAGTTTTTTCTTCTTCTTTTTACAATATTTTGATAACAACCTTAACCAATCACAATCATGTCTTACTCTTTTAGTTACGTTTCCTTATTTTCCGGATTAGGTTTTCATAAGAAAAGTCATTAACTCATAACATTTCAACTTTGGTTAGAGCATAAGTTATCGTGTGACGCAAATTATTCAAGTTATGAGTGTCACGTTATTATTTCATTACCACAACTCAATCAAAATTCAAAACAACTCAATACTCGCGATAATAACTCAAGTTTTTCATTGAAAAAGAAAGAGAAAAAAACAAATACCGAGACAAGAAAAAAGTCCGACAACCGTTATGGGATAAGAAAATAATCCAGAACCCCATAATGGTTGCGGATATCTTTTTATATTATATTTTGTTTGAATAACATTTTAATATTGAAAAAAGAAAACAAAGTATGATTGGTGGAATTAGAAAACAGAAATGTACATGAAGAAAGGGTGTGCTAGCGGGGACCACCAATCAAACAACCGGACGCCAAATAAAATGATTCAAATCCACCTCATAAACCCTCTCACGTCCGTCCACGTCTACATTCTCCTAAATTCCTCCATCTTCTTCGTAACTCACACTCCAAAATTACATACACAGGTCTGTATCTATAATAATCACATATTACTTAATTTTCAGCTCAATACGTAACAACAACAATGGAATACAATTCGGTGATATCAAATAATGAAAATGATCCTGTAAGTATTATACATCGTTTAAAATTTAATTTACATTTTAATGATTGATTAAACATTTTATTAGGTTGAAGAATATCGATCGATATTTACAGAAGTTGAACAATTATTCTCGGAGAATGATAATAATAATAATGATTTGGTTGATGGTGTCATGAGCTGTTATGATACATTTAGTTTACATAAATGTATTCATTTCACTAATTCTGGTAACCACTTTTCATACTTTTTGTTAATTAATTATTGTTTAGTTTAATAATCATATAGTTAATATTTGTTTGATTCTGATCCCTACTTGTTTTATTATGTTAGTGGAAATGATTAAATATTGGATTAGAGGTATTTGTTGCTTTGCGTTTTGAAAAAAAATACTCGTTGTGTTAAATAATACTTTCTTTGTTTTAAAATAATTGTTCACTATACAGTACACGGTTTTAGATGAATGTAACGATTGAATTGAATAATCGTTAAATATTAATTTTGCCTTTATAAACTACTCATGGTTTTAGAATTTGTGACTAATGTATTATTGATTAGGGTAAAACGGAAAAATGAATAAGCTATTTTTAGAAATGGGCAATGTTTTTGCAACATTTATTTTAAGACGATGAAAGTAGTACAAGTTTTGTTGAATAATGGTAAAAGTTTCTTAAATAGGTTATAAAAGGTTGTAAATAGATAATCTAAACTACATTACACGTAATTTCAGAGGCATTAGCTTCCAATTTTCTTGAAGGTGAAAGAGTTACAAATGGGGTATGTTTCCTTTTTAGCATTTGGTTTTCATAATTTTAGTTAACAGGCTATTAAGATAGATTTCTTGTTTCGACAGTTACTTGCTGGAACGTTTGAACCATCTACCGAAGGATTAGATCAGTTAGCTGATTTGGCGGATATTTTTCCAGATATATGTGACGATAACCTTTTAGGTAAGTATGTATTCTGCAATATATCTATTTATTTTCGTTTCTTCAAAGCTAAAAGTCGATAATCTGTTTTGGTTTTAGATATTATTAATGATGAAACAAGTGTACCTCATATGGAGAAGAATGATATGACTCGGTGTTGTGGTGGTGAAAAAGATATGGATTTAAACACTAATGGAGAAGTAAACCCGTTGGCTAGGATTTTCAGATTTAAAACAAAACCAAGAGCTAGGAATGTGAAAAGAAGGAAACCCGAAACTTATGATTATTTAAAACCCTGTTCTGAAGTCCCAGATCTTTTGTTTCATTTGTCAAATATGAGTAGTATGATAGTTAAAAAGAAAAGGTGGCATAGAGATAAATCATTGAATCGAATGGGAAACTATGGAAACTTTAGTGCAGTTTTTGACCAGTTTCAAGATGATGACAATGGTGAAACCGAGATCCAAAAGGATAAAATCGGAAGAAGAAGGCATATAACATGGTCAGGTCCTGAGGTTTTGAAGTTAGTTGAGGGTGTTGCTCAGTGTGGTGTTGGGAAATGGAGGGAGATAAAACGTTTGTTTTTCTCAGCGTGTCATAACCGTTCAGCCACAGATTTGAAGGTGAATTGGGGTTTTGTTTCTTCTGATTTTGTTATTAATTTACATAATCTGGTCCACAATGTTCATGGGTTTTCAGGATAAATGGCGTAATCTTCTAAGGGCAAGGTACAGATCAGCATATGATGAGGAAAAGGTAACCTTGAATTCTAACGTCAAAAATGGTTACATCAGACCTCAAACGTCAATATGACTTAACTTAGTAATGCATATATGTGTTCTGTTTTGTATAGGGTGAATGGGACTCAGGCTGTAGATCGCCCACAATACCAGACTATATTCTATGTCAGGTTAGGGAGCTATCTGAGATTCATCAGTATCCAACTAACCAGAATCGACAACAGAAGATCAAATTGTCTAAAACTCCGTCAAATGCAGATAACACGATGGTAGCATAAACGTAACCTTATTTTGTTGAAACCATAGAAAATAGTATTAAATATCATAGTTTAAGATTGTTACGACCTTTTTGACCTTTCACCACATTATATGGTCTTCTTTTTCCCCGATAAGTACAGTTATTAGGTTCTTCATCACATAGTATGTAACGTGATTGATGGGTTTGATAGATATCATTAAGCTTCAGCTGTTTTGAATTTGTTCAGATAGCAAAATCTATTCAATCCTCTGATTTAATTATGGATATTCAAAAAATTGTAGTATGAACGATTCATAAGTTAATATCTACCTCTTACTTTCCATTGGCGGTGTTTTTTTTATCGCGTATTAGAACTGTTTTACCTTTTTATTACATCAAAAAATCGTTTTAAAAGTGTTTTGGATTGATTGCCCAAACTGCTAAAATTAAAGATTTGTTAGTAATAAAAGTTGTTTTGAATAAGTTGTTGAAGTTGTTTATGTACTACAACATTATTTTTGCATTTCAAATTCAGTCTCTTATTACTTTTTAACAAAATGGTCTTCAAAAATCTTATCAAACAAACAACATTCTGTACACCCGAGAGTAACCCGTGAGAAAATGTACTATAACAGTCCCGATTAAGAAAGAAATGATAATCGACCTTTGTTATAAAGCAGATTTTATACCTGATTTGAAAATAAGACTATCTTAAAATGAAAAATGATCTACCAGCCTAATTATTCTCCTAACTATGAGACGATGACCTAACAGACCTAACATTAGTTCGAATTTTCAAATCAATCTATGTGAACAAAATCATCACCTTGGAGCAAAAGAAGTCGTAATTTCAGTAGGAACCTGAATAGTATCCGCCCACTTCATCGAATCCAAATACAATTTTGAAACCTTCCCTGCAACCCGTCTCATATTTGGCCTCTTATTTGGATCCTCATCAACACATTCCAACGCAATTCGAGTCAACTTCTCCGCCACCACCACTGGAAACGAATCCTTCAACCTCCTATCCACCCATCGTCTCAACCTCCCACCAACATCCCCCTCATCACCACCACTACCTTCCACCGCATTTCTCGCCATCTCTACCACCAAAATCTTCACATGACTCCCACTCTCCTTATCAAACTTATACTTCACCGGCTCCTCACCCGACAACACCTCCAATATCACAACACCAAACGCGTAAACATCAGATTTCTGCGTAGCTAGTCCATTAAACTCCGGCGACATATATCCTTTCACACCTTCAAATCGCATCGCTCTACTATCACTTCTCATCAATTTCAAATCAACTTCCACAATCTCACCATCCCCATCCCCAACAACCTTCTCCTCAATAACCGTCTCACCACACAACTCAGCGGTACCAAAATGACAAATTTTCGCATTAAACGAAGGCTCAGTAACAATTACGCTACTCGATTTAACATACTTATGAACTAAATTAAGTTTCAATCCAGCATTATTATGAATATAATCCAAACCAGAAGCTAAATCAGTAACAACCTGCATACGTGACATCCACGTAGACAAAAACGTAAACTCCGGATTTCGTTTATTCCGTAAACAATCAGCTAAATTTCCACCTGAAATACAATCATAAGCAAGATATATATAATCGCCCGAAATCGAAGCACCTAAAAGCTTAACCACACTCATATGATGACTTTTGTAAATCACTGATAATTTCTCTCGTAACTCCGAATCACGAATCGGCCTCCGAAATTTCCGCTGGAATAGAATTACTTCTTTTCCACGTAACGTGCATTTCCACGATGGTGTAGATGAGAAGCGTTTCGCGAGGAAGTTGTTTGTTGCGATGCGGATTTCGGAGAAGTCGTAGATGTGTGTGTTTTCTGGTAATGAATTGCGGAGGCTGGAGAGTGAAGAGAATGAGGCTTCTGCTGTTGCGGTTGAGCTGTTCAGACGGTAACTTGAACCGGTATTGAAGCTGTAGCTGGTGCTTGGGAGATTAACTAGATTTGATTGTGATCGGGATTGCGATTGAGATTGAGATTGAGATTGAATTGGACCTGGTGGTATGCTTGTTGTTCGCGGTGATCTACTGATGTTTCTTCGTTTTGTTAGATTAGGTTCAGATGCGTTAACCGCCATTTTTGTTCTGCACATCAATTTGATGATTCAGTTATTCAAGAAATCATGAACAACTAAAATTGTGGTTGGAAAATTGGTGAAATCATGAGAAAGGAGAAAAATATTTTTTTTTTGTTGATATATTTAAAAGTGGAAAGGGCCAACTGCAAATTTCGTTTTGATATGCGGCAGCTGTATATTATGGACTGTACATGTCTACTTTGGTATAAAGTAGTCATACAAAGTAGTCATACAAAGTAGTCATAGTCTATAGTCTGTATAACGGCATCCGGTATAATAATCACGATTTTGATGATTTTGAGTTTGTTTTTTTACGTTGCACTGAGAATCATAATTCTCAGATTTTGAGGGTATAATAATGAGGATTATGGGTAAGTGTGTGAGTTGTGGGACCCAGTATTTTTTTTTTCCTAAACATTTAAATAAGATAAATATAAATATTTTATTAAAATAAAAAACAATACAACTTATTAAAACTAAAATAAATATAAGATCTTACGTTTACTTTCTGACGGTTCAACTGAAACAACTGCCTTTAACCGAATCCCATGTCGATTCAACGTGATTCCCGCCCCTCCAACTGTCGGAATTATCGGTTTACGGGGCGGAAATCACTTTAAATCGGCTCGGACGTCGGAGACATTTTTACGATTGGAAAGTGTATGTGATAACGGTATAAAAATTTAACTGAAACAACTGCCTTTAACCGAATCCCAAGCCGATTCAACGTGATTCCCGCCCCTCCAACAGTCGGAATTTTCGGTTTACGGGCGGAAATCACTTTAAATCGGCTCGGACGTCGGAGACTTTTTTACGATTGGAAAGTGTATGTGATATGAGATTATAGATATAAAGATTGAATGAGATTGAGAAATAGTGTGATTTTTTTGTTAAAATGGGGATGTATTTATAGGTGAAATTGTGGGTAAAAAAAAATATTTAATATGTAACGGTATAAATTATAGCCGTTGGTTTTAATATGAGATTTTGTTTTTTGAATTTTGTCCGTTAGAAAAAAAAAACACAACGACTCGTTATCACGAGAATCAAGTCGAGAATGAACCCCCACAACGAGTGGGGGCGGTGTAATAACGATGGTTGTGGCTCGTTCTCAATCTCACAACGAGTGAGAATTGAGCCACTCCGAGTGCTCTAGTATTATCATAAAACTCTAGCATCCGTAATGTTATGAACTTTATTAAATTCATAGCATTATCACGTCATCATTTTATAAACCTTAGCTTCTATAAACTTATTTTTATACTTCTATAAACTTGTATAAGTTTATAAATGTGTCTTTAATATTTCTTTTATTACTTTATCTATTATAATAACTATATATTTCATGATTATACCCCGCATATTTTCTCTTAAGATCTCTTAAGTTTATGTATATGAACTTTCATCTCATTCTATAAACTTGAAGATATAAATTTGCAAAAATAATGGAGGTTAATATTATTATATGCCACATCCTTCTCCATATCACTATAAACTATCTCTATTAACTTGCATTACGGAAACTCTTAAAGCATCTATAACGAGGTTTATAGAGGAGGTTTATAGTGACATGGAAACAAACATAATTAACTTTTATATTATTTTAGCAAGTTCATGAAGTCAATAAAGGCAAGTTTATGTACATAAACTTTTCATTGAAGTCCATAGAGAAAAATGGGTTGTCCCATAGTTATTTAAACCGTATAAATCACATATAAAATTTTTAAAAGTGATAAAATAATAAATAGGAATCAAGTATAAACTTGGTAAGGTATTTAAGAGTAAAGATGTAAGTTAATAAAAATAAATGGTTTATAGAAAAAATAACGTGACATTGCTATGGACCTCCTAAAATCCATAGTATTACAGATGCTTCTACTATTACTCTTTACTTTGTAACTAAATGAATAAACTTTATACTCCGCCTTTGTCGACCTATGGACCTAAAATCAACATAAAAGAAAGATGAACACATGTAACATAATCAAACAAACAAATAATTAGTGTGAATTATAGAGCTTGTGTTATAGATTGAGTTGATTATGTCATTTTTTAGGTCATGGATCATGTTTATTTATCCCTCTACACTGTATACATCCATATTTGAAATTGTTTGACAATCAAACAAAACTATATTTAGTGTTAGAATTTAGGGTTTGTATGTGATAATCTCGGATTTCTCAATGTATCGTGTATGTTCACTTTCCGTATTAAGTATTTCGACCCTATCAATTGTCTGGGGTTGCACGAAATCCTAATCGGGATAATACAATGAGAATTGACAATTTGTGTTCTTGGCAGTGAATCACAAATTGGAAAAGTAAAGGATTGATAATTTTCGTGTGTTCAAAATGAGAATGAAACTTCTGTTTTAGATACAGAAATTGTGACAGTTACATAGCAGTTACCGACGGTTTTATGATAGTTGTAACTGTCATAAAACTGTCCCAAAAGTTGGGAAAAAGGCGCAGCCCCCTTGACCTCTGCTTTATAGTCGTGGTTGAGTTCATATTAGCTCAACGAGTGTGCACTCCACACTTCCCTGACTCGTTTCCGAGCTGAACATGAAGTCACATCAGTCTCTAGTAAATCACATTACCTAAATGACCGTCGATGACACTAAAATCACCAACATTTAGGTCCGTTCAATTTAAGTAAATTTCTTGGAATCGTGAGAGTTCTATAATAATAAAAATAAAAATAAAATTATATTACGTATATCCTCTGATAGTCGATCATTCTCATTGTACCACAAGCTGAAAATATTAAAAAGCTTATAACGATTGAGAGGTGAACACAAATCAATGTATGAAGTAAGTAAATTTACTGGGTGATTTGGTAAGTAAATAACCGGATATACATATTGTAATGATGAATCTTAAGTTCTAGAATTAGAAATGTAATACACTATTACATTTGATCTTTCTTAAATGAAGATTTGAGTTTGTAATTACTATTTTTGGCATTTATTAATATAATTTTTTTTTATAACTAGCAAAATGTTGTTGATATTAATTAATGTTAAACTAGTTGGTTTGAACTTAAAAAAAAAACCTATAAGTTTATATTTCTTTAAAATATAAGTTAACTTTATTTAGTTTATATATTTTAATTGTGATGTGTTGCAATAGTCGGTTTAAACCATGATGGTTTATTTTTGGGTTTTATATTTGGTTTCTGTAGAGTACAAACCGATTAATTCAATTCAAATTTGGTTGGATTTTGGTATGTAAAAAATATTTTTAAAGCCAAATAATTAAATCCAAATAACACCATCAACTAAAAACCAAACTCTTTAAACACCCCTAATTTTGGTATAAATCAAAAGATGCCAATAATAATAATAACTATATAACATTAAGAAATGATATTGAAAGGAGTGGTAATAAAAAATTAAGAAAAAAATGGAGTTAGGCGTGAAATGGATAGAGACAGGAGTCCTATCTACGACAATTCAAACGATAAAAAAAACACAATCGTGTAGAATCATGTCTGGTTTTGCGTGTAGGGTCTTTTTTAATATTTTAATTATGTAAATATTCTTTCTTCTTTCTCTAATTTTAAATTTCATTTTAACATCATGACAATTTAAAGCCAACTCCAACTACATTCATAAGTAATATACATACGCAAAGCAAATTTGAAGTTATAAATAAAATCTAGAAAATACATGTTGCATATTTTTAATTCATATATATAAAATCATAGTAAGACATAAGAGCACAAGGAATACTCGTTGAGGGGTTCGTTATGGGCTCGTTATAAACCCACGATGAGCGTTACCACCCCGGCACGCCTCGTTGTGTGGATAACGGATCGTGGTAATTATTCTTTTTTCTCCAACGGTAAAATGTTTCAAAATAAAAAAAATATATATATTTT
This sequence comes from Senecio squalidus, assembly GCA_910822075.1. NCBI lineage: Eukaryota > Viridiplantae > Streptophyta > Magnoliopsida > Asterales > Asteraceae > Senecio > Senecio squalidus. The sequence continues at coordinate 2,884,922 of CAJVGC010000591.1, read as the reverse complement.
TTTTAAATATAACCGTTGGTGGTGGCAACGGCTACTTTTAATTTTTTTTTTATTTTTTTTTTCACATTTCCTCTATAAATATAACATAAAATCTTAACCAAAACCCACAATATTTCTCAATCTATCTCAATCTTTTATAAAAAAATATATACAACAAAAAATGAGTTCACATTCTTCAACTGATCATGATGTTAGGGATTCGTCATCGTCCGAATCCGAATTGGCCGAATTACTAGTTATGGCGGTAGAAGCTGTTGAGCAAATGGAGTGGAAGAAAATGAGGCGGAAAGTTCACATCGGAGTGAAAAAAAGAAAAGGCGTTATATCAAACGCGATCAAACTGCAGCAAACGAAAACGTGCAACGACATTACTTCTCCGGTGAAAGCACGTACCCGGATGAATATTTCTATAGACGATTTCGTATGAGAAGACCTCTTTTTCTCAAAATAATCGAAGTTATATCTAATTACTCCGTAGAACCTTTGCCCGACTATTTTAAATATTTAAAACAACGACCCGGTTGTACAGGTAATTTGGGTTTTAGTTGTTTACATAAATGCACGTCCGCTATGCGTATGATGGCGTATGTGATTACTCTGGACGCTTTTGACAAATATTTACAAATGTCATAAATAACATCATCTTAATCTCTAGATAATTTTTTAAAATATGTAATCCATCTTTATACAAACGTTTATCTAATAACCCCAAACAAGATGATGTTAATTGTTTATGTCAAAAACACGATGAGGTTCACGGGTTTAAGGGTATGCTTGGTAGCATCGACTATATGCATTGGAAATGATATCAATGTCAAAATGCATACAAAGGGAAATACACACGAGGTGACTATGGTTATCCAATGGTTATGCTGGAAGCCGTTGGTCGTACGATCTTTGGATATGGCAGGCTTACTTCGGTGTCGAGGGGTCGAACAACGATATCAACGTGCTTAAACAATCGTCGTTGTTTCATGATATGCTCAACGACTCATCTCCGGATTACAGATTCACCGTCAACGGCCGCGAGTAGAATAAATGATATTACCTTGGAGACGGTATATATCAAGAGTGGGCTACATTTGTTAAAGCCTTTTCGTACCCATTGGACGAACCGCGTCAAAATATAAACGTTTTCAAGAGAGTGCGAGAAAGGATATCGAACGGGCATTCGGTGTTCTTCAAGGTCGTTGGGGATTATAAAGCATGTAACGAGATTTTTTCAAGATCAAGTTGAGAAGAGTTATGTACGACGACATCATATTGCATAATATGATTGTTGAAGACAACAGACGGTCGATTTGTTATGCATATGAATGGTATGCTCATTCGGTTACAGATGTTACCCGAACTTATAACGAGAGAGTGAATGAACGTATCCAGATCAATAGAGAGATTAAAAAAAGGAGTACACACGACAGACTCCGCGAAGATCTCGTGGCGTACATTTCGACACTTGCGGAAGACTATCGACAACGTTAACTATTTTTATTCTATGTATACATATTTTTTTAAATTATTGAATTGTAATTTTATTTTTATTTTATTTTAATTATTGTATTTGTAATTTTAATTTTAATAATAAGATTTATTCTATTTAAATGTTAAAAAGAAAAAGAAAAAAACGGAGGGTCCCACAGTTTCCATAACTTAAGTTATCACTCCACTAAAAAATCTACAACTTGAATTGTGGATACCACGTCAGCACAAAAATTCAATAACCACCTACGACTCAAATTATCATTTCTCGTGCTTTAAAGATGTCGACTAATATATATATATGCTTTCCCACTATTCTTATCTCGTACAATATTATGAAATATTCTTATCTCATACAATGTTATGAAAGTGGAATTCAACTATATAAGTTTGACTTTGACTTTGTATATTGTTAATGTTATATAGGTTATTAAATTACTCTGTTGTAAATCAGTGGATGTCTTAATAAACACATACATATTTTATTTGGTAATCGTAGTTGACATTGAGATATTATATTAATTAGGTGATAAACTCAAATCTATGTTTCACGTGCTTATTCTTCAAAACCATACTTCCGATGGTTATTCGGCTATGGGCTATGGCTAATGAAAAGCCGAGAAAGTTTAGAGTGTAGTATGTTGATTGAAAAGTCCTAACACTAGATATGCCGTAATGTTAAAAAATAAGATTAAAGAGAAAAACCCGCCTATAGGGATGGTCCAAGTGCTAAACAACTTGGTTCCGCTTTAGTAAAGGTCTAGAGTTTGAGACTTTGCATAACCACTTACCCTTTTAAAGACTCACCCATCATATCCGCTATGTGACACAAGTTTTTTCAATTTACTTTTCGCCCAAATTTCATTTTTGAGTATTATAATTTTAATTAAAAGGTTTTAATTGTAAGTATTATTGATGTTTGACTTTGAATATCATGCGGCACTAAATCGTTGACCAAAGGAATACGTCCATATCTGTTGACTTTCAAATACATGACTCTATTTATGGCTTTAAAAAGTCAAACTAAGTAGTTGCTTTTCTATGGTCGATATCTTTAACATGGCTTATAATAATCAGAATATCTTCTTTTGTATGTATAGTTTTGTAGTATCTCGTATATTTATAATAATCGATATTAGATTTATATTTAGATTATATATTTCAACAATATTAGTTGACAAATAAATAAATAATCGCTTAACAGATAGCCCTTTTCGTTTGACGATATCGATATGAAGATATAAGATGTATGTCAAGAGTTCGAATTTGGTTAAACCCAAATATAAATAGTATAATATGAATTAATATTGTCTTTTTAAAAAAATAAAAAATAAAAACAAATGCAACAAAATAACATGAAAACTATGTGTTTCTTTTATAAGGGATTGTTGACTAATTTCACTTTATTAAAGACGGTCCAATTACACATTTTATTGGACTATATTTCTTGGGCCCAACTCCAACAAACATGAGTTTGTAAATCTAAGATTAGAGGTCCAAAAAATAATGATTAAAAGTTAATTAGCTGATACAAATTTATAAACATGAATATATAGGTTAACCGGTAATGGATTTGATAAAAAAAAAAAAAAAAAAAGTTGGCTACGCGATAAAGCGATTAATTTTTCACCAAATTAATAAACTGAAAACCAAAAATTTGATTATTTTCCCCTGTTTAAAAACAATTTTTTTAGTTGTAAAGTCGATGTTGTTATTAGTTTCCGGATTAGACATCTTTTGATAAGTCACTTTGTTTTCTACAAACCCTTAAACCGTAACGAACTATCCGGCTTCAAACCGAATAGGTTATTAAATCATTTGTCAAACCGAAAACCAACTAAACTATTTTGTTTGGTTAGATCGGTTAACATTTCTTAACATACTAAAAAGTTGGTAGTAATTTAAAAATGTAACTATTTAAAATTAAATACTTAGACGTGACGGGGGTGACAAAATGCTACTACTAGCCAATAGCAAATAGCGAATAATAATAAGCTATAAATCTATAATCTATAAACTGAAGTTGACTACGTCATCATTTTAGATTATAAATACTGTTTGTACCCCTCTACTTTCATGTTTGTTCTTTCTGTAGTCTTTTTTAACTTCCTTTTATACCCTTACTTTTTATTTATTTTTTATTAATCTTTTAGTTACATTAAAGTGACAATACAAATCCATAACCTGCCTAACAATTTAAATGAGTTTAAAATATTACAAAACTTTAATTTAATGATATTTAGAGGATACATAATTTATTTATAATTTTGCAAAATGTAACATCATATGATATAACATACACAAAGTTACATTCTCGTGGTCTCTCGAAGTAACGAAATAAGGTGGTTCATTCAGATGAAAAGAAAGAATTTATATACAAATCAATAACAAATTAAATACCAACAAACCAATAAATATGGTATCCCAAAATGTATGATATCCAATTATTTCACATGTGAAATACATATAACATTACAAATGTAACAAAAAAAGAGAGAGGAGTAAATGATGTCATGATCACAAATTCCAAAATGTATTTGTGGGAGATTTTACTTGCAGTGCATCTATGAAATGACATTAAATAGTTTATTTTATATGATATTATAATAATATAATATTTAATATTAAATTAACAATGAAGATTGGGATAGTTGATTTGATTTGATTTGTCATGAATGGTTACATCATACTTTTTGATGTGTGTATTGTACCCCATCTCCTGTTTTATTAGCCCATGGGCCCTCTTTCAACCCTTCCATTAATAACTTTACAAAATTATTATAATTAAAAAAATAAATTTTTCTAAAACATCATATTAAAAATTCTTCTCTAATATTAGATCCAAACATTTGAAAATATCAATGGATAATATAAGAAAACATAATGAGTGAATTACAGATATTAAATTTATATGAAATTAGAAGGATTTTTAGGAGAAGAGTTAGGAAGATTATTTATCATTTCTTATAATTAAATTCTCCCCAAATATTAAAAGTTTCATAATTTCTGAATTTATTTGGTTAAACTTTGGATATCATAGTTTTTAAAAAGGAAAATAAATAGAAGGGGTTTTTTTAGCATTGGACACATATTTATTGATATTAAAATAATATTATGATTTTCATATTTATTGAAAATTATAATTAACAAACTCAATTTTTTTATTATTGAATGTAAATTTCGGTTTAAAATAAATATTTCAGTTCATCTAATGCTTATAACCCTATATTTTATGGAGACATATAAAAAAACATTAAATAGAAAAAAACAAGTATTCCATAATATACTAGAAATATTTATATTTTCGTCCCATATAAAACATGAACATACAACCTTTGAATTAATAGAACAAATCAGTTATCTTCAAACTACATATATTTTTAAAAAGTAGAAAGTTATTTTTCATAATAATGGAGATACCAAATAAATTAAAACATGTGGACATTAAATACTTGGTATAAATGTAATTTGTGTCCGTTTTCTAGCTTCTTGGTAGTCGGATTGTTTTAATATATTTGCCGATTCCAGAAAAAAATACTTGGTATAAAATCAAATTTGTTGTAGAGTTATATTTACCATGGTGAAATGACATTTTATCATCAGTAATCATTGTAAAACTTAAAAAGTTAAAATACAACTAAAGAGACATCTTTGTATAATCCAACAGATATCTAACCTTTAGTTTTAGAGGCTCCTAAAACTTAGATTTATATCGAGTAACTTTTTTAATATTTGTATGCATTCACTTTTATTATAATTATGATTTGAAACTTTATATCAATTAGTAAACTTATGATCCGAAATGGTAAGGGGATCGTGAGCCTCCAAGGAATTTTAAAGAAATAATAAGATGGCATAGGTCGAGGCGAGGTTTGATTTATGATTTATCATGTTTGTTGGTATATGGTCTGAATACATCTATCGACAAGATCACGCTAAAATTATCACTTTCGGGTTCAACACCAGTGGATTTTAGATTTACATGTTAATAGTAGATATATCCAAAACACTTTATAGTATAACTTTTTTTCTTTTTTCATACAAGTTAAACAACTCACGCCTTAAAACTCTATTTTGTTCAATTGCGTTATAGATGTTTTTCGTAATTGGAATTGGATGATACGAAGATCCACAATGAAATTAAACATATTATAACTTGCAACACAATGAATACGGTACCTCGTATTAGTCAACCAAAGATAAAATTGAATTCAATCATATATTTTACATAAAGTATCATAAAACATAAAAAAAAAAACTGTAAAATTTAAAACGTAAACATTTGAAGTGAGACGGAGATTAATTTGAAAATTGGGGTGGAAGTTTTTTTTTAGTGTGTAAAAGGGTGGGATAGATGAATAGGGTTTACTTTAATTAGTATATAATTGAGGCGATGAGTAAAAGCATAACCAGAATAGTATCTGTCCGTCCATCACTTTCAAGCCATCCCCCGTTTTCCATGGGTTCTTCCCCCGACTGTATTTATTCCTTTTCTTTTTCTTTCTTTTCACTCTATACCTTTCTCTCCTTTCACTTTCTATTAATTACCCTACACTCCTTCCACTATTCAAACTACAACAATTCACCTACTTGTGTGGCCTATAAAACGTTTTTTAATAAGTTAGTTACATTGACATACTATGGTTTTACAAACATTCGTAAATAAATAAAAGTTGAAACATATTATTTTTATCTTTTTATAATAAATGACACGAAAAAATGATGTTACTTTGTTTGTTCATGTCATTTTTCTAAAGTTATTTTCATTAGACCACTCAATATATGTTTGTCCTTGAAGCTTCCTTTTAAGAACTTTACTCGCACGAAAAACTTCTCAATCCGTCTTTCTTGATGATTGTCCTCCACAAGACAGAGGTAAGGGCGCGTGGATGGTGGAACCAAAAGCTTTTTTTTCTTTCTTTTTCTTTATTTATCTTTTTTAAATATTTAAGTGTTTTTTTATCGAAAAATATATATACTTCTGATGATAATGGTAATATAAACATTTAATATTTTTTTTTTTTTTTAATTAACTTAATTTTCTCATTGTTTATTGATGTTGATTGTTAGAGTGATAAATAAGTAGTAAAAATAGACTAAATACAAAGATGAGGGGTTGCATTGTAAAATATAGAGAGTAGGACCGGTTCAAGTACCGGGAGGTTAATAACCAATGAGGGTCATTTGTAGTCTTTGATGAGTGGGACCCATTGTCATATCCAATCAAATCCATGGATTCGGATAGCTTATCCTTTTATTTTTGTTTTTGTTTTTGTATTTTAATTTTTAACCATACCTTTTTTTTTAATCTCATTAGCAAAAGTTGGCCTGGTGTGTGAAAGATTTATTTTCTAATTTCTACCATGTACTCTATACATAAATTTGTTAAATTACATAACAAAGCAATAAATAGTAGGTGACAGAGTTTTAATATTTAACCTCTTATCCGTCTACAACTAGGATTAAGGGAAAAAGTGTTGAACTGAATCAGAACCGTAAAATCGACAACATATAGTCTGTTTGTAAATAGTACAAGACCAGTTTTTAATATGCTTGGCCATTAAAATTTGGCAAACCCCAAATTGAACCTCATTATATTTTTTTTCTAAATTACCCAATTTTCTAGTGACATTTTTCTAATTTAGAACCACCAATCTTCTATTAGTTACATCAAGGATGATGTTGTGGTACTTGGTTCTTATATTGAATGGTAAACATGATGATATTAGTATAAGATATCAATAACAACCAACGACGACCGACCCAAACGTATGTCCACTCTAAGGACAATATGAGAAAGATATTTGAACTTTGTATTCTGTCGACTAAACAAAACATTCTAAAGTTAAAAGGATTTATTGCTTGATAAATGACTTGTTACGGATGCTCAACATCATTGTTAATTAAATTCAATCGCATCTTCGTTATTCTCTTCCTTATTTTTTATACAAGTGCATAAGGTTTATGAACTCATAATTATTTTATATGATTTGATTTTGTTTAATATCTTTCCTAGCATAACAACATAAACATTATTTATAGGGATCTCTAACTATTTTCATTATTATTCTTTTTAAAAGGTAGCATATATGTAAATAGAAAAGTAAATATAATAAGAGAGCCATGCGCTTTGTTTAAAATTATGTTTTCTACATGAATTCAACAAAATACATAGATAGTTATTGTGGTATGAAACTCGTTGAACAAAACCTCAACCGTTTATACAACAAGTCGTTAGAAATTTTGACAAAGCATCCAACAAATAAAAAAACCATAATGACTATTCGAATTCTCGGGATGAAATTCATAATCTTAAACAAAATACATGGACTATATGTGTTATTTACTCTAAAGTGAATTAAAACATTACTAAACAATAATATTGACCATAAAGTACAACCATAGCAACAGTAATTACGACCCAAACAATCATATAACTACAAAGACACTTAACAATGATTCCAACCAAACGACCTTAAATTACAACTACGACCACTCTAGGAATACAAAAATGAAAATTAAACAATCAAAAGAGGAACTCGACCTTACAAACTCAACAATCGCATAACCACTTAATGTTACTCACCCTGAAGATGACATAAAAATGGATGGAAAACCGACTAGGAACCTGAAAAATGAGACGAAACCCGAGTGAAACCTCAACCATATAATTTCGAGCACACAAGCAAATGAGTTGGTGGCATGAAGATGTAGGGTAGGGTGGTGATTAATACACATGAGTGTGAGACCGCCCCATCATAAAACTACTTTGACGCATAAGCCTTGCTCATACGACCTTTCTTTGACCAAACCAACCAACGCAAACGCACGATGGAGCGAGAGTAGACAGTTGTTTTTACTACAGTTTTGTCACAAGATAAAAAATAGTTATATTTATGTTATTTTAAAAAGTTTATCTCCTATAAATATTTAATAGTTTTATTTGCTCTACATAAATAATGAAAAATTATTCGCTCGATAAATACTCTTTATTTTGACTCACGTGAGATTTTTTTGGCTTCACCCCGAACCCAACACAACAACAATAGAATTTTCTTTTATCGAAATCTAATTTTTTAATCGTCGCTTTAAAATTACATGTTTTCTTGGAATGGATATCAAAATATGTACTTGTGACCTTCTATATGTGATGATCATGAAATCATGAATCACTAAGGCAACTTATGTTCAACACATATAAGGGGGTATATATGTTTGCGGCGTTTTTGGCATAAGTAGATACAGATTGAACCGGAGGTCGAGTTAGATTTAGAGTTTCAACTTATAAATGAAGTTTGAACTTATATATAAATATGAAAAACATGTGTTGACATTAGCTGCAGTTGGATTTTTATATAAAAAAAAACATAAAAATATGTATAAAATAGACATATGGATTAATATAATTGATAAAGTATTTGAAGTAGCTTATTGGTTTGAGAATTATTTTTTTATTTTATTTTCCTGTAAGCCTCAAATATAATTGACAACGAAACACATACGGATTATAATATAAGTTCAAGCCCTAATAAACCTCAAATCAAACATATCTCAAATTTATTATACAAACATTTGTTTCCAACACAAATGTAGTCTCTAAAGAAATATTAAATTAAATAAAGAAATATAAAACATGTATATGAATTGTAATATATTTAAACTAATATCATCAATTACAAAACATAAAAATTAAACAAAAATAAAAATTAAATTCAACCAAATGTCAATAACGAGTGCAAAACTTTAAAGTTCGAAACTCGACCAAATGTCAATACCGAATTCAAAACTTTATGTTTGAAATCTTGGCCATCGAGGTATGTTGAAGTTCTCTATTGTAGTAAACAACCATATTACTTTTTAACCTTCCAAATACTAAATGAACGGTTCAAACATCAATTTCCATTCATACATACGCTAGTTATATCCAACAAAACTTTTTTAGAGACGGAAATTAACACACATTTATCTTTATTCTGGTTGATGGGTCAACTTAATACCGCTAAACTAACAAACAGCTCGTAACCGATTTCAATATTCATCCAAGAGTTTATTTTTAAGGATTAATACTTTTTCATATATGTCTAACTTTGATGTTTTTTTCTGTTTGTTGGTTGCCTCTATTATGATCCAAAAGATACGAAATGGTGTGTGTTCAGTGTCTTGTGATGTTTTCCTTTGTCCATTAGCTTCATCCAGAAATATAAATTTATTCTTCAAATATATATTCTATATTCATCAATCAATAAAACATCATAGAAAAAATAAAAAACATTCTTGTTCATAGGGATTCGTAAGCACGGGTCTTAAAAGGAAAACAATAAAAGTTTATAACGATTTGATGTAACTTAAACTGAAATGTAAATAAATAAATTAGTTAATACTTAGATAGAAATATCGTGAATATTTTGTGTTACCATTATTTTTTCTCATTTCTATAAAGTTTCTTTTGATTCCAACGTTTTTCGATTTTGTTACTTTTTATTAGATGTTATGTTCATAGTTTTTTTTTATTCGTGGACAACTCGTATCTCTTGGCGATATTTTCTAGTAGCTATTCTTGTTACTTTAGAAATGTCTAGTTATGATGTGTACGATAAGAACATATTCTATAAAATAATATGTACATTGTAAGTTAATTACTACTCGAATGTTTTTTTTCTTCTTTATCGTACTTCTTAATTGAATTTGGTTTAGTCGATTTTTACAATTATGCTATGAAATGTATACATCAATTATAGATATCTTGTTCATGCAAACTTTGCATGATATGCCAATAATACAATGTAAACAACATTGGTGTGTGTACACTTTGTATGAATATACTTATGTTTGTGTAAAGAGTAAAGACAGATGAAAAATCTAGTGTTTCAAGTTTTAATTTTAATTATGTATAAGTCTTAAAAAGAGTAATGAGATGTATATATGCATTCTCGATTTGAAAACCAATATATCATGGACCAAAATAACGAGTTCAAGAGGGTCCAAGCTCTAGATTAAAATTTGAACACCATGATTTTATTTGTAGGTCGTGGGTTTTGATATATCATTGACAAGTTCAATGGCTCCCCAATAGGCTCGTGTATTTCAACGAGTGGTTTCACAAGTTGGATTGAGACAACTTGGATGTTTTTATTGAAACGGTTTTCAATTTGTGACACTTCAAAACCCACCCATTTCAAAAAATTCTAAACTTTTTTTTTTCTTGAACGACAAAAATACAAACAAGAAGTTTCGGTATTATCATCACCCTGTGCCTGTATTCAAATATATTAAAATTAGCAAGAAGCTAAAAAATTCAAAACTTTTGATAACCGCATTTGGACAAATAAGGTTTAATCACTATGTTTCGTGTATCAGGTAAGAACAATACCATCTTCTTTATATTATCTCGAAACAAAATCCATATAACTCAAAGAATAACAATAAAATTATTCTTTCCATAAACAAATATCAACACGACTTAAAACGACATTACCTTTACTAAAATCTTCCCTTACACACACAAACCCCAATCTTCAACATCCAATACATTAAATACTTTTGAAAAACGGACTTTTCGCGAAACTAGTAATAAAGGATGTATCATTTTCATCATTAAGATTAGTGTTTTAGACCGTTAGACTATACCAATCAATCTTTAACCAAAGTAGGGTCTTTGTTTATGTAAAAACACCATCTTTACTCAAACACAAAAGTAAACATAAAGTGTGTCTAATTAATATTAAGTAACACATTCTTTAGCTTTAATAAAGAAATATTACAAAAATAATGTTATCAAAGAGTCCAACATTTTGTATGGTGGAGATAGATACATCGATGTTAAGATTCGGGTACATCCGATTAATGGACGTCAAATCTTAATGGTCCTACAAAAAGGCAAATAATCAAAATCCCATTTTCGTAATTAAATGGCCGACTAGGGCTACTTTTATAACTTTTACCATTTTTTACCATCCATTTGCCGTCAACTCAACCGCAGGCAATCCAATATCCGCCGTCAAATGTTAACGCCGTTATATATCTAGGTCTTTGAAACACGAGAAGGCTAAAAAGCTAACTATACTTAAATTATCACCTTTGCAATCATTGTCCTAACACTCTCTCTCTCTCTAGATTTTCTCTCTCTATAAATACACCTTACGCCACCACTCTCTCCGCCGTACACGGTGGTTCCGGCAAGTCAATATGAGCTACTAAATTTCATTTTTTAAGTGGTATATCTAATCTTTTTTCAAAATCTTTTATGGGTTTTCTTAGTTTTCAAAATCTTTACATGGGTTTTAAAGATTGGAAATTTTTATGGTGTTTCAAGATTTCAAGCTTCAAACTTTAACTACTTTCAAGATTTTATATTTTTTAGATTATATGTAATGAATCTTTACATGGGTCTTAATTATTTTTAATTATTTGTTATAAAGTTTAAAACTTTATTTGTTTTCATGCAGAAAAATAATTAATTTGGTGAAATTAATGGATATGAATAACTTAAGAAATGAATCTCATGTAGCACAAAAAAGCCGGCGACATAAGCTAAGATTTCAGCAAAGCTCCGATGACCCGACCCACCAACATTTACCACATGACCCAAACTATGAACCTCACCGACCCAGATACGGATCCATTTCATATGACCCGAATGTTTTTCCATCCGAAATGCTGAATTCTATAGCTAGCAATCCACATCTTTTGTTACCACCTAACCATAGTTTTATGGATCAAGATTCCGGTTCAGGTTCAGGTTCGGGTTCGGGTTCATGTAGGCTAATCAGTGAGAATCCACAACCCGGTGGAAATTGGAAAAATGTTGTAAGTTCTCAAAACCAAGTTCATGTTAGTGATGATTGGAATGTTGTTAGTTATGGTTATCAGAATAATCAAGATTTGCAAAATATTAGCTGTGCACCTTATTACCAAAATACCCTTCAAGAAGTAGTGACGTCAGCCACAGTTGGGAGTCATGGTAATCAATCTATTATTCCTTGTTGGATGAATGCTTCTGATCAATTAGGGTTTATATCTAATAGAAGTGGTAATCATAGTATAAATGAGAATAATGTGATTACACAAGGGTTATCTTTATCTTTATCTTCGGTTCCACAACCGAAAACCGAGTTCCCAACACTGCATTCGGGTCCAAAAGCGATAAAAACGGATCATTTAGCGAGTTTGGACCCGAAACAGATGATGGGTATGTCTTCGTTTTCTCATAGGAACGTGGGCCCGCTCGGGCCTTTTACGGGTTATGCTACAATTCTTAAGAATTCCAAGTATTTGAAACCGGCTCAAGAGTTGTTGAGTGATAATTGTGATGTTGGAGGTCATGAGGTGGTTCAAACATGTGACAATACTCACAAGATTCTTGAAGAAGAAATGAGTAGGGTTTCGGGTGAGTCTGGTGCTTCGTCTTCCACAGTCTATGGTTCGAATGAACATATTAATGGTCGAAGTAGCTCGCTTTCCGAGTCATATCGGCCTGAGTTTCATCAAAAGAAAGCCAAGTTACTCTATATGCAAGATGAGGTATGACTCTTGATTTCCGAATTACATGTTGTTCTTCATGATTTTTTACTTATAATAATGAACTTTTGCCATTAGTTCAATGAATTATAATGTTGAAATAGTTAGTTTATTTTGTGAATGTATTTTTGTGTTTAATGTGCCTCTTTTGTGATTTAAGGTTTTAAACTATGCATTTTGTGTTTTACACAAAATTTATACTTTTTAAATGTTTTATGTCTTAAATTTTGATGATAGACAAATTAAATTTTGTTACATAATACAAATTTATACATGATGTGATTGATTATTGCCAAAAACTTATGTTCTAAGTGAAAATCTTTAACACATATCGTTGACGCAAACTTGTCGGAGAACTTCTTCATTAAATAGTTGTACCTTTTCAAAAGTATGTTTTCCAACATTTAAATCGGTTTTTCGTTCCTTACTATTTGTACAATTATTAGTACTTAACAACTTATTGATTCACAAGGTACTATTCTTTTTACCTTCTATTCGAAAATATGGACGAAAGGTATTACCTTATTTTGAGTTTAATGACCTTATCTTGATCGTTATTGTTTCATAACGATTTGAAATAACTGCATCATAAGACCCCATAAAAAATATTTTAAATGGACAAAATTTGGAAATTTTTAAGGGTCCAAATTCTTTGAAGATTGAATCTTGAAAACTTTCTTTAAAAGAGCATATAACCAATTAAACATACTTTGAACTGTAGTTACCCCACTATCTTATCACTTTTAAAGTCCTTAATCTCACCATGATTAATTTTTCACATGTTATGTTTTCCATCCCATCGAACTTTTCGTTGAAACGAGCCCACAACAATGACATCGATAGTTAGGAATTACACGTTCTTGTTTTGATGCTTTTTGTTGTTTTGTTTTGAAAAGGTATGTAGAAGGTATAAACAATATCATCAACAGATGCAAATGGTGATTTCGTCTTTTGAAACAGTAGCGGGACTTACTTCAGCGACACCTTATGTTTCTTTAGCTCTAAAGTCAGTTTCACGACATTTCCACTTTGTCAAAAATGCCATTTCTGAGCAACTTACCCAAATGAAGAAAACCTTTGACGAGTTGTGTTCTCCAACTATTGGTGGTAGTAGTAGTAGAACTATTGATGAGTTGAAATCTATGGACCATAATTTTCAAAGACATGGGAAATCTAGTGGGGGAACGGGCTACTTTGGAACTCAACAGCCCGTGTGGCGGCCCCAGCGAGGCCTTCCTGAACGTGCGGTGTCAGTTCTAAAAGCTTGGTTGTTCGACCATTTTCTTCACCCGTAACACTCTTTCTTTACATATTGTAGCATGTGTTTTGTTTTGTGTTTTATATTTGTATTTTATGATAGTTTTTTTTAATTTGATTTCTTCTAGGTACCCATCAGATGCGGATAAGCATATGTTGGCAACTCAAACGGGCTTAACCAGAAATCAGGTTAGAAAATTGTTGTGGTGCTTTATGATTCTCGCTTCGTCCTATAGTATTTGCACTTTTTTTTTTTTTTTGTATGTCTATTGGTATCATTTTATTATAACATCAATATGTATACCCAAGATATGGAGAACCACACTATGATTGTGCTTCATTACAACGAATATGCTTTGTAAACACTCTCTATACAACTTAAGGAAAATAGGTAAATTTTTGTGAGCTTCTGCCAGGCCCGGCCCTGACATTTCAGAGGCCTGGTGCAAAAAAATTAAAGAGGCCCTATAAAATTTATAGTAAATACTTTTCATTATAATAAACACGAGGTACATTATTATTTTCTAAACAACGAAGCCTCTAAAAGTCGGAGGCCTCTAATAGTAATCAAATATGTACCTGAAATTGAAAGTATATGGTGTAATTTTTTCAAAGACATAGGTAGGTTAATTTATAGCTATCTAATCAATTAATCATTTTCTTCTTCCACCGACGTGGGACAAAAGTAAAAAACTAAACTCTTCTTTCTCTTGTGACTCAAATGTGTATGACAAAGATAATTTGTAAGCTTGTACCAAAAAAAAAAATTTTATTTTAAATCGGAGGCCCCTAAAAATCGGAGGCCCGTGCGACTGCACGACCAGCACACCCCCAGGGCCGCCACTGGCTTCTGCACAATTATAAACGTGTAGAAGATGTTTACGTTTATATGCCCAAATAGTATAGTAGTCGAAATAAGCAAATAATTAAAATCCGCTCATGCAAATAATTAAGATATGTTTTGTCCACATTTTCTCTACTTGGCTTGTGGGAGGAATATATACACAAATCATAAAGTCCAGTATAATAAACATACATTTTGCGGTTTTTATGCTTTGTATACATATTCATTTTTACTCCACTTATAGAGTTATAGGCAAGTAGTTTTGGTTCAGTGTTCAAAGGTTTTTATAAAAAAAAATAGTCAAAAATATTCACTTCTTATGGTTATTGAATCAGGTTTCAAACTGGTTTATTAATGCCCGAGTACGAATCTGGAAGCCTATGGTTGAAGAAATCCATACACTTGAAACAAAAGGCTTGGCCGAATCAAACTCAAACAATCCTCCCACTGACAACCAAGACTCAAACCAGATGGACACCAGCTCGTTAACAAACAAACCACAACCCGAATGTTCAAGGAATAATTCTGGAACCTTAAACATGATCAACAGTCAAAACGAACCAAATGGTCAAAGTCAAGGTCAGTTATGGGATCACGAAAAAAGGTCAAGGCAAGACTATCACATTCCTCAAACCAACATGGACCGGTCTTTTACAAACATCATGCCGTACCAACGAACCCCATTTGAAGGAAGTGGGATGGGTCCCGTTTCACTTACTTTGGGACTCAGGCAAAACGCGGAACATGTTCAACAGTTGCAACACCAAGAACATCAACTTAGACAACGGTTTGGAGGTCAGTTGATTCATGACTTTGTGGGGTAGCTTTGTAATTTTACTACGATAAAAAACACTACTGGTAGTATGAAGAAGTTATAATCCTAAGATGGAAAAATGTGTTTTTCAAGAATTTAATCAGAATTACGGTAGTGAAAGAACAATTGGCATATTGGTTAATAGGGTTTATGTTTGTGTTCATAAACCCTAAACTTGGTTTTGTAAGTTTCTAAAATGGGAAATACTTTCCTTTTATAGTAAATTATGCATGAGGTGCAATATACGTTGGTTTCCATGTTGATCACTAAATTGGAAAGATATATATCAAGAGCTTATTTTCTTATAAACAAATATGAAATACGAAGTAATATACATTATACAAGATAAGTTTAGAAATACAACATTGCCATTTTGTTAGTTTCTTGATAGCAAAATTATATTATACATAGTTTTTTAATAACTAAGCACCATTAAAACCGACACATCCGATTGTGGTAATAAGAAGTTAGAATCTTAACTGGAAACCATGCAAAGGGACGAAGCCAAAATAATCCGTGTTTATCGAGTGAGATTTCTGATTCTTTATTGTTCATGATATTTTTTGATCAACTTTAAAGAATATGTTTATCAAAGCCAATTTTGGTAATAAATAGTGTCTAAAAATATATTCAAACTCATGACTTTCGAAACTAAGTAAATCCTCATGTGTCTGGTGTCGATTTTATGAAAGAAAAATGATTTCATATCGATAATAAATCAATCCAGAAATACATAAAACAATGATTTCATATGTGTAATATACATTACCAAAAATAATGATTTCATACCTTTTTATGCATTTATGAATCATTTAAACATAGTCGTGGTGACCCGTTTAGCAAAATCAGATAGTTTTATCGTTGATCAATAACCGACCCATTTATTTAAGGATATCATTTTCAAAATTTAACGAAGTACACATTTTTTATATGTGTATTAAGTATTAACTTTGAATCACAAAATAATTAAATACATAAAACATATATAATCAAAAGATTTAACATATTTTAGTTTTGATAAATTTATGTAAATAGAGTAGACAAATGGAACATTTTGAAATAAGATTTGAAGTATATTGAGAAAGGTGTATCTATGTGGGCTCGGCCCAAAGTTAAGTGATTTGATAACCCAATAAAAGGAGGCAAAAAGAAGTGGAAAACTATACTACCCAATAACTCAACTTTTAAAAGATCGAAATGATGGCGTTGTAAGATAATATTTGTGTCGACTCAATGTATAGAAGAAACACTCCACTATTAGAGTGGAAAATAAAGATTAGATAAATTTATTAAAAGGTACATGGGAGTCTATTTTACGCATTTTCTAACTATATAAGTTTTGGTTTACTCTCGACTCTTAAAAAAGATCGATATGACTCATTTGTAAGGGAGAGATCGGTTTGGTTTGGTTTGGTTTGGGTTGGGTTGATTTGCACAAAATTAAAACTAATTGATTCGGTTTGTGGTGTCAAGTTTCATGCGATTTCTAACTATTTTTTTTTTGAGGTTAGGCTAAGAACCATCTTTTTTCATTTTTGACAAACATTCATATTCAAGTTTTTCTAATTTGTTTACAAATCAGCTGTTATAGGACACTAAATAAACTAAGGGTTTTTCTAACTTGTGCCCTAGGGGCACATGTTAACACCATTTTTAAATATTAAAAGTACAATCAAAAGTATCAAAAAGTACCATTTTTTTATTGATTTCTTAACTTTTGATACTTTTGATTATACTTTTAATATTTAAAAATGGTGTTAACATGTGCCCTAGGGCACAAGTTAGAAAAATCCATAAACTAAACCTACAATATATCGATGTTAATTAATATTAATGCTTTCTATATTTTTCATATTTAGCATGTTTATTATTATTTCAATTATCAAACACTTATAGTTATATATGATTACTGTGATTCTATTAAAGTTGTCTAACAAATATACATCATACATATAAATTAGAAAAACCCTTTAATATATAAACTTGTGCTAAATAATCTTTGTAGCCAAAACACAATAAAAATCTAATAACAATAATAATAAAAAATAAAAATAAGAGTTAATTACAAAAATCGTCACTAAGGTTTATTTCAAATTACGGATTTCGTTCCTAAGTTTAAAAAATTACATAAATCATTTGCTTTTAGAAACTAATTACGGATTTCTTCCCTACAATTTGCTCCAATTGTGGATTTTGTATCTAAAGTTTGTCCGCAGTAACGAATTTGGTCCCTAAAGTTTGCCCCAATTATCGGTGCAAATTAGAAATTAGGGACAAAAAACGTAATTAATTTCTAAATTTAGACGATTTATGCAACTTTTTAAATTTAGGGACGAGATCTATAATTTTAGTTAAACCATAAGAACAATTTATGTAATTACCTCTAAAAATAATAATAATAATAATACTTAATAATAAAAATAATAATAATAATAATAATAAGAAACAAAAATTATCATAATCAATTAAATTAATTACTCTACCTAAAAAATATTTTTTATTTATAATTTCTAAAGTATTTCCATATATTTTTTTAATTAAGTTCGATGGACTTGACTCTAGAGTAGCATGAAGTCAACGCTCACTAAATGTCAATCCTTCTGTTATCCAATATATCTAGAAGATTATGGGTTTAAAAATTAAAGTATCAATTTTTTTCTTCATAAAATATTCTTTTTAATCATTTTTCTATAATATAATACATATATTTTGGGGTGTGAGTTATGTAATTTCAACTAATCATTCTTGCATGCATGGTTGGCATTACCCTACAAAAAATAATTTTTTAGTTAAAAGTGTCATTTAATAATAAATTAATGTGTTGGATAAAATACATTCATTAATTCTTTGTCCACTATATCTGAGTACACATACTCGTGCCCTTGCTTCCAACAAGAAAATAAATGTGCACGAACTTATTTTTTCCAAGATATTCAATTAATTCAACATTTAAAAATATTGATAAGTGTCTAAAAAATATATTAGATTTTATCCTGAAATTTATAATACATATCCGATTTTAATTTAGTTTGTCATATATGGTTAACTTTCGAATATCGTTATTGTAATATTCCTAGATATATAGTATTCATATAAGCTATTACGTGGGATGTTATATCATATGTTTAAAATTTTTAATTGGTAAGTTCTGTCTAAAGTTGGATAACATCAATATAAATATATTCAACCAATTGGTTAATTTTGGTGGAGTAATCCCGATTTTGTGGTTCTTTTAAACTCAACTTAACACTTTACCAAAGACAAGACTCATACCAATGTTCATATGTCTCGGCGCCATGAGTGAGCCCGAATTCGATTCAATGACCATTTTCAACTAAAATCCTCCTTAACCAGGTAAACTGAGCATTTACGGAAGATGGATATGTCCTTAAAGCAGAAAATTTCATTTGAGATTTGAATCTGAGACCTCTAACTTATGACTAATAAATAGACTAGGGACATGATATATATAATGATATTTTATAGTACGATAAAAATATACCAATCGACGTGAAAATGACCAAAGTATAAAGTATTCGTACCTTAATCCAAACACTAACTCGATAACATCCATGTGAAGGTCGGTGAATTCTTATAAGATTAAGGGTTTTTAATTAATTAATGTTGTGTTATATACAAGTTATGTATGTATTAAAGTAATAACACTTGGTTATATTAATCAAACAAGAAAAAAAGAAAAAAGATTAGGAGACAAGTATGTTAAAGTAAGTGTGACCGACACTTTAGTCTATAATTGAAAATTAAGATTTTGCTCAACTGGCTTCTTGGTTCTACATTTGATACCTTTGTCTTTGGGCCGGTTTGAGTTGGGTTGGGTTGGGTCCCAAAATGCTAACGTCTACCTACTTATTGATTACATCATTATTTAAACACTTCATAATTATGTTTCAATTAATTAATTAAATACAAGTAAACGTAACCTAAACTATAACCTTGACCTTGTATAACCAGGTTGGGTTAAGTTAAAGATTATTACATTTACGAGCTGTTAAGTATGAAGTAACATATGATTAATTATTCATTTAAATGAGGACTAGGCTAATTAATTAACTAAAACTTCTTATGTTTTCTTTTGGCCAAACATAATGTTGGGGTTGTATGGATCTTATAGTCAACGTTATACCTATAACCTAGCGGAAATAAGCTATAGATGATCTAGCGAATATGTAACCGTCGGAAACGAGATCAAACCAATGCGTATTGATAAGATCGGACCTAAGGAGGACTATTCGGATGATTGTTTAGACTTTACTAAACGTTTGGAATACTAAGAAAACCAGCAGCAGCAATTCGGTACGCACACACAAAACTAGCAAAAACCTTATCGATGCAGAAACCCTAGCTGGGTATATATAGGCCCAGCTATTCATTCGTACGAATGAGAATTCATTCGTACGGATGAGTTTCTATTCGTGCGAACCACATCTGGTTCGTACGAATGGACTATATTAATAAACAAACTGTTTAACTTTCCCATTCGTGCGAACGTAACCTTCATTCGCACGGATTCATCCTTATCCGTGCGAATGAGTTTGAATATCATTTAAATATCACAAAAACACATATTCGATCAATTCATAACGATGTAAGCATTCAAACTTATAACTAATCAAATATTCAATACCGATATTCAATCACACAATACAAAGACTGATATAAAACGTTAGTTTACATATGAATCTAGTAACTACATAAATGCACCTACAAACTCCCCCTAGGAACTAGATTCTATGTCTTCAGTCTTCAAAATATCTGCTGCTGTCTAAAACACGCCTTTGATCTGCCCTCTTATGAATGGATCTTGTGAACGAAACATACGCGTACAACCTTGTTGAACCGCATTGCTTGATCCATATCTTTAATGTCAAAGAATATAGGCTGCAGATACAACGCGTAAATATCATCATCGGAGAAATTTCTGATCCACATTGGATCAAAAATTCTAAGGGTTTCCCAAACACCCTTACGCTCCATCACCACCACTGCTTCTGTGGTTCGATCATCATAATACCACCATTTGAATCGCCGATGAATCTCAGTCTTTATCCGGCGAAGCGGTATCTTCTCTATCACCTTCGGCGCTTTATACTTGACATGCTTCACAGATTTACCCTTTTTCCGATTCCAGGTATGGGTAATCTCTGGATACTGTGGCCTCAGGTACTTCCATTTATTTCTGAACTCAAAATGAAGTTGCTTCTCCAACCAAGCAGCTTTGTCATCATCCTTACTGTATAACAACTTAAGACGAGCCAGTTGCAACATATCGAAATATGGCAATGTCTTCAAGTCCTGAGCTCGTTGAAAGTAGTCAATTCCCCGTTCGCGCTTAACAGCATACACCTGCAAATCTACCAAGTACGCCCAGCTGATTATTTTACCTTTTGTCGTAGCACCCTTCAAGGTGTAAAACTTCGAATAATTCGGCTGAACAGTTTGTTGAGGTGGGCGAAAGCATTCTTTCATCGCCTGAATCCACTCAGCTTTCTTGGCATTCACTTCTTCTTCATTTGGTGTAGCTTGAGTAGCCTCTGGAAGGTTATTCAATATCCGAGCAAGATCTTCATCATTTACATCAAAGACGTCATCGTCTCGGAAATCGTTGGACTGATAGATAGGTTCTGTTGAATCAGCCGTCTGCTCGAACTCTATCTCATCGTTATCAACGTCAGAATCAGGAGAGTTTTCTTCAGAATCAGATGCGGTAGTAACTTCATCAGGGTTCATTTGGAACAATTCCGCGATCTGTTCTTTGGATAGACAATGTATGATCTCTCCCTCTTCGGCGTCATGCTCGACGCTAAACCTAATTACCCCCTGCATATCCAACACGTAGGTTAAACTGGATTTTTTAAGAGAGATGGGATTAATGTCATACTGGGATTCATTCTGTGGTTCTTTACCAGCTCCCCCAGACTCTGTTCGTTCGCTATCTGCACCAACCGGTTCAGTAGATTCATCGGCCGGTGCTTTGATTCTGTAAATTCCATCCTCATCAGCTTCCATCGATTCTTGTATTGCTTTTGAGGCCTCCTCCAGATAGATGATCTTATCTTTGTAAATTGCCAACTCGTTCTTTTGATCCTCAAGCAACTTATCTTGATCAGCAATCCTCCTTAGCATTTCAGCTTTCTCAGCTTCCCTTTCAGCTTCTCTTTGCTTCATTAACTCATTCAACCGTGTGATTTCATCATCCTGTTTCCTCTGCTTCATCAGAACCTCCAATAGCATAGCATTTACATTCTGGAGCTGAGCAGACTCAGATAGTTGCCCAGATAACGATCCACCAGCAGTTGGTGTTATCGTTGTGGCAGGTATCGTGATTGGGATGCTTTGCTGTGCCTGAGAGATTAAGGGAGTAGGAACTTGAGTAGTTGTGCTGACAGTAGGATTAATAATATTCACTTGCTTGAGACGTTTTGAGATTCTCCCTGCGACAAGATCCTTCAGTGACGTTTTTGCTTTCCGTTTCGGCACCGAAGGAGTCGCCTCAGCACTGACAACCGTATCATCTTCATCTACTAACTCAAAACGAACAGATGATGCATCCGGATTTGGAGAGTTAGCAGAAAACACTTCCTCGTCAGAATCAGATTGAGTAGGCACCTCGATATTCTCTTTATCTGAGTCACTGTCATCGTTTCTCCATTTCCTTTTCTTCGGACAAACGTAATCATGATTCGCGAGATGTCCAATCAGCTTTCTTTCTGGAGGTGTTTGCTTGCCCTTGTAGACAAGCATGCGTCCCATAGTGCTGTCATTCATAACATCTAGTTTGACTTTATCTTCTTCAGTCTTTTGCAAGCCAGGAATCTTTGCATCGATTATCATCTGCACGAATCTTGCATACATTAAGTACTTATGCTTGCTCTTGAGTTCTATGTTCTCTATCATAAACAGCAAGATCATCGCCGAGAAGTTGAACGGAGCGTTCAGTGTCAGTGCTACAAATGCACTTTGAAGAGTCTCTTGCATCTGATCATGTCCTGCCTTTCTTGGACCCAAGCAGTGCTGTATTACGTGACAGAGATACTTGTATTGCACACTGAAGCCAGACTTTGTAATCACCCCCTTTTGAATATCACCATCATAATGCATTCTCAGTAATGCACCTCTGACCTTGTACAAGTCAAGATTTGTTGGCATTTTCGCTTCATCCCCGAATCCAACGACTTCTCTGATGACTTGCTCGTCAACCATGATGTCATTCCCGAGCACTTTACTCTGTATTTGAACTTTTCCGTCTTGACGAACCACCTGAGCATGGTTCCAGAAATCAGTAATATGGGTCAAGTAAGGTGTTTGGTCGGTAGAGATCGCCTTGTAGATCCTTGAACGCTTCAGGAATCGAATAATCCCGACAAACTTCGTGGAATGCGATGTTGTCTCGTCGAGGTGAGCACACATATTGTTCTTTGTACCAAGAACGAGACCAGTACTTTGAGATGATGAAGATTCAGCCATTTTCCTGTAAACAGAATTAACCACATAGATCGCAAAACAGTTAGAATAAAATTCAAACTTTTTAAAATTTTCTGTCCAGGCCATTCGTACGAATGAACATTTCCATTCGCACGAATCATCATGGATCCGTGCGCATGAGTTAATCAAAACATACAGATTGGATTTTGTTCGTTCGTACGAATGACATAGCCATTCGCACGAGTGGAGATCCTATTCGCACGAATGAAATTTCATTCGTGCGAATGAAGTTCATCGAAACAGTTTGTGTAACACTTGGATCTAAAACACACTAAATTTTTTTTTTTTTTTTTTTTTTAAAAGAAAACATTCAACAATATTTACATAACTTCACCAAAATAAAAGTGATTGTTTTACTTCTACTAACATAGCATTTAAAATGTTTAGAGCGAAAGCTCGTTACAAAAGGTTTAACTTCATTTTAGGTCCCCCTCCATTCTTCTTAGGCTTGCCTTGCAAATTCGAGATCCTTTTTACCTACAAACATAACAATCCATAATATACATTAGCATTAAGCTAGTGAGTATACTTAATAACATAGTGATACATCTCCAAGACTATTCAAAGTCTTACTACATACCCTCGCGGTATAAAATTATAGATAACTCTACTCTTCCTCGACTAATAAAAGTCAATTCTAATTCTCATCGGCATACAAATGTCTTCTCTATGCTTCTCTAACATAATAATATGATATAATATGATCCCCATGCTTGAACTACTTTAAAACACACTAAAAACTGATCTAGGTACCAGTTGCGCCGCAACTGAAACAGTTGCTCCGCAACTCAACATTTCTGGAAATCACCCTTGGCTACTGAAGTTGAGTTGCGCCGCAAGAGAATGTCTTGCGCCGCAACTCACCCTGCAGCAGGGGTGATTTCCGTTTTGATCATTTCCTGCACTTTACATGTTAGTACACGCCACTTTTGACCTTATTTCCGCTAACAACTCTATTTATAGCTTGAAATAACTTACTTATGAATCTTCAATACATTAATATAAAACTTTAAACATATAATCATATGAAAATAAATCTCGCATACTCACCTTGATGTTGAATTACGTTCACTATCTTTATGTTGCCTTCCCTTTGCCCTTATCTTTCAAATCTGAGTTACAAGGTCAAAATACTAAAACTTCAATACTCATAATCACATAACCAATAACTTTATCATACATTTTCTTCTAACAACTTAACATTACTTGGTTAAATCATTTTCTACCCATCATGTCACTTCTAAAGTCTTTGACCCGTTAACTTTTACATATACATGAAAGTATATCAAATCTCTATCCATTTTATACATACACATCAACAATACATACAAGTGACCATTTCTTTCTCTTTAACCAAATTTCTACCCATTTGCCACTCCTTGGGTCATTCGACCCGTTTGGCAACACCAATTAGAGAAATCATATACCATATTCTATCTCCTTCATAAGACTAAAACATACAATTCTAACATTAAATTAACATATATAATTGCTCAATTTAACAATTCTCAAGATTATCCCCAAATTATAAAAACCTAATTTAACCAATTAAGCATTTCTACTCTTCAATTAGACATCCAATTAATATTATAACATATTAACATAACTCAAATTCATCAAATAATAACAAAGATAAACATAAATTTACCTTCTTTATTCCAACACCAAATTAGCTAATTTACTCTATCTTCTATTCTTGATTTCTCTTGTAATCGTCACTAATCCAACACAATTGATTTGAGAAATTTCTAATTATCCTTTTCTTACTTTCAAGAACACACACACACACACTCAAAAGCATCTAAATTTTATTTAGAAAAATTCTGCATTTGACACCTCAAAGTCTTACTCATCACATTTCGAAATTTACACCTCTAGTCCCTCAATTTCCTAAATCTTTTTAATTTACAACTATTGTTTAAATTATTAACTAAATAAGTCCTTTCTAACTAAAAGCAACTATCTTTCTTACAATTCTAGTCCTTTATTTATGTGAGTTCTCAAATAACATAAATATAAACATTTATTTTATAAACAAATAAATACTTACAAAAATATTCTAATTTCCGAGAACCGGGATGTTACAAATCTTCCCTCCTTCTAAAGATTTCGTCCCCGAAATCTATTCTTCAAACAACTTAGGGTATAATTTCTTCATTTCACTCTCCGGCTCCCAAGTAAATTCCGACCCTTTTCTATGCTTCCATTGAACCTTAACCATGCTAATTTGTTTATTTCTAAGTTGTTTTATTTTCCTATCAAGAATGGCTACCGGTTCTTCTACATAATTCAACTTCTCATCGATTTCTATATCATCTAGTGGAACAAATGTTGTTTCATCCGCAAGACACTTTCTTAAATTTGACACGTGAAAGGTAGGATGAATCTTACTTATTCGGGTAACTCTAATCGATAAGCAACTTTTCCAATCCTCTCTAAAATTTTAAATGGCCCAATAAATCTCGGACTTAATTTTCCTCTCTTTCTAAATCGGATCACTCCTTTCCATGGGGAAACTTTCAACATCACAAAATCACCAACTTCAAATTCTATCGGTCTTCTTCTTTTATCGGCATAACTCTTTTGTCGATCTTGAGCCATCTTAAGTCGTTCTTTTATTTGATCTATCTTCTCCGTTGTAATTTGTACAATTTCCTTTTCTCCCAATTCTCGTTGTCCAACCTCACCCCAACATATTGGCGTTCTACATTTTCTCCCATACAACATTGTATACGGTGCACAATCTATACTCGCTTGATAGCTATTGTTGTAAGAAAATTCTACTAACGGTAAATGATCATCCCAATTTCCCCCAAAATCTATTACACATGCACGGAGTAAATCAACCAATGTTTGAATTGTTCTTTCACTTTGCCCATCGGTTTGAGGATGATAAGCAGTGCTAATATTGAGTTTCACCCCTAATTCTTCTTGAAAGCCCCTCCAAAAGTGAGAAGTAAAACGTGTATCTCTATCCGAAACTATCGAAATTGGAACTCCATGTCTTACCACAATTTCTTTCAAAAACATCTCCGCCATTTTCTCCGATGAAATAGCCTCTTTAATTGGTAAGAAATGAGCACTCTTAGTTAATCTATCCACAATCACCCAAATAGCATCATTCTTTCTTCTAGACTTTGGTAATTTTGTTACCAAATCCATAGTAATATTCTCCCATTTCCACACCGGTATTTCTAATGGTTGTATCTTTCCATACGGCTTTTGGTGTTCCGCTTTAACTTGTAAACACGTTAAACATTTTTCTACATATTTTACTATATCCCTTTTTATACCCGGCCACCAATAGTCTTCTTTAAGATCTCTATACATTTTCGTACTACCGGGATGAATAGAATATTTTGACTTATGAGCTCCGTCTAGTAAAACTTTCTTACAATCCGATGTATTTGGAATCCAAATTCTTCCAAATCTAGTCTTTAAACCCCGACTATCTTCCATTAAGTTTTGCACTTGACCCACAATTCTTTCTCTTTTCCAATTCTCCTCCTTAATTGCCTCTAATTGAGCTTCTTTAACCGAATCAAAGAAATTAGCATTAATAATCAAAGCTAAGGAGTAAAGTTTCATTTCCGGTTGTGAACTCTTTCTACTCAATGCATCCGCAACAACATTTGCTTTTCCGGGGTGGTATCGTATATCACAATCGTAATCCTTCACCAAGTCTAACCATCTACGTTGTCTCATACTAAGATCATTTTGAGTAAAGAAATATTGTAAACTTTTATGATCCGTATAAATTGTACATCTTTCTCCATAGAGGTAATGCCTCCATATTTTTAATGCAAACACCACCGCCGCTAACTCCAAATCTCGTACCGGGTATTTCTTTTCATTTTCTTTCAATTGTCTCGAAGCATAAGCAATAACCCTTCCATGTTGCATCAAAACACATCCTAAACCGGTGTATGAAGCATCACTATAAAATACTAAATCTTTCGTTCCATCCGGTAATACTAACACCGGTGCTTCACTTAGTTTCTTCTTTAAAATCTGGAAGGCTTCTTCTTGTTTTTCTTTCCATTCAAACTTCTTATTCTTTCTGGTTAACTCGGTTAAGCTCGAGGCTATCTTAGAAAAGTCTTGAATAAATCTTCGATAATACCCCGCAAGACCAAGAAAACTACGGATTTCCTTCACATTTTTCGGAGAATTCCAATTGACAATTGCTTCAATTTTCGCCGGATCTACTTTTATACCTTCTGCATTTACTACGTGACCCAAAAATTGAACTTCTTCTAACCAAAATTCACATTTAGAAAATTTCGCATATAATCTTTCTCGTCTAAGAATCTCCAACAATTGTCGTAGATGATCCGCATGTTCTTCTTTACTCTTCGAATATATTAAAATATCATCAATAAAGACTATAACCGATTTATCTAACATTGTTCTACAAACTCTATTCATCAAATCCATAAAAGCAGCGGGGGCATTTGTCAAACCGAAAGGCATAACCAAAAATTCATAATGACCATACCTCGTGCGAAAAGCTGTTTTCGGTACATCTTCTTCCTTTACTTTCAACTGATGGTAACCCGACCTCAAATCTATCTTTGAAAAGAATTTCGCCCCTTGTAACTGATCAAACAAATCATCTATCCTCGGTAACGGGTATTTATTCTTGACTGTTAACTTATTAAGTTCTCTATAGTCTATACACATACGCATACTACCATCTTTCTTTTTCACAAATAAAATCGGTGCACCCCACGGAGAAGAACTGGGACGGATAAAACCCTTGTCTAATAATTCTTGTAATTGACTCATTAATTCTTTCATTTCGGCTGGAGCTAATCTATATGGAGCTTTTGCTACAGGTGCAGCACCGGGAATCAATTCTATTCTAAATTCTACTTCTCTTTCCGGCGGCAAACCCGGAAGATCTTCGGGAAATACATCTACATATTCATTCACTACATCTACTTCTTTTAATTCCTTCTTATCTTTCTCTTTATCTACCACATACGCAAGGTATGCTTGACACCCTCGGGACATATATCTTCTTGCTTTCATTAAAGAACAAACCGAAATTTCACCACTCTTTTTCTCCCCATAAATAACAATTTCTTTTCCTTCTAAGTCGGTAACTTTAATAATTTTAATCTTACATAAAATAATAGCATTATTCTTTTCTAACCAATCCATACCTACTATAACATCAAATTCTCCCATGACCATTGGAATCAAGTCTATCGTAAATTTTGTTGATCCTATCTCTAGTTGATTTTTGTGATAAACATCTGATACAAGAACAATCCGATCATCCGCCACTTCTACTTCTAAGGGATGTTCTAGCTTACTAAGGGGCTTAGAAAACTTTTCACAAAATTTACTTGACACAAAAGATCTATTTGCTCCCGAATCAAACAACACATAAGCAGGTTGAGAGTTTACAATGAAAATACCTGAAACGACATCAGTCGATTCTTTAGCTTCTACGGTTGTGATTTGAAAGGCACGACCACGGCCTTTATTATCTTCAACCTTCTTTCCACTACCTCCTCCTTCAAGAAGCAAAGGAGCTTTCGGTCCTACCAACAACTTCTGATTCTGCGGCAACTTTGGGCATTCGCTTTTAATATGCCCCGGGTCCTTACAATAGTAGCAAATCCTTATCGGATTAGGACATTCACTACTAATATGTCCCGGCTTCCCACATGTATAACAACCCATTAGCCCAAATTTGCATTCTCCCTGATGATTCTTACCACACTTTCTACAAACATAATCTCTCCTTGATGACTCTTTCTTTTCAATTTTTCTTCCCGAACTTCTACCCCTTTGTTCAAACCTTTGCCTTTTGTACGGTTCTTGCACGTATTCAACCTTGCGTTTTCTTTTCTCTTCTTCAGTTCTATTCAAAAGATCTAATTCTCTCCTTCTTGCCGCTTCCACCATATCCTCAAAAGTCTTAGGATTATTAGTGGAAACATGTTCTCTGATGTCGGGACGTAAACAACATAAATAACGATCCATCTTCATTCGTTCGTTCACAACATAGTCTGGGCAAAACCCTGCTCTATCTAGGAATTCATTAGTAATCTCATTCACAGTTCTGCTTCCTTGTTGTAATGATAAAAATTCCCGAGTAATTTTATTCACTGCCGAAGGTGGACAGTAATACTCCATAAATCTCTTTTTAAAGTCTCCCCAAGTCATCTTCACAATCCCTTCAGCCGGGAATAACCTCACTATTGATTCCCACCAACCTTTTGCTTGATTTCGAAGTAGATTTGATGCATAAATCACCTTATCTCTATCCGCACACTTGCAAGTTAGGAATGCACCTTCTACCTCCATAACCCACCGCATACTAACAATGGGATCAATCTCTCCAAGAAAGAGTGGTGGATTACAGCTTGCGAAGTCTTTATACGCACACCCCTTCTTATAGCCTTCTTTGGGTTCTTCTTGATGAACAATATTATCACCCTCACTTCCCGAATCTTCTTTCTCTTTCTGCTTCAATTCTTTCTCCGCGAGCACGCGGTCTATCTTCTCATCAATAATCTCTACCACATCATCTCTAACCCGTTTAATAATAAACGGTATCGCTTTCTCAAAAGCTTGGCTAATCTCCTTAGCCACAATCGTCTGCATATCTACTTCCTTGTGACCATCATCATGATGGCTACTTTCTTCTTCCATTTCTACAAACTGAAATTAAATTCAGTTAATAATGACATATAAAACTATAATCTATACACAATTATAGTTTATACGTCATACATATACACTTTCTCACTTTCTTGTCCCTTGTCCTTAATATGCTTCAATCATATTGGATACACATAATATGTCCAAAATTAGCGTTGGCCAGACGTTAATTTCAAACATATTAACTCTTGTACATCCAATACCATCAACGCATAATTAAGACTAGGGCAATTAACTCTTTCTCAACAATTAATCTTCTTACTCTTATCTCTTCCGCAAGGCAAGCTTCTTCCCCCCTTACAAAGCCTCAGCTTGGGTTTAAGTATCAACCGAGATACTCAACTCACACAAGCCAAGGCTCTGATACCAACTTGTAACACCTGGATCTAAAACACACTAAATTTTTTTTTTTTTTTTTTTTTTTTAAAAGAAAACATTCAACAATATTTACATAACTTCACCAAAATAAAAGTGATTGTTTTACTTCTACTAACATAGCATTTAAAATGTTTAGAGCGAAAGCTCGTTACAAAAGGTTTAACTTCATTTTAGGTCCCCCTCCATTCTTCTTAGGCTTGCCTTGCAAATTCGAGATCCTTTTTACCTACAAACATAACAATCCATAATATACATTAGCATTAAGCTAGTGAGTATACTTAATAACATAGTGATACATCTCCAAGACTATTCAAAGTCTTACTACATACCCTCGCGGTATAAAATTATAGATAACTCTACTCTTCCTCGACTAATAAAAGTCAATTCTAATTCTCATCGGCATACAAATGTCTTCTCTATGCTTCTCTAACATAATAATATGATATAATATGATCCCCATGCTTGAACTACTTTAAAACACACTAAAAACTGATCTAGGTACCAGTTGCGCCGCAACTGAAACAGTTGCTCCGCAACTCAACATTTCTGGAAATCACCCTTGGCTACTGAAGTTGAGTTGCGCCGCAAGAGAATGTCTTGCGCCGCAACTCACCCTGCGCAGGGGTGATTTCCGTTTTGATCATTTCCTGCACTTTACATGTTAGTACACGCCACTTTTGACCTTATTTCCGCTAACAACTCTATTTATAGCTTGAAATAACTTACTTATGAATCTTCAATACATTAATATAAAACTTTAAACATATAATCATATGAAAATAAATCTCGCATACTCACCTTGATGTTGAATTACGTTCACTATCTTTATGTTGCCTTCCCTTTGCCCTTATCTTTCAAATCTGAGTTACAAGGTCAAAATACTAAAACTTCAATACTCATAATCACATAACCAATAACTTTATCATACATTTTCTTCTAACAACTTAACATTACTTGGTTAAATCATTTTCTACCCATCATGTCACTTCTAAAGTCTTTGACCCGTTAACTTTTACATATACATGAAAGTATATCAAATCTCTATCCATTTTATACATACACATCAACAATACATACAAGTGACCATTTCTTTCTCTTTAACCAAATTTCTACCCATTGCCACTCCTTGGGTCATTCGACCCGTTTGGCAACACCAATTAGAGAAATCATATACCATATTCTATCTCCTTCATAAGACTAAAACATACAATTCTAACATTAAATTAACATATATAATTGCTCAATTTAACAATTCTCAAGATTATCCCCAAATTATAAAAACCTAATTTAACCAATTAAGCATTTCTACTCTTCAATTAGACATCCAATTAATATTATAACATATTAACATAACTCAAATTCATCAAATAATAACAAAGATAAACATAAATTTACCTTCTTTATTCCAACACCAAATTAGCTAATTTACTCTATCTTCTATTCTTGATTTCTCTTGTAATCGTCACTAATCCAACACAATTGATTTGAGAAATTTCTAATTATCCTTTTCTTACTTTCAAGAACACACACACACACTCAAAAGCATCTAAATTTTATTTAGAAAAATTCTGCATTTGACACCTCAAAGTCTTACTCATCACATTTCGAAATTTACACCTCTAGTCCCTCAATTTCCTAAATCTTTTTAATTTACAACTATTGTTTAAATTATTAACTAAATAAGTCCTTTCTAACTAAAAGCAACTATCTTTCTTACAATTCTAGTCCTTTATTTATGTGAGTTCTCAAATAACATAAATATAAACATTTATTTTATAAACAAATAAATACTTACAAAAATATTCTAATTTCCGAGAACCGGGATGTTACAGTTTGAATTTCAAAGACCTAGATTTTCAAACCACCTGTTTTAGATCACAAAAATCACTCAAATAGACTCGCAATCCCCCGATTAACATAATCCCTAACCCTATTACCCATTACAAACATGAATAAGTTCCAATTGATTAGGTTTTCACTCGGTTTTAATAAGTAACAATTTGAACCCTTAAACAGTCACTATAACTTACGTGTTTAGTATGGTTGGATTCGTAATCAAAAGATACACACAAATAACGGATTCAACAACTCGGTTTAATGCTTGTTAAAATTTTGCCAAAAATCTCTCTCGTTCGGACGAATGTGTTTTGAAGCGTGAACAAGGCAAACGAATGGCAAACATATATATAGCCACTTTTCATTCGCACGGATGTGAGTGACATCCGCACGAATGAGTATTTATCCGTGCGGACCAACAACAAATCTATAAAAATGAATCATCTTTGGTTCGTACGTATGAGAAGTCATCCGCACGAATATGATGATATCCGCACGGATGAGGATTGACTGACCATTCGTTACCTTTGCTTTGATTCGTGCGTACGAGTTATTTATTCGTACGAATGTAGAGTACATCCGCACGTATAAGCTGTCGAATTCACAAACCTAAACTTTCACTTTTCTTCAAAACTCAAACATTCAGTAAACGTTAAACACATGAAAATTATCAATCCATCAAAATAAAACGTTTAACTCAATTCAGATATCCTAACCAAACACTTCATCAACGATTATGACTTTACGAATTAATCTCGGTTTTACATTTAGATCTCAAGTCACGACAAGTAACCTTAAAACTAATAAAATAAAAGGAAACTAAAACTAAAATTAAAAATCTTTTTGTATTTTTCTGTTTTGATGAATCAAAGAAAATTCTAACTATAACAACTACTGAAATAACAATTAAATAAACTAAATTTTCACATTCTTTTTGCGTTTTTCGAATAAGGGATCAGACTGATACTGAAACATAGCATTGTCATTCAATTTTCTTAGTAACAATTTACATATCAGTTGACGATTATTGGTATATTTGTCCTCTTAAACTTAAACAAACATTCACTTGACAGTTTTCTTTCTTTCAAAATGGTTATCTCGCTAAGATCTCCCAATATTTTGAACATAGAAAACAACACACAATTTGAATTTTTAACGGTCATCAAATTTATATCATAATTAGAGTTGCAAGTATGTTTGTGTATTTGTCCTCTTAACTTTTCAGCCTTTTCAATTTTATTTTCACAAACATTAGATGTAATATCATAATATCGATTTCGTATGTCAGTATTACATTAACTACGCATGCAATAAGGGCCAGTGATTCTTGATCGTTGAAACAAAATATCACTCAGAGAATAAGCGCTTCTTCAACCTTTATTTGGAATAGCCGAGTTATGATCTTCTTTCGACCTTATAACTCTGTTCATCCATCAAGATATTTGTGAAGTCTTTAGGTACTTCATCACCCTTTATTTGGAATAGCCGAAGTATGATCTTCTTTCGACCTTATACTTCTGTTCATCCATCAAGGTATTTTTGAAGTTGTTTCTTATCTCTTATTGCGATATTATTATTATTATTTTTTTATTTTTTTTATTTTTTTTATTTTTTTTTTATTTCAATTATATAGATCAAAACATTCAAGAATGTTATTCCACAATCACTGGAGTGGCCCTTAATTGCAACAAAATATTACTGACATACTGTATTTATTTTCTGATATTACACCCAATATTTATTATTTTCGAATCAATCCAGCGAAAAGCCACAAACACTACAAGACAAAAGCTAATTAAAATATATTAAACATTTAATTTCGACCGCTTTGTGTTGTTTTCAGTGTTTTCAATTGTTATTGATCTCCAGATATCATTTAGACAGTCTTTGAGACATATCCATAAAGATTTAAATTAGATTTGATATATGCGACAACCAATTGAAAAATGATTAATTTTCGTCAAGTTTCAGTGAGATAAGTCTACCAATATATCCTTCAACCGACATGTTTAAACATTACGTTCAGCATACTTTTGACAATTTACATGTTCAGTTTTAGCTCAGTATTTCCTCACTTCCCCTGTTTTTTTTTTTTTTTTTTTTTTTTTTTTTTTTTAACTAACTAACTATTTCTCCCCCTAAAATGCTAAAAATAAAATCTTTTTGTATTTTTCGAAATTTTATAACTAAGAAGAAAAACATAATAACAAGAAAAATTTAAGAAAAAATCTTAACGTAGTATACAAAAACGAGAGCGGTTACTTGTCTGACTTTTCGTCCTCTTTGATCACATCACTTTTCTTAACAACACCATTTTCTAATAGTAAAAATCCAAACCGAGATTTATCGAAGGCCTTTGTAAAAATATCTGCTTTTTGAAACATCGTTTCGATATGAATTACGTCAATTAGATGTTTTTCAAAACAATCACGTATAAAATGATATTTTACGCCTATGTGTTTGGTTTTAGGATGGTGTACAGGATTCTTAGTGACAGCTATGGCAGCAGAATTATCAACATAAATAGGAGTATTAGAGATAGACAAACCGTAGTCCCGCAATTGTTGTTGAATCCAGATAACCTGAGAACATCAACTAGCCGCAGCTACGTATTCAGCCTCACACGTGGACAATGCTACAGCGGTCTGTTTCTTGCACTGCCATGTGATGAGTCGTGTTCCGAGAAACTGACACCCTCCTGAAGTTGATTTAGCATCCTTCTTGCAACCTCCATAGTCCGAATCACTGAAAGCAGACAATTCAAAATTATCATCATTAGAATACCAAAGACCTAAATCTGGGGTACCCTTTAGATATTGCATGATTCGCTTCACTACTTGAAGATGAATAACAGTTGGCGCTGCTTGGTATCGAGAACACAAGCACACCGGGAACATAATATCTGGACGAGATGCGGTGAGGTACATAAGAGAACCGATCATAGAGCGATAAAGTGACTGATCAATTAGCTCCCCCGTAGCTTCTGGTGATATCCCGTGATTCACCGATAAGGGAGTAGAGGCTGACTTTGTCTCCGACATTTCAAACCGTTTCAAAATGTCGTTTACGTATTTTGTCTGATGAATAAAAATGCCCTCTGCAGTCTGATCTACTTGTAGCCCCAAAAAGAATTTAATCGGACCCATAGAACTCATTTCGAACTTACTTGTCATCACCGTCTCAAACTCTTTACATAATTCCGGATTTGTAGATCCAAAAATAATGTCGTCCACGTATATTTGCACCAACAGAATATCTTCACCTCTTTCTTTGATAAACAGCGTACAATCAATGACCCCTCGACGAAAACCATTGTCGGTCAGATGGTTAGCAAGTGTCTCATACCAGGCGCGCGGTGCTTGATGTAGACCATAAAGTGCTTTATCGAGAATGTACACTTTATCCGGATGTAATGGGTCTACAAAGCCTGGTGGTTGATTAACGTACACTGTCTCTCGAATATTCCCATAAAGAAACGCGCTCTTAACATCCATTTGATACACAGTGAACTTCTTGTAAGAGGCAAAGGCTAGAAAAATACGAATTGCTTCCAATCTTGCAACTGGAGCAAACACTTCATTATAATCTAAGTCAGGGATTTGTCGAAAACCCTGAACCACTAGCCTTGACTTGTTTCTGACAACTATTCCCTGATCATCCCGTTTCCAGCGATGGACCCAGCGAACACCCAATGATTTGGCGCCTTTTGGCTTAGCGACAAGCCGCCAGACACCCAGCTTCTTAAACTGTAGGAGTTCTTCTTGCATCGAGTTAATCCAATTATCATCCATGAGAGCTTCTTCATCAGTAGTCGGTTCAATCTGCGAAATAAAACAAGCATGAGCACAGTAAGTAACATCTCCAGATTTAAACAAATCAATATACACATCGCTGTGGATTTCTTTCTTTGGTCGAGCTCCAGCAAAATAGGTTTCATAATCATCAAAATTTGTCGATCTGCGAGCCCTTGATGATCGCCGGAGCTGACTTGCTGGTTCTTCAACGTTTAAATTTGGAGGAACCACAACGTTAGGACCCAAGTTATTAACATCGGGAGCTTCAACTTCCTCTTCATTTTCTTGAACATTTTCAGGATTTCCAATCGGCTCATTTATGTTAACTGAACCATCAGAATCTGAATTATCATCATTTGCTTGACCGTCTGCAGGATTCTCTTGTGGACCAGGAGGAGTAGGAACTGTTGGAATCACTGGATCATGAGGAATAGTTTCTTCCAAAGCCTCTTGATGAGAATAGTATCTTGCAATATCTTCATCGGAGAACTCAGGAAGATTAAATGATTGTGAATCGTAATCAAACATCCATGGATATCCTTTCGAAGGAATCGGTTTAGAGTACTTCTGAACATCCACCTCATACCATTCTTCAATAGCTTTAGTGGCTGGATTCCAAACTCTCTTGTTAGGAGTGCTGTATCCCAGAAATATCCCTTCCACAGCCTTTTCATCAAACTTTCCATCTTGTTTACGCTTGAGCATAGTACAAGGAGCTCCAAAAGGTTCCAAATACTGTAAATTAGGCTTTCTTTTCTGCAACAATTCATAACATGTTTTCCCATGACGTTTCACTACTAGCACTCGGTTTAAAGTGTAACAAGCATTAGCTACTGCTTCATTCCAAAAACGTACTGGCAGTGTTGAATCAGCCAACATCGTTCTAGCTGCTTCAATCAATGTTCTGTTCTTTCTTTCTGCAACCCCGTTCATTTGTGGAGTATAGGCTGCACTGAATTGTTGTTGAATTCCTCGTTCCTTGCATAAATCCTCCATCCTCTGATTCTTAAATTCCGTACCGTTATCAGTTCTAAACCTTCGAACTTTTAACTTATACAGAGTCTCCAGTGAAGTAACCAGCAGCTTGATATTCTCGTACGTTTCAGATTTCTCTCGTAAAAACATGACCCAAGAGAATCGAGAATAGTCATCAGTCACCACCAAACAGTATTTATCCCCAGCAACACTTGAATACTTGATAGGGCCAAACAAATCCATGTGTAGAAGCTCAAGCGGAGTATCGATGGTGTGGAACTTCTTTACTTTATGAGACTTTTTGGACTGTTTTCCCTTCTTGCATGAAATACACGTTTCCGGCAACTGAAAGGTTTTCACATTAACTCCCAAAACCAAATCCTTGTGCATCAAATGATTCATCTTTCTCAAGCTAAGGTGTCCCATACGTTTGTGCCACAGTATTGATTCACTTTCAGTAGCTTTTGAGACAAAAGCTTGGTGTTCAGTTGAATTCACTGTAGTCTTCGACATATCGAGCACATACAAATCTCCGACTGATTGCATAATAATCAGGTGCTCTGGAATCATAAATTCTTTCTTCATAATGTAGCACTGGGTTTCGTCAAAAATCACCTTAAACTTCTTGTCGCAAACTTGAGAGACGGACAACAAGTTGTTGACCAATGCTTGAACATAATTTACTTTATCAAAACTTAATTTGTCGTTTGCGACGGATCCCTGAGCAGAAATATAACCTCCCTTATCACCAGCAAATGAAACATAGCCACCCTTAATTGATCTAACATTAGAAAGTAACTTCATATTCCCTGTCATGTGCCTAGACGCCCCACTATCAACAACCCAGGTATTCTTGATAGGATCATAGACGACCTGCACAACAAATTGAAATTATTAATACCCAAAACAAACCCAAGCCTTAATA